>CM062568.1:47343228-47803102 GCA_031468815.1 Morus bassanus | reverse complement strand
AGTGATGGCGAAAATGTATTTTACTAGGATCAGTATGACTTCCACCTATTCCACTCTTCCACACATCTGCTTATATCTTAATATAAAATATAAGATATATATATAAGAGATAATATATGAGATAAGTCCTAATTCTAGTTCAGACAGTAATTTCATACTGCTGAATTGCCTAAAATAACCTTTCATTTTCTACCCTCTCTGTAGAGTAGCAGTCTTCTATTGAAGCCTTATTCTCAGAGCACAGGAAAACTGCACAGCCATATATGATGAGATTGCATCATGTCATTTAGGCTTCTCCTTAACTGCCTCCAAACATTCTAAGCATGAAATCCAGGCTATTCTCTGCACCTCCACCTCTTCCATCTGAACATCAGGAAACACTTTCTTACTGTGAGGGTGACTGGGCACTGAACAGGTTGCTCAGGGAAGTTGTGGTGGAGTCTCCATCTCTGGAGATATTCAAAAGCTGTCTGGACGTGGTCATGGACAACCATCTGTAGGTGGCCCTGCTTAGCAGGGAGGTGGACCAGATGACCTCCTGAGGTCCCTTTCAACTTCAGCCTTTCTGTGATTCTGTGATTGTGTGATGTCCAATGCCAAAAAAAAATGAAGCCTTATGAGGTAAGACTTTCAAAGGAAGGGTAATAAGGAACTGAGTAAGTATTAAAAAAAAAAAGCTGGAACAGAATAGGGAATTAGTGCAAGTTCAAATATTTAGCATGAAAAGATATCTGAAGCTACATCTTATTGTAGCTCTTCAGTTTATCCTATTCACCATACATTTTGCTACATGAGCCTGCTAAAATTCAGTTATTTGCATTTGCTATTTCTGACAATTGAGAGTGAGGGAAGGCACAGCAGATCACAGACCACTTGGACTCCTGCATGGCATGATAATCCAGAACAAAACTCACATAAAACATGAAATACCTCCCACATTTATGTTACACTTCTGTCTCTGTGATTTGGTCCCTATTAAACAGCCTGCAAACCTTACCAAAGCCACTAAGAGCATCCACACAAGGATATCTGAAAAGTGGCCACTCCAGGTCTCTGTAGCAGTGAGATTTACCTATTAATGTCAGATGCAGCAGCTGTTTCAGATTCCCTCTTCTCCTTAATAATGACATTTTCTGGTAAAGCCAAATTCTCCTTCCTTCTGGGATGATTAGTACTACAGGTGAAAAAATAAAGTCCAAAGAATTCCTCACCCTGTAGCATATAATCCATTTTGGTCCACAGCTCTCAAGAAGCTTTTTTATTAAGGTATTTCTTTGACTGCCTTTCAGACAGGATCTTCCTGTATTCTGTCCTGGGTATCTGTGGGGGTGCCTGAAGTCTCTATCTGCATAATCTAAAATACCTTAGAAGCTTTTTTTTTTAACTTCCTAGTTATTTCATAAGTACTTGTCTTCTGATACCACTCAGAGAAATCTTCCAAGCCTTCATTCACACATTAGTTCAGGGGTCAGCCATATTTTGTAATACTGGCATGAGTTCATCTCACTGGAGTTCACAGGAGTCCTTTGAGATGGAACCAAAAGATTTCCTTTATTTTCAGCACTCTTGTAAAGGAAGTATCTTGCTTGATCTGCAAAACACCTTAAAAGCAAAACCCTATTCTGCTGCTTTCCCAAATAACAGTTCAGTAGATTAGCAGCTGAATCACACAATTTACTATGAATTCACTTAATGTTACTTTGGTTGGATATTTAAAACCACATGTTAAAAAGATTTGTGATGTTTCTGTCAGGTCGCATTCACTTCAGACTTGGGAACTAGCTAAGTACTTAATGCAGTGTTTTCACACAGAAAATCGTGGGCAAACTTTGGAAAGCTTGGATAAACCAACAGATGTCCAAATGATTATTTAAAGGTCATTTGAACTTAATCAAGTTGTGTTTCGTGACAACCTCATGGCATGAGTTTCTCTCAAATACTTCCTAGCTTTGACTGTGCCAAAAATACATGAAAACAGTAATTTCTTAAAATATACTGACAGATATGTATCTAATCCAGCAGTAAATAATACCCTGTAACCATTTAAAAACAAAGTTAACCAGATTTTATTGGTTTGATTTTGGAAAGAGTTTTAGTTCAATTCAGTTGGTGTTCTGAATGATGTGTTTCCTATAGTCTCACTTCTTTTCTATAAAGTAAGTTATTTTGTAAAAGTATCAGGAATTATAATGAGCAATTGGCAATCAGTTATACTAAAGTAAGACATTATAACATGTTTACAAAAGATTTTATGGTACTGTATGTCCTCTTTGCATTATAGTTAAACACAGCCAAAAGAATCGTAGAAGAACGAAATTAAGAGAAAGGAACAAGAAAATAATAAAGATGGGAAAAGGAAAAAGATCCACATAAATTAAAAAAAGGGAATATGGAAGGGCATGATTCAAATGTCTGGAATTATGTTAGGGATCAGGAGCTGATTAGCTGCATTAACAGCAAACTCTCATCATGGCTTTGTTGAAGTCACTAACACCTTTGCATCAGTTTTCCCATCTTTAATAAGAATATTTATCAGCACAGAAGTAATGGTTAAAGTTAGACTATCTTTTGTGAGATGAAAATTAATGCCCAGAATCTTACACCTTCAAAAGGCTGTCCAATTATTAACTAGCTTATCTAATCAAAGGGTTTTAAAGCATAAAACCTTGTGACAAGATTCTTTTAATAGATCACAAAAAGCCAATAAAAATGTTTTTTCCTCACATGTGTAGAAATAAATCATTTGTATAAAATAGAAATTGCCTGCTGTGCTTTTTGTGAAAATAACAGTAGTGCTTCAGACAATGAAGCCGAGGGTGGGGCTACTAACAGTTATAAATACAACAATAACAACGTCATTGTATTTCCCTTGACTTCCACACTTGTATCTCTGGGGAAATAAAGGCCCTGTTACTTACTAACTTGAATTCCTGTCATTGTACTTTGGGAATCAGTTGCTTGAGATGAAAACCTACAACGTATGCCTAAGGTTATCATATCTGGGGTCATTCACAAGCACTGATGTACAGCTGAAAAAAATTTTTTTCTTTTTTTGAGAAAAGCACAGAGAGACGTAATAAATCAAGGTAAACAACAAACTATGTGATTGCAGAAAGTGTAGTGGAAAAAGTGAAAAGTGTCCCACAGCTTTTTTATTAAAAAATAACCACACTGTACTGTGACAAACACAATATTTTTTAAAGTTTTTAGCCAGTCCAAAGTGGTGATGTGTCAAGCTTTACAAAAACACCAATTCATCATTTCCTTCCCACTATCTTTCCCTCCCTCCTGGCACTACACAGTTAGAGTGAACTGATGACAGCAAACCCTTAAGCAAAATGCTTATCCCCTATTCTAGCTAGTATGAGTGGGTAATTATCTCTCAGCATTCACTAAAAATCTACCCTGGGTCAGACAGAGCTGCTGCTAAATTTCTTCCATCAAGCTATAGCATTCCTTTCCCTCTGAAAACATCTGGTTTTGTTTAGAAAGGACTGCATTAATGTCATTACATGTTAAATCACATTATACACACATAGACCCTTCTTTGGTTGGTGTGAAATCCTGTTGCTCATGCAAATGGGTGACTGAGAGCCCTGGTAGAGTCAAGCATGGTGTGGGTAAGGAAGGGACCAATCAGTTTGACAAAATAATGTCACAGAAAGTCAGCCAGACTTCCAAGGTCCTGCAATCCCAATGTTGTCTCAAACACGGTCTGGTTCCTCCTCAAGACTGTCATTCAAAATAAATTTTTGGAAACTTAAATTAACAAGCAGTCACACAGAGACAGAAGGACACAAGGGCAGTGGTCCCAGGCTGCTCTGCAATGCTTCTCCACAACCTATCTGTGCTCATAGATATTATATATGTTATATTTCAAGAAACTTTGAAGTCCTTGAGAGAAATAAGGCAGCACAGTATCAGCAGTCATTTATTTTTTGTTTAAATGTTACATATCTTGGCATCCAATTCTTTTCTATTTCCATTTGGTCAAAAAATTTATAGCTGTTCATTTAAAGAGGAGTGGCCAAATGCCAGTGTCAGATGGTGGAATGACAGCAGCAGTTTCTTGTTGAAATGTTACTTAATCTGTATAGTTAAGAAAAGTCAAGGAAGGGTCTTTTCAGTTTTAGTCTCTGGACTAATGCCACATCTATAACAGTGAAATAAGTAGGCTCAAGCTATTCCCTGGCACTGAGGCCGAATGGCATGGGACAGCCAACATCCATATGGTTAAACTCTCAGTTTTCAGGACAAAGCAGCTATACTCTAACTGCTTGTTGGGAATAGTTCTTGCCTCTGCTAACTCTAGAAGCATGCCCAGGTATTGTTTGGGAGGGTGACAGCTAGACACTAGAGCTGTGCCATGGACTATAGCATACTTCAGCAGTGTCGACCTCCAAATTCCTCTGCCTGGGATGTTCCCTGGGAATGTCTGGTTTACTTATACAGACATAGCCAGATGTTCTTGGGATGGTAAGAACTGCTGACTTTCTGTCACATCTGGAACAGCCTCTGCAGTGAGAATGTAGAAACAAAAAAGACTGAAGTCTTTTATTTCCTTTATTCTACCCTTCCTCCCTCATGCACTGCAGAAAAAGAGTAGATTACAATCAGCTTCTTTTTTTTTCTCCATACTGATATAGCAAGAACATTTTAGAAATAACCTTGTTTTCACAGAACTATCCTCAGAATAGAACAGTTGGGCATGTTTCCCCTCATCTTCCTTGGTCTAGGACTGACAAGGATGTGTAAGCCTTCTGTTTTCTCAGTTTTCCTTAGTCTGTCTGAGGAGCTGCTTCAGGACTGTGCCAAGCAGCCTAGAAGACACAAGGAGCTGCACCTGTGGGGTATGCATGTGAACAGACCTCACTTTGTAGTTTCTCTAGGTGTCACTTTTTCAACATTGTAAGGAGTATCTATTTGGGGTTTCAATATTTTCCTTTGCCCAACTGCAGAACAGACTTCTGTTTGTGTCTTCTTTATGCATGACCCAGAAAAGAGGCTCTTGTTATGACTTGGGGCCATTGTTTCTCAGATCTGGCCAGACACCCATCTCTTCTAAATATTTCAGACTCAGATGCAAAACAAGGATTACATATGCATGCCTGTGGTCAGACCATGTTAATAAGTCCAGAACTATGGATTCATTCTGGAAAAAATATAGGTGTCAATGACTATAAAAAGTGCACATCTATGGCTACAGATGAGTGAGAGTGAATGAGGTTATGCTGTTTCAAAGAGAATATAAAAATATTGCGTGGAGCAGCAAGGGCAGGAATGTTTTAGAATGAGAAGTAAGGTTTATGAAGACATCAGAAAAGAGCTGGTTTTTGAAACAAGCCAAACCTAGGCCCAAATGTGCCACCTTGTGCAGAGCATTGTGAAGCCCTACTGTGGCCCTGTATTTTCCAATCCACCCAAGATCAGGACATTCTGGAAATGTAACATAATTTCATCTCCTGAAACTTGCAGCATCCATTGTGCAGTATTAGGAGAGTCTGAGTAATTACCCAAACCAAACCTTTGGAATTTACTGTGTTTGTCCGTCATTATAAGAAAAGCTTTTTCAGTGCATGCCTTTGATGCCCTGTTGTTTTACGTTGTACTTCCAAACCCATTGCCCATTGTATTAAATGCAGACAAACAGTAATGTGAATTTATTATATTGACAAAGCTCCAGTGGACACTAACTCTGAGCCAACAACGTATTTCACTTGGAACCAAGTCCAGGTTTCAGGACAGTTTTCTGGAGGCTAAACCCATTTTACCAGCCAGCCCTTCAAGCGCTGACTCTGTTGTTATCAACTGTCTCTATTTTTCAAACTGGGCACCTAAGCTGATGCTAAGGACAAAGGACAAAAATGGGCTGAATCAATAAACATCGCAAACTCCTAGCATATAGTGCCCCTACAGAATTTGGAGAACTCAGTCCTAAGTAATCCTGTCTGAAATGCTTTCACGAGTATCTGGGAAGGGAAGGGAAGGGAAGGGAAGGGAAGGGAAGGGAAGGAAAGGAAAGGAAAGGAAAGGAAAGGAAAGGAAAGGAAAGGAAAGGAAAGGAAAGGAAAGGAAAGGAAAGGAAAGGAAAGGAAAGGAAAGGAAAGGAAAGGAAAGGAAAGGAAAGGAAAGGAAAGGAAAGGAAAGGAAAGGAAAGGAAAGGAAAGGAAAGGAAAGGAAAGGAAAGGAAAGGAAACTTTTGCCTCAGATAAATTCTACCCATTTAACTTCACTGGTGGGTCCTGCATGTCCTAATAGAAAGGCTCGGGCCTGCTCTTCAGCTCTGTGGCCAACTGGCCTAGCTAGAGTCTCTACAGATAAATGTTTTCACCTCCCAAAGAAGGGTGGCATCATTCTTAGTACCTCTTGGGAACAGACCCTCAAGTGTACTCTCAAATGCTCTGACATCATATAGGTAGCTATTGCTAGTCAAACCATGTCAGGAATTAGTCTAACTTAAAAATACTGACAGCTGCAGAATAATGCATGAGCTCATGCTTTCATACTGCTTAGTTTTCTAACAACATATGATGAAAGAGACATCTAAATTAAGAGCATTATTGCTCTAAGTTTCCTTTTTTGCCAATAGGAGAAAGAGGTCCTTCAGATTTCATATGGCCCAAATCTCACTCTGCATATGTTGACCTTTTCCCATTGAATCCTGGGGTTATGGGAAAAACAAACTCTAAATACAAACGACTCAGTTAAGTTCATACATTAGTTGGAACTAAACCAGTCCAAATTTTGCACTCATATTTATCAAACTACTTGCATGTTAATTTAAAGGTCTCAGGTCAAAACCTGTCTTCAGTGTTATTTGTGCATACCTAATGCATACCTAACAAAGACAGCCTAGGCCATCAAAGCCATTCAACTTACTTTTTGTAGAGTAATTATTTTTAGATTTTCAGATATTCTGAATAGTTTTAATAATTTTCATGTTCCATATAGACAATTTCTGTTTATCAGAGAATGTTGCCTTTTATTTTTAAGTACGAAGAATTTTAGACTGTCGAAGTCTTTTCAATAATGTAGAGTATCCTCTGTCCTTTACTCATGACATATTTATTAAACCTGGATTTTGTCCAGAAAAATATACCACTGGTGTTAATTTATTTCTTTTGGTATCATTGTTTTTAACTTTAAGATAATTGAATTCACCAAAGATATTTATTATGAAAGACCCTGTCTTGTCCCTCCAGAAGCCCAATGGGAGTGCTATTATCGATTTCCAGAAGAGTAGGATTAGGTCCAAATTATCTGAATCAATGCCAAGAAAAAGTTTGTTTTGGTCTGAGCTTTTGGCTAGTTCCTTACACCAAAAATAGAGATAAAGGAAATGTTTCCTCTTGATCATGAATATTAACCCATTTGAATCAAAGTATGTGTTACACTCTAACTGTGATTTTAGAAATGGAAACTGTACAGAACATGCAACGAGCCATTGTCTAGAAAAAGTGATCCAAATTTACTGGTGGCTTAAATGGTGACTAGTTATACATAGAGAATTAATTAGTTAGGAAACAGATGTTAAGAAGAGGAATAAATGATCAAAGAGGCAATATGACATCATCTGCCCTTGAGTGGATGTAAAATTTATGTGACAAGACACAGAGAAAGATGAGGAATCTCAAGAAATGCAACACAGGGACATAGGAAAAAGCTTCTCTTTTTAACTTATTTATCCTATCCTAAACTTTCTGCCACCTAAAACTCAGACACTGGGCTTCACCTCATCTAGTTTTAAACACCTAGAAGCTTGAAAATTAAATCTAAGCTAGTCACTATACTCTCACCAGACTCAAGGAAGAGAGAATAGTAGATTACCCAGAAGACAAATCATCTGAGGAATCTTATGCCCTAATGTCCAGATGCAATTAATCACCTTCAGAGACAACTGATTTCATTCATGCAAAGAAATCTTATAAAAGCTACTTCAGGTTTAGCATCTATCATGCAGATGCCTAGTTCAGAAATTACTCTCATGCAGAGTACAGCCTCCAGCACACTTTTTGTAGGTAAACAAGGAGATCAGAAAAAACAGAGCCCCATTTAGCCAGAGTCCATCCACTGCTGAGTAGTCATTGCTGAGGGTCTCATTTGCATCATACTCGTTGAGACATAACACAGCGCTCCACAGACATCCAATGGCCAACCTGCAGAGACTCATTAAGCTATTTAGATAGCTCTCCATCTAGCTTTAAAAAGGGATGGGCTTTTTTAATTCCCTGTTCCACAGCTGCCAATTCCCTTACAGTTCAGGCTGAAATGCTCTATTGTTTTGCCAGATGATCCTTTTCCATCAGCTGCTCATCTTCTCCACTATCTGCATTACAAGTGGATCCAGCACTGACTCTGTGAGAGCTCTGTCTGCTTACATTTGAGGTGAGTGGCTCACTAACTGCATGTCGTTCCTCCCTGTGCAGAAGGCAGCTCCAAGGTCCATCTAATCCTGTCTTCAAGACTTCCCTGGAACTTGCAGGATGTCTGTATCAGTAAATAGGAGTAGCCAGGGGCTGGAGGATCAGTGGCATGGCACAACTTACTTGTACACATCCAAACCCTCTTCCCCCACCTCATACACACCACTGTGTCCAGATTTCTTACTGGAACAGTCTCTTATCTTGTATTATCTCCATAACACACCCAAGCATTATCTAGGCCAGCACTAGCTGGCACAGACATAATCATGCTGCTGTGTGGGGGTTCTCTGAAGAGCAGTGAATTTAACCCATCTGTCAGTGAATAAGAAATACATGGAACTACTCTTTCCTGTTTGCCAGATCTTGCTCTTGCACAATAATGTTTAGATCTATAACTCTATATGGAGCTTAACAGACTGGCATGCTCTTGAAGCAAATCACCTGCCACGGGAGAGGCAATAAGTGGGACATGAAGCCCTCAGAAATGATGATTGACTTACATTCTTAAGAACATATTCATGACTCAGCTGCTGATATGTGGTAGGAACCACTGATTACAGATTTGCAGCTAACATGAAAAAATTAGGGAAGGTATCTGTTTCTCTAGCTGCTCCTTCCTTTTTATTCCAGATGCAAGAAATGTATATACCACTTTCATGTTCCACCTATTGAGCCTGTTGGGGTTTAAAATGTTAAAAGGGGCAAAGGAGTTGCTTAAAATAGCAACTGCAAAAGGTATGATGAGAAAGGGAGCGGTCTGCATCTTTAACAGTGAGGGCAAGCACAGAAGTACATGGGCAGGCTTATTGTTGGTCTGAAGTATAACAGTGTTAACTAACCCCAAGTGCCTTATACCATCAATAAGCAGTAGTAAATCTGCCCCACTGCACTTATCAGTCCATAAAAGGGGTTTAAATTTAGTAGGAATTAATTTTAACATTTTTACATTTGTACTGACAAGATACTTTTGGCAAATTGAATGTTACTACATAAACTATCATACAGCAGAGAAAATTACAACTGCATTCTTAAATGTTATGGCATCTTATCTTCTTTGCCCTAATTCTCATGGCTTTTTGCTCTTTGCATCTGGACTTCTGGCATAACACAACTATGAAAGAAATGTGCATTTCAGTCAAGTGATTCAAAGCAAGGGTTGCATCAGTCTAAATGCAAAGGAACCATGTCTGAGGGATGTAACTTGTATTTAACCAGGAAATTCCCACTAAAATAAAGTGTCTTGTTTGCAAGTGTGTTCTGTGTCTAAAATAGAGGAAGGAGTGATCCTCACTCACGCCATTAGAGTAGGCAGGCAAGGCATCTGTAGTGAGGACATGGGCTAATGGGTTATCATTCTCTTATATTTAAGCTAAAAATACAACTTTTGTACTTTATTTTTAGCATAAGAGGAGCAGGTTCATTCTGCTGACAATGAAGAGAAATAGGGGAAATGGCTCAGATATAATGAAACCCACTTGGACATTTAATTCAAATTAGAATGACCCTTTTGGAAGCTGCAATATTTGCAGTTACTTTTCTTCATTGTCATTTAATTGTCTTCCTCCAATTCTAACCAGAAACATAAGTGATAAGGTACCAAGTGAAAGATAGTTATTGAACAATTTCAGTCCTGACTAGAAACAAAAAAATGTAGAAATGGCCATAGACTGAGTTTTCAGCAGGTTAAAGCTGCTTCCAAAAAGTACTCAGAGCTGCATTTGCTAACCCAAACTGAATGCACACTCCAGCTAACACGAGGTAATACTGTGAATTTCTGTTCAGTTACTTTGCACGTTTTACATGGTCCCATTCTAAAAGACAATTGCATACGAATGACAAACACACCAGAGAAGAGGGACATGGGGCATAGGAGTAAATTCATGACCCATTTGATCTGCTGTGCAGATTAATGAATGCAAGAGGACAAAGGTATGCTAGATTTGGGTTTGTAGGCCACCAGGAGATTGGCATGGTGGAGAATGAGAAATGAGCAATACAAACTGGGAATGGTGAGAATGATGCAAGGCAGAAGAATCTTGAAAACCATAACACTACCTGTTGTTTTTCAAGATGTTGAATATTTATGAATTTTAAGGACATTTTCAGTATCTGAAGGTGAAAAACCCTGGAGAATTTATTCCCTGCTTACAAAGAGTCTTTAGAAAGATAGACTCATGTGGACTACAGCTAAGTTTGGAACAAGATTTCTAAGACTTTCTCACCTGTTTGTATAGTCTTTTTGGAACATAAAGCTGAAATTTCAGCACAAAATTAAAGACACTATATTCTGCCCACTTACTACAGAATCACAGCCATTACTCAATTATGGTGAAAGGACTATAAATATGTCCATAAGAAGATACTGGCTTTATGAAGGTCACGGAAGAAGTATAAGCCTCTGCAAACAGAAAAGGAGCAAGATCAAATTTCCAGAGGTAAAAAATGAAACAGTAGAGGAAAGGTCAGCAAATTTAATCTATGAATGGTAGGTGAGAGGACAGCAGTAATGTCTGAATATCAGTTTTGTCAGAACAGATACCTGGCTCATGCTGTTAGCCTGCGAATCTGTGAATATGGAGGTCTCTCTGGGCCTTGTAATACATTCATGTCTTACTCAGAAGTTTTGAAGCAGGAGAGTTGGAGAAGAAATCAGAGGGTTGCTCTGAGAAGAAACAATATTCTGCGGCTGCGGCTTCCAGTAAAGTTCAAGTTCTTCTATGGAAAGATTTCAGTAGATAAGGTCAAGTTTACAGAAAGAACATGAGATAATACAGAAAGAGATATGCAAGAAGCAGGATTTCTGGCTGCTGATTTCTGGATGAAAAAGCCAAAAAGATCAAGGAAAAGTGAAGAAAGTAGCTTTAGAGAACAGTTAACAAAGGAAAGGAGATGGAGTAGAACCTAGAAGACTACATTTGTACCCCAGGCAAACTAGGGAAAAATGAAGTTTGCACTGAGATAGTGCTATAATAGGGAACCTTATTTGGAAAAAATGAATGCCAGTAGCAGAAAGTCTCCAGCTTAAAAGAGTGGTGGGAGGAGTTGTAAGGAGCTCATTTCTGACTGATGTTGGGGAGAATATGATTTTGCAGGCCCAGAAGCTTAAGAGAAAGAGATATAGATACTCTTCTCCAGCAAAGCAGAGAAACAAGGAAGGGTCATGAAGGGGAGGTCACAGAAAAAATGATACCTAAAGGTCAAGGATGGGGAGAGAGCTAAAAACAAGTTAGGGAGAACTTTTCCCTGGAGAAATCAAAATATAATTTTGAGCAGGAAGTAGCTTTGGAGAGTTCCTCTTGAAACAAGAATACTCCATTTCCTGGAGATAAAAAATAGATTGCTGTTAGGAGCAAAGAGGTCCACTTCAGAGAATGATGGCTTGAACTGAGAACAAATATGTGACCAGGCTACTAGAGCATCTACAAAGGCTTATTATAGATCTGTAGACTCAGAAACAAGCAAAGTGATATTCTGTTAATGGCTGCAAGTGGAGTGGGTGTCAAGGAGCACATGTCTGTGCAAGTTGGTTCTAGGCTCCTCAGAACAAAAGTGATACAGAGCTACTGGAGGGATTCCAGCAAAGGGCCACAAAGATAATCAAGGGATTGGAGCACCTCTCCTATGAGGACAGGCTGAGAGATCTGGGACTGTTTATCCTAGCAAAAAGAAGGCTTAGGGGAGATCTTACTAATGTATGTAAATACCTGAAGGGCAGATGCAAAGAGGACTGAGCCAGGCTCTTTTCAGTGGTGCCCAGTGACAGGACAAGAGGCAATGGGCACTAACTGAAACACAGGAGGTGCTGTCTGAACATCAGGAAATACTCTTTTACTGTGAGGGTAACTGAGCACTGGCACAGGTTGCCTACAAAGATTGTGGAGTCTCCATCTTTGGAGATGTCCAAAACCTGACTGGACACAGTTCTGGGCAGCCAGCTGTAGGTGGTCCCACTTGAGCAGAGGGGGTCGGACCGGTTGACCTCCAGAAGTCCCTTCAAATACCAATCATTATGTGATTCAACAAAGAATAGTGATGACAGTACCTGTGGCTACCAAACCTACCCAGCTGAAGGACCAGAGACAGCAGGAGAAGACGTCACACAAAATCACAGCATTTAAAAATCGAAATGGATTACAGAAAAACAAACAAACAAACAAACAAAAAAAAAAAAAAGGCAAAAAACCCCAACTCCCAACACTTGGGAGAAGAAAGGACAGCAAAGCAGAGTCCACTGTGTAGCAACCAGAGTGGCCTGTCTTTTATGGAACACTTGGAGGCTGCATGTCAATACCTGTATGGGTTATGTTAAAGGATTATTTTAATAGTGGCCGTGCACCTGAGTAAAAGAATCCACCTTGGCCTTTAAGCCCCGATTCCCCAGTGTGTCAAAGTAATGTAAAACATGTTTGGAATGAAAGGAAAGATTTGAAGCCAGAATCATCTTGGTAATGTCAATAACAAAGTCAGATTTTGAGGCTTCTTCCAGGGGCCACCTTCTATAGACAAAACAGCATCTCAAGACAGAATTCCTGTTTTCCCTTGGCTAACAGCATATGATCCTCTAGCACTGAATATAGTTGTATGTAAAACTGACATTCACAGTTGGAGCCTTTACCATATAAAGGGAGAAGTCATGTTACTTCGTGATCACAGTTTCTTAACCGTGGAGACTAGATTTTGCTGCAAATTGTACAAGATAACAATAACACATGCCTGTTTTCAATATATGAAGGACTGTATTTGCTGAGGTCCTGTGAAGACATGCATCTATAGTAACTCCAGAATGCTTGTGTAGAATACAAGTCCTTCAGCAGTACCTTGAAAAATGTAGTTAAAGTAGCCATCTCAGCAAGCAGCTGCATTGATTTGAAAAAGTGTGGTTTCAGTTCATTAGATCTGGGCGTCCAAATACCTCCTACCAAAAATGTGGCGGCCAATAGGACCAGTAGTGTTAGGAGCTTCCTAAAAGGTATCAACCAGCTTCAGTCTTTGCTGACCTGCAGAAGAGAGTGCTCTGACCTTCTCCGCATTGAGAGCTGGTGAGCTACCCATCTATTTCCATGGCCAACATCCAAAACTGAGAAAATGGCCAAGCACCGTTTTTCATCCACAATCCAACATTTGTTTGAAGTAAAAGAGAAGAGCTTCTTCAAAGGTCTGATCAGTGAAGACCTATTTGCACATATGAGACCTTTTTGTGTCTTATAAGAGAAAAACTTAGAGCCCAAGGACATGATGTAAATCTGTAGGAAGCCTTTTCTAGGTCTCTATGAACATTTGAATAGCTTCCAGTCATCCACATGAACAGTACTCCTACCCCTTGGGGTATATGGTATGTAAACTCTACCTCTTGCTTATTTCCCTGGGTAAATAATTACTGCATTCTGTCAGTGCAGTCTGGTGAAAATCATAGAATCATAGAATCATTTAGGTTGGATAAGACCCTTAAGATGACCAAGTCCCCTCAAGGGAACAACTCTCACCTTAGATACAGAAGTGTCTCCCTCAGGGGAGAGGATCCCAGGAATTATTTTAGTTGTTAGGAAGTGCAGCCATGTTACTGCACAGAAGGAGCCCCAGTGCCTCATGGCAAGAACCAGCTTTCATCACCACTACTTAGGGCTGACCCCGCAGTAACAGATTTGATTTGGAGCTAGTTGGAACCATCTTGAACAGAGCCAAGCATGAAGCAAACAAGAAGCCTGTGGACAGCCAACTGTCTAGCACCTGACATCTCTCCCTGGCCCTCTTTTATTTCACAGCATGGATTTCTTTATTCTAGCAAATTTTAACTGAACGGTTTCATTGGCGTACAACTTATCACTACAGTTTAAAGTCAGTATGTGGTAGTGGGTTCATTCTACCCAGATGAATGCTGTGTTTGTATTACATGGCCACACTCGCAGAGAAGCATGGATGAGTGAATCACTGCACCTCTTGTTGAGGTCAGACATTTTGTCTGGAAATAAATTTAATCCAGACTTGAAAGGCTTGCCTGGAGTGATTTCTGTGCAACAACATAAACAATGTATAGTTAGTTATCACCTCCTTTGTACAAACACATACATTTTCCAGCAGCTGAAAAAAGTACTTTTTTTTTAACAACTGGTTGTTTTTTTTTTTAACAACTGTTTTAACAACAGCTAGATTTCCTTGGAGATTCTGATCCAAACTCCTACTACAACTGGAATTTAAAAGTAAACTTGGTCACCTTTATTCTACTGAAGTAGCATGGAAAAAAGTGTCTTCATTCATTTCCGTAAAATTCAGAAATGCTGCTCTTTCAAACCTGCAGCTACATTTCCAAACCCATTTCAGTAGCTTTTCCCTTAATAGACAGCAATTCACTGTATTTTATACCCCAAGTTAATTACATGCTGCTATATTAATTTCAGAACTTTAATTTACCTTGTGATTTCCTTTGCCGATTCTGAATAGGAAGGATGAGGGGAATAAGTTTTACTAAGTGGCATATTATTTTAAAATTTCAGTTAGCAACAAGTCCAACTTAAAGGCTTGAACTTTATTCCATATAAAAATCCTTGAACTCATATAAATAAGGACTATAAGAGACAGACAAATATTTTCTTCTTAATACAAATTTGATTTGTTTTCAAATTGTTTTCAAATCAAATTTGATCTTTCATTGTTTTGCATCTTCCTGTTTTAAGATAAAATATGGAATAATTTACAATGTAGTCTACATTAAAACAGGTATCTGCATGCAAACTTCATGTTTCACCTGTGATATCTAGTTATTGTTTTATTATAACCTTTTATGATAAAATAAATATTGTTCCACTGTTTCAAGAATCAGGTATAATGTCAATACACTGCAGTTGACAGCCAACCCTATAATTTATAGAAGTTGCTTAACTTTGTAGAAGAGACAAAGCATAGCTACACATCACACTAAAAAGGATTTCATATTTTTGCATAAATGTAGACTAAGGGAAAAAAATGAGACAGATAATGTCATTCTTCTATATCATCTGTCCAGTATATAAACATGTGCAATTACAAAACTGCAATATCCTAGCTTCTCAATTTCTTAAAGTACATTTATTCCTTTAAAATTGCCGTCGATAATGTTTCTGTGGTAACTTCCAAAACACAGAAAACTGTTTTCTGACTTTAATTCACCTCAAGCATCTAATGCATGGCTCACACTGGGATGGCTATTCTTTCTATTCATCCCAGACTTGCCTGAGTTTGTAGGCAAATTTCCACCAGACTCAATAGAAAGAAAACCAGACCTGATGGGGCAGATTTCCAAGGCTACTTGGTTACTGGACAAGGTAAACAGAAAATTAATGTGATCTGCAACAGTACGTGTGAGCTCATGACAAAATTCCCATTGATTCAATGAGTATAACATGAATTAAAATATACAATCCTGCAGTAAGTCTCATAAGCTTGTTAATGAAAGGGTTTTCTGATGCCACAATCGTGACCACTTCTCATGATTTATACTACATATAACAGAATAAAGTCTTTCTGTTGCTAAAAATCATTCTGGTGGTGATTACCAGTTATCCAGTCTATTTACTTCCCATATGACACTCCAAAGAAGAAAAAAAAATTCAGAGCATTATCAGTCATTGATGAAAACTTTGCATCTGACTTATAATTAAAATAATCACTGGCTATCGTAGAACTGTTAATAGCCGGTGGGATGGAATGGAGTGGAAGTGCAGAACATCATAAAGTGAGTGTCAGACAGTCTGGAAGATCTTTCAGATGGTGGTCCAACTTTCCCTGTTTTGTACAAAAGTGAACTTTCCATAGGACAAGGAGTATTTCTGCCTTCTAGAAAAAAAAAAGGCAGATACACTAGCAGCACTTCACATAATCTTATATAATGAATTCCATACAGTTAGGTAAGGAATTTATTTCATAGCTTAATTAGCAAAGGCCACTTAAGGGACACCAGTCTATTATATTTCCAGATGGTTTTCTCTTGTTGCAATCTCAGTTAATCTTGTTAGTTGCGTCTTCATTTAAACCACTGTTAATTTGCCAAGATATCCACTATGGTCTCAGCATTTAATACAGTATTACCTTAATCCTCACATAAATTTCTGTGAAACTGTGTTTTCCTTTACTTTTTCACTAATTAAAAGAGATTTGCACCACAGCATACGCTCTTTTTAATTTCTCAAATATTCTAATCTCTGAAAAGACAGAGATTTCAAAATCTCAACTCCAAAAAGGGTGGTAAGGTTAGCTAGTTTTATTTCCTTGACTATCCCCTGATTTCTGATGAACAGTCAATTTTTTCATTATTGATTGTTTGTCATAACCACCAGCAATTATGAAAAGAGCCGGTCCAGGCAAACTGCTGGCAGCCAGAAACAATTTAGATGCTTTGTCCCATAGACCCATTTTGTGCAATACTACAGAGTAATTCTGCTTCACGTATCAGCAGCTGCCCAGAGTTCTGTATATACTAATCTTATTACTAAAATCTTCTGAAATTAAATTGCTCTTACTAAAACTTCTGAAGCTGAAGTGGCAGCAATGGTGCTGCTACCAAACAGTAACAAACATATCTTGCGGGTTGCGCTAACAAAAATGTCGGCAAACACACCTTGGTGTAGTCACAGTCTACTTCTTGATGGCCAGGGCCAGCTTAGAAGCCTTTCAGACTTAGCAAGAACCTTGCAAGTAAAAAGCATGTCAAGATAAAAGTCAATGCTATGTTAACTGGCAAGAGTTTCTAATAAAAATCAATACTGCACTTAGCAAAACATTGTTGACTTACGGATCACCGAATTGAAAATTGAGAAAATGCAGAAGTGAAAACTGAAAAGACTTTAAGTCCCCAGGACTCAGAATACTATAGGGTTAATTCAATGTTCACACTTTTGTCATTGGTAGAGGAATCGACCCAGGTGCTGCAAAGCACAATCTGAAAAAGCCTGAACCTGAAAAGATCGGTCTTCTAGTGGAGTGCAATCAACCTCCAGCCACCCTCACACAGTTTAGAAGTGACGCTAGTGCCTTTATTTCACAAATACTGCAGTGTAAAACAGGGAAGGAAAATGAGTGTGCCAGCTAAATTAGGAAACGGATCAAGAGAGATTAAATGGGAAAGGTGCTTGATATGGCAGACTTTTTTTTAAACAAAGATGGCAATGTGAAAAGGAAGCTAAATGAGGATGGGAAAAGGCTGTCTGTTACAGTGGCTCAGGAAGATGTTAGCAGGGGATGCTGGAAAGATGAGCTAGATCAGACCAGCCATTTTAGAGAGAGGTTTGAAATAAATGTTTGGTTTTCAGTGTTTTTCCCTACGACTATGTCAATAATGTAGGTGAGCAGGTCACTTCTGTAACGAAGTGTTTATACGTTCACATTCTGCACATGAATTAGCTTCCAGCATGATTAAAAAAAAAAAAAAAACAGCTCAGGGAGATTTCTCTTATGTAGAGATGCTGGAAAACAGCGTGAAAGTCAACTCTCTTTAGTTAGACATGCGATTGTTTCCAAACTTCAGAGGCCGCTCTTACTTCCCGCAAAATCTTGTACAAATCTCTTCGCTCCTTTCCCTTACGCTTCACTGAAGGGCGCAACGACTGGAACGAGCTCGCTGAGATCAGGATGCATTGCTAAGGCCGCCCAAAGCAGCGCCCAGATAACCAAGCTCGATCACTGCAACTTCAGAACAGCCAAAACGCTTGTTTCTGATAGAAGAAGAATATAAAAGGCCCCCCGGTTTGTGAAGCGCTTTAAAACGTGGCACTGATCTCATCCGTGTTGCACAAGCGGCTTCTCCAGCATTTTTGCCGCTCTGGATGTGTAAGGGGGCTGTCTGCAGAGGGGAATAAAATGCGGAGGGAGGACCCCCTGCCCAGCTACGTGGGAAGGGGTGCCGGGGAGGTCGGCGGGAAAAAGCCCTCTTCCCCCCCCGCAGGAGTCCTCTAACGACGCCAAAACCTCTTGTAACAACCCTTCTGCCCTGCAAAACTGTTTCAAAACCCGCCAAATCGCTTCTTCAGGCTGCCACGGTCAACCTGGTGCAAGGCGAGGCGGGAGGACGGCAGAAGGGGGCAGGTCGCGGGGCGGATGGCCCGGTAGGCACCGAGGTACGGAGCCCTTCGGCCGGGGGCGGGAGGGGACGCGGCGGGGGACACACGGCTCCCGAGAGCGGCTGCAGGGAGGCACCGGGCGGAGGGGCCGGGCCGGGCCGGGCTCGGCGGCGGGAAAGGGGGGGCGTGGGGGGAGGAGGGCGCGGGTGGGGTCTGGCCGTGAGTGATGGGCCAGATGCGGTCGAACGTTTTAGAAAAGCGGGGGGCTCTGCCCCGCTGGCGCGGCTTTAGCCACGGCGGTTGGTGCGCGGCTGACGGCCGCCGGCTCCTGCCGCAAGCCGCCGTCCCTCCTCCCGCCTCCGCGGCCCGGGGCGCCCGTCGCCGGCAGCCGGTGCCGGGAGGGGGCAGCGACCCGGGGCGCGGAGCGCGGCAGCCGGCGGAGCGCCTTTCCCCCGCGCGGCAGGCAGAGCCCCGCAGGCGGCGGGCGGGCGCGACCGGCTCGGCTCCGCTCGGCGAGGTGAGGGGGAGCGGAGCGGGGGGCAGAGCCGGTCCGGCCGGAGGGGCGCTCCCCGTCCCCGTCCCCGTCCCCGTCCCCGTCCCCGTCCCCGTCCGGCGGCGGGCAGCGCCCCGGCTCCGGTCCCCCGGTGGCGGCCACCGGCGGGGCGCGGCGTCCCGGCGGCTGACGCCCTGTCCCCTCTCTCCGCGCAGGTCGGCGCTGACGGCGGCGGGCGCCCGGCGGGGGATCGGCCGTGCCGCAGCGCCATGCCCGCCGCCCGACCGTGGCGGCTGCCCGCCTTCCTCCTCCTCCTCCTCCTCCTCCTCCTCCTCAGCCGCCGCGCCGCCGCCGAAGGCGACGGCTCCCTGCGGCCGCCGGGCCCGGGCAGGCAGAGCTCGCCGGCGGTGGCCGACGCCGTCCCCCCGACGGCCGGGAGCCCCGGGGTGCGGGGCGCCGAGCCCAACGCCTCCCGCCCGGCCGCGCTGCCCAAGGGCGGCGGGGGGGCGGCCGGCGGGCGGCCGCGCTCGGCCTCGCCCCCCATGTGCACGGGGCAAACGGAGATCAAGGAGACCTTCAAGTACATCAACACGGTGGTGTCGTGCCTCGTCTTCGTCCTGGGCATCATCGGCAACTCCACGCTGCTGCGGATCATCTACAAGAACAAGTGCATGAGGAACGGCCCCAACATCCTCATCGCCAGCCTGGCCCTGGGCGACCTGCTCCACATCATCATCGACATCCCCATCAACGTCTACAAGGTGAGGGGGAGCCGGGGATGGGTCCGGCAGCGCCTCGGGGAGGCGGGGGGGGGGGGGGGGGGGGCTCCCCGCCGGCCCCCGGCACACACCCGGCACCGCCGTGGCTGCTGGGGGGGTGGGGGGAAACGCCCCCCGTTTCTGGCTGGGAGACACACCCGGAGGCTCGACCTCATGCCGAAAACCTGCCGGAAGGTGGTGTTCTGGTCAGACGTCGTCCTCGTTGTCCCGCACGGCACTCCCTCTGTGCGTGCCCCGGTCCCAGCCCTTGCAGCGGCCCGGGCTGGGAATGGGGCAGGAGTGTGCGGCTGGAGGTGGCCGGGCTCCGAAAGGCACCGGGAAAGAGGTGCTGTCCTCGGGATAAAGGAAATAAACGCGATGGATAGATAAATGCGCAGTGGGTTCATGGCTTCCCTCCTTTCCTCCGTGGAACGGGGCGGGAGGCACAGAAGACCCTCTCCCGTGGGGTGGGTACCACTCCCGCACAGCCGGGCCAGGCTTAGTCACGTACTTCCCGTGGGTCCCTACAGTCGCTGGTGGCATGGGGACTTTTTCAGGAGGACCCAACCTCATTCCAACTGAGCGATCTGTATTAGTTTTACACGTCCAGCGGTTGTGAGGCATGATGCTCTCTCCCGAGCTCTTTAACCCCTTTGGCCAGTCTTGCAGCATGGGCAGCCGAGAGGGAGTGAGCCACACCTGCTGCTCTTGCACCTTCTTTACTCTGCCCTTTGACGTGATAAGACTTGCCACGGAAGGAGTACCAACCTCCGTCTCGTCTACCCAGCTTGCGCACTCTTATTTGTCCTTAGGAACGCGTTGGGCAGTTGAATCCAGCCTCTAGTCACGATCAGCCCTCCTGGGAGGGATGCTGGAAATAACAAGGCATCTTCTGCCTTAAGAGTTTACAGTCTGGGTCCCTGAGGACCCATCAGTTTCTGCATGAAGTGAGAGCCTTCACGGATTCCTTCTTCTCACTTCATATGCATGTTTGTAAACTCTGGGGTTTGTTATTTTCAGCTTTGGAAAACCACGTTGAAGGGACAGAGTTTAAATTTAGTCTTCTGTATCCATAGCAATTACTTCAGAAGCTGCTGAAATGGGAGAATCCTGCATCTTTATCCTTTTAAAGTATTGAAGTATTGCAGAGCAGGGAACATCGTAACAGTGCTAAATTAATGAGCGGGATAATTTGGATTACATGGGAGTTCTTCGATTTGGTGTTTCAGTATTTTCCATACTATCCATTTATCGTAGTTCTTGTGAGAGGTGTGTAGTCTTCTGAGTGAGAGTGGAATTTATGAAACAAAATACTTTAAGCTGTTTTGAAAAAACTTTTTTTGTAAAAAAAGATATTGAACAAAGATTTTATCTGTTCTCGGAAAAAATCAAAAAGATGAAATCAATAACAGCTGCTCAGTACAAGACTTTGCAATCTCAATGACACCATTTCAAAATTAAATTAATGATACATGCAATAATATACCGCAGTCCTTATCTTGATTGAATGTCATCAAGTACATCATTACTAGCTTGGAGCAGGAGGAATAAAAGGTCAGATTGCAAAATGATAAATATTATACCAGGTGCAAGTCCAGGATTTTTATTGTGCTGTTGATAATGCTAGGAGCTAAGCAATAGCTCTCAGGTGCTAAATCTCCCACGCTGCTACTGATGTTAATGAAAAGCCCATAATAAATTGATATTATCCCTTACAATAATGAGTGAAGTATTTGCTGTTTTAAAACAGAATTTTTGAATAAATGTGAGTTAAAAACCGAAACAAACCTTAGACACTGTGTTTATTTAATCAGACTTCAGACTTTGAGTGAGGTTTGAGTTGATGATAACTTTTCATCAACTCCATGTCCCATTTAATGCCACCTACAGAGCGATGTTATGAGGGACAGTACAGTAATGCAATCACAAGCTGGCTATAATCACCCAGCAGCATGGGAAAAACAAAGGCTAGCAAAGGCTTGGTTTCTAAATCAAGTACACTTAGCGGTTGTAATTTGGGGTTTGAAACAGTTTTCAACTGGATGAAACAGATTTTCAGAATTGGTACCAGATCCTCTGTTAGCTGTGTGAAAAAGAATGGGAGAGAATTTCTCATGTTAATAAAATGCCAGCAGTTTACTCAACACCACTTGTAATAGAAAGTGTAAAAGTGTCTGTGAATGCTTTCCAGGCAGACCCATAAGAGAGAACTCAAAAGTCGCACTAGGAGCAGCATCTTATTAGGTATTAAAAGTGATAACTGCAAAAGATGTCCCCTGTGACTATTTAAGTTAAGTGAATATGTAAGTAGCTGAAAAAATACACAAATGAAAATTTATATCTCGCAAATTGAGGGTATCTAAAGAAAAGCAGGTGTTAACTAGATTGTGAGGCAAATGCAGTCCAATGTGTAAGATGCAAATTCGTCCATTGCACTTGATAAATCGATCAATACCTTCAGTAGAAAATGTAAAGTACTGGAATCTGCCACACAGTCAGGGAACTGGGTATGAAGTGAGGGCTTGAGGGGCGTTCAGTTCCAGCATGCAGAACCTGGGAGACCTTTTCAGCATTCAGGATCCTGGTAAACAATCTGGCTTTGGCTGTACCCCCAGAGCTGCAGCATGGGAAGTACAGGAAAGCCTAAGACAATCATTCTGCAGTACGGAATGTTGTGGCAGTCTAGGTACTTTGCAAAATTACTACTAATGAATGTGTAGGTGGTCCTGTGCCTCGTCAACTGCTTCACTAACCTAAGACTAAGTAAGCATGTCTTTGTTAATTTGAGGCTGCAGACAACAGTTAAAGGTGTCACCATAAGGAGCAGAAGGATGGAGTAGGTGGCCAGTGAGCTGTTTATGTCACTTCTCTGCACTTAATCTTTGGAAGACAAGACAGTGGCAGCTTTGTACACCTGACAGTACAGGTATGCAGTTCTGGAAGACTTATGCTCAGTTTCCCAAATCGATAAAGTTGGTAACTCCCACGTGTAAGACACCAGAACAACGTCAGGACTGGAAATGCCAAACTTACATTAGCTCTGCCTCTCACTCATATATGTGTAATGAGATAGGAACATAGACTTAAAAAAGCTGTAATCAAATAATATAATAATATGGTTTCTCTTCTGATTGATAGGCAACACCTCTCTCATTTTGTAATATTTATTCTCTTATATGAAATCAAATTTCTTATTGTGTTCCAATAGATTTTTAATGGGGAACAACCTATCCTCGGTACACTCTTGTGTGGCTTTCTGAACTCTATTAATTTGCTATGACACAAATGACTGAGGAAGAATATCTACCTGGAAATACTGTCATAAGTTCCTTTATCTCAGAGCACAATGGAAGAGAGGAGAAAACATTTCCAGGGAAGGAACAAAAACTGGTCTTTATCCAAGCCAATGATCAAAGGCCACAGTCAGCTTTGTAGGCAATGATTTTTTTCAGTAATGTATTTTAGGGATTACATCAAAAATATAGTTAACATTATATAGCAACATCAAGTACTGGAAGTATAAGAAAGACTAAATTACGGGCTGCATATCCCATGCAGATGCAAACTGGCCCCTTTGTTAATCCATTTGTGCTCTAAAAAAGGCAGGATTTCCATGGAAATGTCTTTGTGATGACCTTGCTAACTCTTGTAATGCAAGTACCTATAGGGCATGCATTTCCAAAAAAGTCAAGGTGCTTGTCTTTAGAAGTAAATTGTTACTTTTCCAGATTACAAGTCTTGGCCACTGGCCCTTCTGATGTTAAAGGTAACAGCCATTTTATTGGGAGAAATGCATTATTTCCTTTCCTTCAACGTCTGAACCACTTACTTGAGGTCTTGCAAAGTCCGTCTCAGAATTTCTTACACAAAGTTTATCGATCTCTGACCATATTAAGTTAGAAGTCTGTTTTGCTTAGGAATCCCTTATGGTCAACAAATGCAGCTTACGGCACTTAAGAAAGATCTGAATTGTCCAGTGGAGGAACCTGTCTAGACTCTACAGGCAATGGGGGGGTAACTTTGTTCTGTGGTTAGATGGGAACAATCCACTCTGAAGTCCAATATATGGGGTAGTGGAAATGTCTGTATATTGTTGAAAATACACATACATAGTGTTCATGGTGGATCTCCAAACTGAAATACATTAGATGATGTCAGTATAGATTTGTAAAGTTAGAGTAGCTTTTTCATTATGTATACATTTGTTATGTATACATTCACTTAAAAGATGCATGTGACAAATTTCAAAACAAGTTTTCAGCTTATTTGTTTTTTTGCTTCTACCCTGTGTTTATGCTTCCTAATCTGACATCAGCACAACTTTCTTAATGTTTACTTTTGATGCAGTCCTTTCACTGGGATTGTGAAATTGCAGAAATTTTTTACTCTGAAAACACATTATGAGGTTTCTAGCATTTTCAAGATGTCTGTATGATATTACTTGGTCTTAAGCTTTTTTTGAAAAAATGAAGTTTCTAAGCAGTAGTTAAAGACACAGGAAAAGGAACTAACTGCATGCCTCATATTAAGATTTACACTGTTTATTGGATAGATCAGTAAAACATCCTTAGCTTAACTAGGAAGTGGGAAATATATTTTCTTGTCTTGAGGGAAGATCCCCACCCTGACATCATAATTATTGTTAAATATTACTAAATTTTGTAATGTTGTCTGACTTATCCCTGACCATAAGCTTAATTTCCTGGGCAAATGTCCTGTTTTGAAAAATGCTTGCACCTATGAAATACTGAAAAATACTTTATCTGCATGACCTCCCCATCTCAAAAGTATCAGGTGAAAATCTGCCAGTCATTTCACAGATACATTGAAAAAATGTTGCTTGTGAATTGGGTGTACAGTTGCGTGTCTGATTTCCCGTGTAACTCTGCAATTCATGATAATGAAAATCAAGTCCTATTGTCCTGTGAACCAGACTTGCTGTGAACACGCAGCTAGGAAGAAGTACGAATACCTGCTCTGCCTTTCCGTGCGTACTCATTGCTCGGGACTAGGACGCTGACATAAATAAGTGCACGCTTTGCTACTTTGCTGGACTGCAGAAAGTCAACAATAGTGGGTTGGAGCCGTGGCATCAGCCTTCTAGCTGGTGGCCACAGCAGCTGAGCCATCGAGAGCAGCGTGTGGTGCTCGCATGCTGGTGTATTCCAGCAGCAGATTACGAACATCTTTCTGTTCCTACACAACGAAGAGGAAGCAGGGCAGGAATTGTAATTCACAGGTGTGTCTTTGAGTCACAACATCTCTTGGGGCTACTTTCATAGCTGTGCAGCTTTCACATCAATTCAGGCTCAGATCTGTGCCTTGTCTGAAGAAGTGTTTGCTAGGAGTGCATCGGATGTATTAGTTATTTTAAGTATGATTTCACATCATTCTGCAATATGTTCCCTTTCCTTTCATTCTATTTCATTGATTCTTCAACACATTTCTGTGGCTTAGCAGTTAAAACTTTGCCCATGTAAAATAAGTGACTATAAAACATTGGAAAAGGTCACTCGGAATACAGCCAGTGGTAAACTTCTCTTGGCATTCTACTGCTGAAAACCCAACATTATTTTTCCTCTTTGTTGCCGCTTGGCAGTATCTCATGACTCTAAGTCATTTATCACTTGTAAAATGGCACTCTTTGTACAGATACCCTATTATGAATCATAAGAAAATCATTTTACCCATACAAAATTGCATTAGACAACATCTATACTTCACTAAGAATAGTCGTTGCTCTTGTCCACAAATATGATGCTCTTGAATATTTTACAGTGGGTTTTCACTATACTTTTAAGGCGGTGTTTTGAGGACGTGGCAATATAGAGGACAAACAAAAACGAGGAAGCATAGTTCAGCAATTAAAATATTCTACTTTTTCTTTTACTTTCTTAATGTTTTCAAGCGTTTGCTGCAAAGCATATCATTAACCACTTGCAATACCATGGTAAACTTATGACTCATGCATTAAAATGCTTAAATTTCACAATTCATCAGCTGCAAGAAATAAAGGACATGTTTTTCCAATCCCATGCAGACAGCTGTGCGTCCATTCTGCTCCTGATTTAAGCTTGCTGAATGCAAGTAATATTTTGGCGTTATGCTAAACCCAAGCTAATGCACCCTTTCTCTCAGTAGACCACATTCACTCATGTGCAGCCCCATTATAATCCAACCATATGGCTCCCAAACTGGAATTGGCTCAAATCCAGTCAGCTTGGAGCACAGGTGTGACTGTCTGCACCTGAGAGATAAGCATTAGTTCAGGGAAATCTCCGATGTGTGGCTGAACAGCTGTGATTTTAGGGAAGAGAGACAGGGAGTGTCTTGCATATACACCAGCTAGTTGTAGCTAAAAGTCTTCAACAGAATATTCCAACAGAAATTTGAGTGAAGTTCTGAATTTGAGTTCAATGAAGAACAAAATATTTTAATTTTGAAGTGCTTTTTTAATGAGTCACCTCTGGCTTAATATATACACACAGACAATATACAATATAGATACTATAAACAAGTATACAATGTACTTGCTACTACCCAGTCCTTGATTCCTATAGCAACTAGGTGTGGTAGGCTGGAGGTTCACTGCCTGATTGATATAAATTAAATTCATCCAGGAGTTATTGGATTCTGTAGAGTGTACATTTAGAACACCTGTAATTATTCACATTGCAATTTTAATAGTAGTTTGTTACTATCAACCCCTTACAGCAATTCAGAAGAAGTCTCAGGGAGAGGCTTTACTGAAAATGCTTTAATTACAGACTGAGTTATTTTCCCACGTCACGTAAGTAAAAGTTACTGTATGGTTATTACAGCCTCATCCCTGCTTCCTCTGCTTTATTACTTTCCATAAAATTCTCAGGAAACATGAATCCTTAGAATTTAGTTTTCTGCTTCATTTCTTCAGAAGCATTATACTTGTTGTCTTACTTAAGTAGATCATTTAAGAAATAGATCAAAGCTGGGCTATGTTACAGTTTTCCTATTGCTCTTCTTTCAAAGATTCCATTTCAGCACAGGACTAAAGCAGATTTGTGAAGGTGTTTTGGTACCTGAAAATACTGTTGGGTACTTCATAGGGATTTCCAAAAGCACGTGGTCATGAAATGTACTTAACTTCCATTGTGTTAAAATAAAAGGATACTTAAATTATATCAGGGCTTTTCAAAAACTGTCTTGGGCCTTGTAACTGTTTATTCTTAGATGCACATGTATGTGTGATTAAGGATTTTGCTGAACCAAACCAACATGAGCAGGCAACTCTCTGGCTATTTTCAATCATTTTGGTCCCCAGCAGAATCTATATGGTATCATGACCCGTTTCTTCTTTTCTTAAGAATGAGATGCCTGATGCCTGGTGCCTTTTAAATGAGATGCCTGAGGAGACCTGAGCCAAGGGAAAGATTTTGCAATCTCTTTTGGGTAGTTACTGTTTTTTCCTCTCCTTTTCCATTTTGTAGCCCTCTATCTGCAACAGATCCAAAAGACCTCATTTGAAGAAAGTTATGAAAAATAGAGATAGGCTTAGATAATGTAACTAATTACAGAAACTCAAAAAGTTTACTTTTGTATCTAATGATTGCGACTATTTCTTGGCATAACGTCTGTTCTGGAGAGTGTTGTTTTTATGAAGAACTGGAAGATTTGGCCACTGTTATGGTGTATTTGAGCCATTAGAGCAGCTCACAGCATAGTACAAAGATTAAATGTTTCTAAACTGGAGCTACAGACAAACAGTTCATAGCATCAGCTGTGAGGAGGGTGCTTTCTGTGTCCAGTAAGTCTCGTCCCCTAAATCAGCTAAAAGGTACAGCTAGGGATGTGACAGAAGATTTCCATTAAAGTGTACCACCCAAAGAGCAATGGAACCAACCTAAAATTCATTGTATTTATTCCATAGCACTTATAGGTATGCTGAATGTGCAGATACTTCTTTCGGTATTGTAATATAAAATCATTGGAAAACTGGTCAATAAAGATCTTCAGTGCGGGATTCATCTGATCTGTCTTTACCTGCTGCGAAACATTTAGTTCAAACTAGCTATTTAGGCTCCCTGAGTGTCCAGTGGGTCCCTTCTTTTGTTATCAGATGGTCAGCTAAAAACTATGGGATACATTGCTCAGCAGTGTTGCCTGACTTCTCAGCTGTGGGAGCCTAGAGACCAGGCTTCAAATAAACCCCACTCCAGATGTGCAGTTGTTGGCTTTGTCCCTGTTCTGATCAGCCTCAAGTAATTTTCTGTATTTATAGTAAATGGAGAGTTACTTGGAACATATAAGGAAAGCAATGAGCAGTCAAGACAGATAAAGCAATACAAAGATGAGGAAAATCCTCACCTGCTCAGTCTTTTTTTACCATAAACACTGGGGTGGTGAAATTAAAAGCAAAATGAGCGGAGTTTGCAGGGCTTAAGATGTCAGGACTAAGCCTTTATGCACATCCTTGCCCAGCCAGGGAGTGACCGTGTTGGTACTGCCTAGTTTTTAGGACACACACCTTGGAGACTCCCTTGTGAAAAGGCTCTTCTTGACTAAGTTTTACATGGTGGAAGAGAAAAACAATCACGAGAAAAGTCCATGTTGCAGCTTTGGGAATTATTTTTTAAAAATGGTTCATTTCTAATTGTGTTTTCTTTTTCACAGCTGCTTGCAGAGGACTGGCCCTTCGGCGTCGAAATGTGCAAATTAGTACCCTTCATTCAGAAGGCTTCAGTGGGCATCACAGTGTTGAGTTTGTGTGCCCTCAGTATAGATAGGTGAGACCCATTTTTTCAGCAAACTCACTTATAATTTCTTTTCAGTATGGGCACTGGCTCAAATTCACCTTTCCACTCAGTTGATATAATATGAATAAGCTCAGTTTAAGCCAGGTGGGTTTTCTTATATTTTTAATTTGCAAATATGTGCTGTTGCTTCAGGTACCGAGCAGTTGCTTCTTGGAGTCGCATTAAAGGAATTGGAGTGCCAAAGTGGACTGCTGTTGAAATTGTACTGATCTGGGTTATATCAGTGATATTGGCTGTTCCAGAAGCTATTGCATTTGACATGATTACCATGGAGTACAGAGGAAAGGATCTTAGAATCTGCCTGCTTCACCCCACGCAGAAAACATCCTTTATGATGGTAAGACTGACATTTATAAAATCGCCGGAACAGTTCCCTGGATCTTCTCAGTATTGTGTGGATTGTAATGTGCACAAGTGTATGTGAAATGTAGGTGAATGTAAGGTTCAAATGAAATACTGACAAATTTCTGACGTATATTGCTTAAAAGAAGAGCATTCAGAAACTTTTGTCTTTTTGTGGGCTTTGGGCATATTACTGTCTTGTCCCATTTTCTCATCTGTAATGTACACCTTATAGAGCTGCTTTTCAGGACAGACTGACAAATTAGTTATAGCATAGTTTCCAAAATGTTCAACTTCCAACTCCTAACAATGTTCTTGTTTTTGTTTTCCTTCTAGTTTTACAAGCAAGCTAAAGACTGGTGGCTGTTTAGCTTTTACTTCTGTTTGCCACTGGCTATCACAGCATTTTTCTATACTCTCATGACCTGTGAGATGTTGCGAAAGAAAAGTGGGATGCAGATTGCTTTAAATGACCACTTAAAACAGGTAAAAATTAATCCCTGACAACTCTGCTGACTGCAGAGAGGATGACAGTAATACTTTTACTGACTTTGCTGCCACGTCATTATTCTGTTCTTCTATAACGACTTCAGGATTACTAAGGAAGGAAAATTTTCCTAACAGTGGTGCTGCTGAACTCATACATATATATAAATACATATATATGTCTCGGATCCCTCAGAAACATAAGATTTTCACTGGCAATCACAAAATTGTTTTTTTTTTTCTTGTTTGGTGTTAATCCTTCGAGTTTTACAGTTTTTACTTTTTCTTTACAATAAAGAGAGCTGGATATTTGGATATTTTGTAATGAAAACTGAGGTCATGCTGTAATGTAGAAGCTGGTGCTGTTAATTTGTTAATTATTTTGAATCAATTCTATGCTGAACTATAGTGAGGTTAGCAGTATATGTTAGCAGAACAAAACACATTCCAAAACACATTCCAAGTTAGCAGTACACCAGAGACAGACATTGTAGATCACTAGAATTACATTTGTACTATAAGTTATATTTGTGGTCCTTTCCTCTTACCTCGATAAAGCTGTAATTGAAATCTCTTGGGCATTTAAAATAAGACCTGAGATCAAAGCACAAGAAAATACAATTGAAAACAAGCTGGTATTTGAAAGTGACTGGGGAGATGAATATGTTCTTAATTTTAATTTAAATGACTGTTTTTATGTCCTTGATTTTTTCATTTTATTACTCATACTTTTTAAAATTTGAGATACAGAGAATCAGTGCGAGACCTCCAAAACAACAGAACAGATTAAATACATATTCCAAGAAAATGAGGTATTCTGATGTTCTCCTAACTCCTATTTTGATAAGAGTTTTATTTTGTTCATTAAACATTTGGATGTTAGAAGTCAACAACAGTCAAGAGACAGACAGCAGCTATAACATTGTTCTGTCCAATTTTCTTTTTCAGAGACGCGAGGTGGCCAAAACTGTGTTCTGTCTGGTACTTGTTTTTGCCCTGTGTTGGCTCCCACTTCACTTAAGCAGAATACTGAAGCTCACTATTTATGACCAGAAGGACCCCAACAGATGTGAACTTTTAAGGTAAGACTGTAAAAATAAAATGCCTGTGTGCTGGTGACATTCTCCATAAGCATAGCTGGATTTCTTAATGAATTAGTTTACTCTGTGTGTCTGATGTTCTCCCTGCTTCTTCATCTAGAACACTCTGGTTTCAGTCCAGTAGCAGAGCCAGGAAATTATGAGGCATCCCATGAACACAGGGCTTCTGTCCTGTTTGCCTGTCTTCTCCTAATCCCTTTTTGGGACTGCTCTGCTGTCTTGTGGCACTACGCGGACCAAGGGAGAATTTCTGTTCCCGTTTTCCCTTTCAGCAGAACAGCTAGGATTAAATCCGTGAAGAAAACCTCACGAATGTTTCCTCCCACAAGTTAAGGTGGTTGGATCTTCTGAAATTACTTTCATGAGAATGGTCTACTGATTCAAACTTTATTATTGAGCACAATTGTTACCTGCATGAGTTAATCCTGTTGATATAAGCCCCTTTACTATTACATTTAATAGTTAGTCTTGGTTGAGTGAAGCTGAGTTCATTTTTCATAGTTGTAAACCTCTGCTAAGCCTTTTCAGAGAAAATGCAAAGTGTCTCACTTAGTTTAATTTCCACACAGCTTTTTTCTTGTGATGGACTACATTGGTATTAACATGGCTTCGCTGAATTCCTGCATCAATCCGATAGCTCTGTATTTGGTGAGCAAAAGATTCCAAAACTGCTTTAAGGTAAGAGGCTGCTGGGAGCTGCTCCTCTGGTTAAAAGATGATGTCAGCATTGTACTATAAACCCTCTCGGCACCATGCTAATCAGTGCTACATCACTTCCTGACTGGAGCTGGCACCCAGCCACTTTGAGAGCACTGACAAAGCAGACTCGGACCGTGCTGCAGAGATACACGTAGCCATATCCTCTGCAACCCAACAGGGAGGGCCCTGACCCCGGGTTCCCCCCATCCTGACTGAGTGCTTAAATCAGTAGGCAGTTATGTAAGGCAGAGGGTGCAAGTATCCACTCGTCCCTTTCCAACACCAACATTTCATGAGACAGACCTGTTCATAGTTTTGCCTTGGTTTGAGTGAATAGTCCTGGCGACTAATTCTCCACGCAGGATTTGAGGCTCTGAATCGCGTGTGGGATGTGGGTTGCAGCCCATCAGTCCTTCAGCCTTCATGGCTGCTCAGAAAATGTCCAGATTTGGGCTTTTTTGTGGCCCCCCCCAATGTCTGACTTCAGACACTGTATCAGGGTTCTTACATTGCCCACCACAAATTCTTAGATTTTTGTTTTCTTGCCAAGCATTTAACTGTTGGCCACTGCTAGGCTTATTGCCTGGCTGTGTAAATTCCTTACTGGCTGCATCTTTCCATCAGAAGCTAGTCAGCTCTACATCTAGTAATGTTAGGGTATTTCCTACACAGTTGTGACAGTGCATGTTGCAGAGGCTTTAGTGTCGGTCTCGTCTTCCCTGTCTACATTGCCCCCTCCCTGAAAGAGTCACCAGAGCTGAGAGCACATAAGAGATCTCTAGCATCCTGAGTGTGGAAACAAGTGGGTGTGTGGGATCCCAGATGGACTTCCAGCACCCAAAGGCCAGTCAGTAGCATCAGCAAAAGGTTTGCAGTACATCTAGTAAATGTATGAACTGTATGTAGGTTTTCACCATTCTCGTCCTTAGTTCTCTTTTTTCCCCCTCAAAAAAATCTACTAAATAGCAGCACCTTGCTTAGAAAGTATAGTTTACTGTGCATACATTTTTTCTAAGAAAGATTATCAGAGAAAGGACAAGAAGTTGTAATTTTATTTTCAGATGCATTTAGAATTGCAGACCAGACTCAAAGCGGTATGTGTGCGGCCATTATTATATATAACTCAGTATAACTCTTCCTGCCTTCCAGCGCTCAGGTTGCTAATGGGGCATCCCAGAAGTTAGCGATCTTTTGAGCAATGCAAAGCTTAAGCTTGTTTCTTTGCTTACCCTGTAATCCCAAAATGGCAGCTTGCACACTTGCCGTTTCCTACTGTACTGCTGAAGAAGGGCAGCGTCCTTTTGACACATGTGCAAAACAAAGTGATGTAAGATGTTTATTCCTTTTATTTTAACAGTCATGCTTGTGTTGCTGGTGCCAATCCAAAGATCTGTTGTCCCTGGAGGAAAGGCAGTCCTGTTTAAAGTTCAAAGCTAATGATCACGGATATGATAATTTCCGCTCCAGTAACAAGTACAGCTCTTCATAAAACAAGCATAAAAGGTATATTCTCTTACATTAATGCTGGTGCCTTTTTAAGTAAAAGTGGTAATTACTTTTAACGAGATGGTAACATATAGAAAAATCTAGTTTTGTGTTTGCAGAAAAAAGGTTGTTAAAAAAAAAAATGCCCCAAAACTGTGTCACATTCAAAATCATGGACGTTTATAAAATCGTCATTTATGAAACATGAAGAAAAGCATAGAAAGAACAAGTCATTGTTAGCACTTGAATACTTCTGAATCAGCACTTCCAAATGATCCCCACTTCCCGTACATTAAACGATCATTTGTATTCACTATAACAGTTGTAGGAACTGAAGTCACAGTAATTACTAAGCAGTGTAATATAATGTTAATTGGATCAAAGCCATTATTATATATAACTCAGTGTATTATATTTTATGAAGCAAATTAACCACCATCACTATTGGTTTTTTTTTTTTTCAAATCAAACATGAAATACTTTGTAATAGAAGTTTAAATGTAAAAAAGTATAATTTTTATCAGGGGTATTATAGAGGTAGCTAATGAAAATATTGAGGGATGCAGTCAAGACAAAAGTGCATTTCACTCTGATGATTGTTTTTACCTATTGTTGTTAGAAGGAACCTCCCAAGGCCTCTATAAATACCATTTTGTAACCATTTTGTGTGTTCAGTGCATTTAGCAGCACTTTGGTTATGGTCTGTTTCACTGTTTCCACATTTTCTGTGTTTAATGACAATGGAGGAGAGAAAAACACACCAAAAGCAAAAATTAATACTACTAGAAAAGTACAACCGATGGCTAGTATTGGAAACCAGCTGGTTTTAACTAAAACCAAATTGATTGTATCCCATGTAAATAGCGGGCATTTAAGAGCCTGACGGTTCTTTACTCGAGATAATTTTGCGACATTTTACAACTGTTTTTGCAATCCAAATATTGTCTTGGGCAAAATTCTTTAGAAATAGCAAGTGGAAAAAATTCAACCAAGGAAAACAGAGGGAGAATTTGAACTTCTATTTTCATTTGGATTTAAATCTTCATAAAGAAAATAATTCATGAACTGTACTTCTAGACAACAGTGCTATTGTAGCACACTTGTCTTCATACTGTTTTAAAATATGTTCTACTTCTGTAGTTCCATATTTATGGATTTAAGAAGATGTGTGATTAGTTTCTGCTTCTGTAAATAGTTTAGTGAAACATAATTAATTATAAAGTATTAAAATATGGGCAGGACCCTGTGAGAAAACAGAAAGATAAAAATGCCTGTAGTAAACATGATGTGTGTTGCCGGGAGCAATGCATGTTTTGTACATACGTGACAGGTTATCCTTTGGCTTTTCATTTCCTATTAATTTGTTACAGATGTCCCCAAAGACTTATTAACATATTTCATGCACTAAGGCATGAGTATTTCAAGAGAAAATGTCATAAAACATGCTTTTATAAGAGACGTTTTCAATAAGCATGGTATTTTATTATAATAAAAATATTTATCAAAACTCAGGATTTTTTTTTTTTAATTTCCAAATGTCACATGTAAGGATTTTTACCTTTTTTTCCAGTCTTGATTAACTTCAGATTTTTTAATAAACTGCCTTAAATATGCTCAGGATGAAAACAGTTTTCATTCAAATATTCAGCTGATGTTGCCTTAGATGGGTTTCATCTCATCTGACTTTAGGTAGCGATAGCTACCTTGCAGACAGCTAAAAACAGGAGAGGTGAACCCCATTCCTGGTATTACCCCATCAAAACCTAGTAAGTGTATGCTTGTATAATCAAGCCAAGGACCTATGCACATGCATTTGAGCATGGGCATGTGTGTGTTTGTGTGTGTGAGTATGTGTGCAAGTGTGTATGTTGTCTACCATTAGGTTGCTGTTACCATCTTTCTGCAACACATACACCCAACTGCTATAATGCTGAACTTTTATAAATATAAATCTATTTAAAGTTTTGTTCTCTACATTTTTACCTTAACTTTCATGGTAACTTTCTCACAGTAAGCCATGAATATCATTTCACTTCACCCTGCCTGCATCTATTTCTGTGAAATGTGTTTCATCTGTTAAGGATGGATAATCAATTAAATCCTAAGTTTGATACTGATCAGTGTTATTTTCATCAAGTTATATCATTACAATATTGTACATGTATATTATTGTTATTTTTATTTAAAATATAGCTGTCATATTGGCAAATGTGTAACATACTTTTCATTTTTTCCTTGACTAATTCTTTCTTAAGATGAGTTCTGCTAAGCCAGACATTTAGGTTTTGCAAATAAAGACCATATATACTGCCCACTTTTTGGAGTAAATATATATGTATTAGTACACTTCTTGTCTTTTTTGCAGTATTTTCTGAAGCAGTATTTTTACTGAAGCTCTCATTTCCTGTAATAAAAATTTCCAAACTTCTGCTCTCATACAGTTAAAAGAATACACAGGATACCTCCAGTGCATGTGTGTTCTAGCTAAAATTAAATCTCTTAATACTGAAGACAGGCATTTTCTAAAGTCCTCAGTACAGGTCTATTCCTCCATCCATGGAGATCAATGAATGTTTAACCATTCAATTCATTTGGAGCAGAATTAGGGCACAGCAGTAGCTCTTTAAAAAACCTAGTTGACATTTGCTACCTGGAATAAAAAAAGCTAAATATTCTTTTCTTTTCGACAGAGTTGTTTTGAAAAGTTAGGAAAAGAGGGTAAAATCAGCTCATGGGGTAAAACAGATGGTCTAAGACTGAAAGCCTAAAGGGGGGGTCACAGGTAGCAGAAAAACTGCAGAGAGGCACATGCATCTTTATAGGAGTTGGATGTGCTTGCCCAGAATGGTGTAACAGACTAAGAGTGATGTGTCCCAATGGCCTGAAGAGTTGACACAGAATGGCTTGAGATGAAAAAAATAAACTTGTAAGAAACTACATCACATCTCTGTGTTTTGGCCTTCAGGGAATAGCTAGATTTTACTTCCCCAGCTGCTCTGAATTCTGCCTGCACACAGCTCTCTTGGAGTTAAGAGAGGGCATTTCAGACTGGGTGGACTGAACTGATACACTGGTACTACACCTGAGAGAATCAAATACAAAATTTGATGGTTATGGAGCATCTGCTGTGACATTTCACTGTCCAAAACAGCTCTTAATCAACACACAGTTGCCTTAGCCGGTGAATGTTGTATGTACTGAAATAATGTTAAAAGGATTTTTTTTATTGTTCTGTATAGCTGTGTAAAATAATTCTATATTTCATTTTCTGTGGTCACTTAAATTAGCAACTTCTGTGGTTCAGACAGTGTAAACATACTAAAATACCAATAAAATATTTGTAATTTTGATTCATTACTAAAAGATGCCTGACCTTTTTTCTTCTAGGGGGTCCCATTTAATTGCTAAACAAAGAAGCAATTCAGAACTAAAAATCAAAGCTTTTGAGTGGGATAGTTTTATATAGCTGAAAAGTGGAGAGAGTTCAGACTTGCATACACGTTGCAAAATCGTCTGATGTTTGTTGGAACATGCCTATCTTTGCTCTGTTTGTTTTTGCTCAAAGTACCAGTTGCAATCTCTTCTCTACACATCCATATATAGTCACAAATCCGCCTGTGTTAGGGACATCACAAATAAAAGACATGAAACTTTTAGTTCATTAATTTAGATGTTCATGCGCTTGATGCTGTAATATGCCTCATGAAAACTGTCATCCCTTTGTATGCTGACAGTATAATTATGTGCATATTTCAATTTACCTTTCTTAAAGCAGTGGAAAAGAATATCAGACTAAATATGCTCTAGCTGGTCAAATATATGTATAACTTTATATGCTTGCAGTATCTGTACATCCCAAAATGTGCTTGCTGTTACTAACTATTGTTCCAAATAGTTAGATTTCCTTCTGTTTAATTGGTGGCCTGCTGCATCCATGTAGATTTGTCTCTTTCCATGGTCCCAGGACCTTTAGCACATAGTTTCAAGTTTCCCATGGCTGGAACAGAAGCACCTGTAGAGATGAGATCCCTTGTAAGCAAATGTTCTACTTAATATCTCTCATGGCCTCTTCACTTCCTTTTCTGTCATCTTATGCTATGGTCCAAAGTCTTCACCAACCACTCATTACAAAGAAGCATTTTTTGTGTATTTCTTTTGAGATCCTACAGCTTTCTACAGGAAGGCCATAGTCTTCACAGCCCAGCTAACTTACTCCCTTGCCACAATTCACTTTTCTAGCTATTGGTCTTATACACAGTTTTACTTGCTGCAGTCTTGGCTCTTTCATTTAGGGGATTAACTGCAGCTTGTTGTCAGTTTTCTAAACACACTAGAACTTACATAGCAACATGGATATACGTGTAGTTTATGTTCTTCAAACAGTGACTGACTCTAACCACTCTTGAGAAGGGTAGATTTGGCACTCTGGTGTTGGTGGAGCAGGATGGTCCAGCTGGCAACCTGTGGCTGGGTCTGGTCCATAGACTGGTTGACTTTTTACTGTACCTTCCTCCAGCCTGCTGCTCAGACCATCATGTTCTTGTACTGTGCTCATGAAGGCCCAAGAGTTTTCCATGTACATGCTGTGCACTTCTGTTCAAATTTCTCAGCCAAATTGCTGAATGGGTGTCCACATCAGGAGATCAAGAGAGACAAAAAGACTTGAAATGAGTCTTCTTTGTTCTGCTAGTCACCTTTCAGTCAGCAGTGGTAAGATTACTGTATTGCATAGCACCAGCAGTCAAATGGTTTATTGGCTTGCAATTGCTAATTTAAAAAGACCGTCATTAAAACCCTGGCATCCATTTGGTCTTGTCAGACTTTCTAAGTACTCTCATTTAGCTGTGAAGGAGGTCCCAAAACTCTGCCCATACCACTGAAAAGGCACACCCGCCTCAGTCCTCTTTCCTTCTCTTGAACAAGAAAACTACCACTTGGAAAGAAAATTCTACTATAATTACGAGTAAAACCTTAAGCAATTGATATTCTACCTTAGTAATCAGCGTCTTAAACCTCCATGAAATCTCTGTGACAACCCAAAGATGTCCTGATTGCGGGAGGTAGTATCTGGGAGGAATTTTACTATAGTGATGTGGTAACTAGTTAGATCATACAGCTCAGCAGTGAGCTATATTTGTTATAAAATGTGTGGCTGCATCAAAATTTTTTAAACAGTAACATGGAAAAATACCACATTAGTACCTAGATGATGCCTCTCAATGGATATCTACAGTTATAACTTTAAGTGTTGCTGTGAAACTTCCTGTCCCCTGTAGCCACCCTAGAAGAGTGCCCTGGAAAAAGTGGGAGTCAAAAACCTGAAACCAAGTAAAACCTGAAAGGAAACACTGGTAAGGAATTAGGGTGACCATACCTTCTTCACAAACCACATTTTCCAAAACTTGCTTCTATTTGGGGTTTTTTTTTGCTGTTGTGGGAGAGGGATGAGGGGGAGTTTTTGTTGCCCTTTTACCTTTTTCATGACCTTTATTTTTCAAGGTTGCATTAGTGGCTCACAAGTCTGGTTACCCTGAAGGAACAGATCAATGGTGAAATTGAGGGAGTCTGACAATGGCTCTCATTTGAAGGTACCAGGAAAAAGAATAATGAGAAATCCCCAGGATGCTCACATCTTCACAAGAAGGACCAGTTCAATGCATGTTCAGCCTTTGCAGGGGCAGGAGAGAAACAGGCCAAGCTAATAAAAACAGAACTCGTGGATTTGGTAAGTGTTAGTTGAAGCTGCAAGTGAGATGGCAGAATTCATGCAAACTGGATTTTTTTTTTTCATGAAACTAAACTGGAAAAAGTATCATAATTGCTAATGGGTGTTCACAGGACCAGACTGAAGCTTGCCAAATGTATAGGAAGCTTTTCCCTGAAATGCACCTACAGCAGGTAGCACGTCCTACAAATTTGGCCCTATTGGTCTTAACTTGCTAGCATAGATGTATTGCGAGAGGTTTGCTTCTGCTGTATTTCAATACCTGACAGCTGCAGTACACGCGCATACGGTTTTGATACATATTTATATGTATACATATATATACACACATATGTATTTATATATTTATACCACTATATATACAAATAAAACATATTATGTAATATGAATTGTGTGATATACAGGATATTTTTCACTAGTTTTGTCTGAAAAAGTTGTTTCAATAAAATCAAGCATTTTTACAAAACCATATTGACAAAACAAATCATGTAATGTGTTCTATCACTTCCATCTCATGTTTTTAAATTTTTAGGGGTTTTTAAAATTTATTTTGAAACAATTTTACGTTCGTTCCATAATATGAGGAATGGAAACTTATGTATGACATGTATGTATGGTATACACACATGTAAGCTATGAATGCCTGCCTAACTATTGGACTAGTCTACTGCATTTTAAAATTTTATGTTCAAAGACATTAACAGTAAAAGCCACTGAGCACTGACAGAAATATATCTGTTCTTTTCTGACTTGGATATCTGTCATAATAATAAAAGTTTGAAATACTGACAAATCGTGCACTACTCACTGAATGAAAAAATTATGAAATCTAATGAAAATATGTATAAGCATTTATTAAGCAATATTCATAATGAAACCCTGAAGTTCCAAAGAGAAATTGTTATGAAATAATTCTATAATTTTGTTACTTTAAAAATTGCTAATTTAAATATTTCATAACTTTTAATTTTGTAATTTTATGACCATTGTATAATAACAGAAAAGCTTTTTTTCCAACATTTTAGAACTTTGTATTTTGATAGGAGATGGAAACAGACTTTAAAATGTGAAATGAACCATGAAATTGATACTGTTGTTTCAACTACCTCCATAGGTTACGAAGACACTTCCTAACTAACTACTAACCACTAAAATTCTCTTGTTAAATTTGTTTACCCAAATATCATGTTAAAGAACAAACAGATAAAGAATATGGCAAAGTCCTTAATATTTGCAATTCACTTAGTATTAGTATCTTGGAAGCATTTGATCTTGTTGTACAAGTGTTCATACTTAAGCTGAGGTATTCCACTTACAAATGTCTTCACAGGAAAAACAATGTGTCACAAATAACTGAGGTAATTTGGTTTTTGTTTACATATGTATGTAATTTATGCAAGATAATTTACAAAATACTATTTAGTTAACTAAAAAAGAATAAATTTATATTGTAATAATTAATGTACAAGTCAAATACATTTAAAATACTCTATAAACATATCTATGCATATATGTGTTTTTATCTGTGTGTCTACATACATTACATAAGCCAAAATGTTCGTAACAGTAAAAGAAGCAGAAAAAACTAAAGAAGGTATATTTGGGAGTAAAAATAGGAGAAATTCCTGGTATACGTGATTTGCTGAGACTTCCACTGTGCTTTTGCCTACTCAAGAACTTACAGCTTTCATAGAAATAACCAAGTGTTCCAGCTATTCAAGGTCTGGTCATGTTTACTCCAGTCTTTCCAATGAGTTGTAAAACCCAGTGTACAATCACTTTTCACGGCACTCTTACAAAAGAGCAGGATTGCCAACCATGGGCTGTTGGCCAAATTCCAATTTAAATAATTACAATCTGCTTCCTCTGTTCTCTTTTCCTATCAACTGCAGCATGGCTTAGAAGAGCACACTACCCTGTTCTGCAGTTTCACACTTTGCACAGAGACATCTGCTCTGTCTCACGCTGGAGGTGACTTTATTTCAGTGCTAGAAAATGGGAGCCTTCCAAATCCTTTGTCAGTCTGTAGAGTGTATGGGGCTGTTCAGAATGACAAGCAAAATTTCAATGTAAAATCAGTACCTTAACACTCTTTCAGTATATGTCAACTCAATGGTAAGTGGATCTAAATCACTCCTTTTTTTTTACTCTGTTAAAGAGTTTTATAAACATATGTTTTAAAAGGCTTTTAAATTTTAGTGTATCTTTTATTTGTATAGTTAGAAAGAATTGGTATGATCTGGTATCCATTAAATAGTACTCAAATAGTTTGAATAGGCATTATGCATGTCTACAAGGTAGAGTGTAGACAGCCAGAAGCTGCAGAGCTCAGTGTGCACCAAGCTCAGGCTAAGGTAGTTGCATTGCTTCCAGAGCAGAGCAGGCTAACTTCTATTCAAGTCAAATCTTGGGCAGAGTGAACTAGTGTCAGTCTGCTTCCATCCATGCAGGTGGATCCTAAGTGATATGTAACTACTTACCAAGGCAAGACTAAGAGTTTGAACCATTAGACTGTACAAGTATAACAAGACTAGACCACCACCATTGATTGGCTTTATTAAACAAAAAAAAAAAAAAAAAAAAAAAAAGCTTCTTGTTTGCTTTTATTCAGAAATTTCAGAATTCCCAATGGAAAACAAAGTATTTTCAAACCAGTGATGTCTGTGAAGTAAAAAATGGCTTGGAAATGAACTGGATTTGATCGTATTTGTTTGCAAGAATCAGCGAAGGACTGGCAATATTGATTTTAAGGTATTTCATTACTTAAATGCACTTTGGGAGCATCTGACAGACAAGGAGAGGTTGAGAGAGCTGGGACTGCTTATTCTGAAGAAGAGAATGCTCAGGCAGGATCTCATCGATGTGTATAAATACCTGATGGGGAGGAGTAAAGAAAACAGAGCCAGGTGAACAGACAAGAGGTAGTGGGCACAAATTGAAACACAGGAAATTTCATAACAAAAATATTCTTTAGTGGAAAACTGGAACAGGTTGCCCAGGGAGGCTGTGGAGCCTCCATCCTTGGAGATACCTAAAACTTGACAGGGCACAGCCCTGAGCACCCTGCTGTAGGTGACCCTGCTTGGAGCAAGGGGTTGGAGTAGGTGATCTCCAAGGTATCTCTGCCAACTTCAACATTTTTGTGATTCAAATGTAATCGATTCTATCATGTATGTAATTCCTATCTGAACCTAGAAAAGCTGCCGCTGTTGGCGAATGAGCATATGATCAGACGGATAGGTTACTGCATTAGGAAAAAGCGGAGATCCCTTTTTTGCCCTTACGTGTTCCTATTTCAGTGCTGGTCAAGTCTTTTCATTAGTCACTTTTCTTTGACTAAAAAGATACTGAGAGATTATAGATGAAGAACTGATGTTTTGATATGTAGCATTGAGTAAGAACAGATGTACTTAACGACAACAAAAGTCAGGGGACATTTTGGAAAGCTTGTCTTACAATGCACCGAAACCGACTTCCTTGTGGGACAGCTGGACAGCTGAAGTCAGTGGAAGTTTGCCAGGCAAAGATGTGTTGATGTGTAAGAGCACTGACAGGCCTTTATTAGAAAAGGCCCTTCAGGGCTGTAATTTTTTTAAGGGTACCATGGCAGAGCTATGCTGTAGTTGACATGTTGATTTTATGAGAGATGAACAAGTTGAATTCCACTGAGTGATTTATTTTATTTTATTTTATTTTATTTTATTTTATTTTATTTTATTTTATTTTATTTTGTTTTGTTTTGTTTTGTTTTGTTTTGTTTTGTTTTGTTTTATTTTATTTTAGTGTGGCCAAATGCATGTCAGGTATAGTGCTAATAATACTAGGTAGGTATGTTTACTTTTTAGTTTAAAATAAATATTCAAAGTCTATATGTCTTCTTTCTGTAGACTCTAGCATATCTGTGGTTTGTCTACACTTTTATATCCTTCAACAGGGATTAAGTTATGATTGTGTCTCATTGCATTAACTCATTGTATAGTAAATACGAAGCCAGGATCTCTCAAGACGTTCTTTTTCTGAATAATATTTTTCTATAATCTGATTAAATAAGATAAGCCTAGTGCATCTTTTGGAGGGTAAGAAGCAAAAGAATATCCTATTTGTAAGGTGACACTAGTGATAACGTATACACTTTCCTCCATTTTGTCCCATTAACCTTTGTATGCATTTAGAGTGACCTTGAAGTAGTAGTTCTGTAGTTCAGAAACCTTTGATTTTGCTGGGCTTCTTGAAAAGCAGGAAGGAAGTTGTGAAACGCACATCACATATATACAAATGTCAAGTACAGTTAATGAAGAGAAGCAGATGCATTCCTTAATAGTAATTAAACAAGAGGAGGGAACACTTTGTCCACTTCAATTAAGAATTTTCTCTTCAAGGTTCCCTACCTGACAAGGCATGTCAGTTCCTTCACTTCATTTATACCAATATGTTTTTTAAATTATTCCCTAAAATATACACCATATTAAAAACAACACCAGACTTCTATGTAATACAGGATTATAGATTTGCAGCTGCAACTGCAATCTAAAGTACTTAAGATTATGACTTATTTTGCTGTAACAGGCAATAGACACTGACAAACTACTACACAATATTTGAAAGATATTAAAATCAAAGTTATCTCACTGGAACTCTACAAAATATTTGTCGTACATATGACTCTCGTTTCAATATGTCCCAGAATGAGATTTTTCTCATTTTACAATGATAAAAATGTTAAATAATCTTTACACATTCATCTATTACCCCCCCCGATCTTTCCTGCTTGTAGCAGTGTACACTTGCCTTTACAAAGTTTCACACTGTTGACTGCAGATCACCTTACTGGTCTCTGATTCATCAAGACAGTTTTGAATTCTAATACCATCTTCCAGTGTGCTTCTATATGCTGTTTCATATGCAATTCTGTAAGTGTACACTATCTATAATCAATTCAAGTCAACTATAAAAGTACTGAACAGAACTATGTCTCTAGATGCAAGGTTTTACTAGGAATGATCTACTGACTTGACAGAGATAGCTCCTATTAAGGGTGGTTTTAAAACCATGTGAGTTTAGAATAACCTTACAGTGATTACTTTTTAGATAAATCTTCAGGGTGTTCATGAGGATATCATGTGAGACAAAGTCAAAAGTCTCGGAAAAATCAAAGTCGAACCTCTAAGCTAGTCAGTCCTTATTTCTGTCTCATGTAAATCAAACACATTGTTGCCCCAACCACCACTGCATATACAAGGTCTCTTGCACAGAGCCTTGTTTCTGTTCCTGTTCATGCTGTTTCCAGGTGATACTGCGGTGCCTGTTGCTGAAACTACCTTCCCACTCTGAGTTTGGACAACATGGGTTGTGAGACACAATAGGGGAAGAATGGAAATCTAATCCTACAGCTGCAGTGGCTGTTCAGCAGGAGACCTCTTTTAAAGAGCTGTCCTCTGGGATCTCCCTTTCTCTGAAGCAGAAGACAAGCAGAACTGAAGTCCTTGTCATGGCTACCGCTTTGAGCACAGTCGACTGGAGGTTATGGGTCTGAGGAATTAGCTTCCTGTTTGTGTGCAAGGGACAGGAACCACAGTGCTAAACTGAACAGTATTCAAAGGAGCTGTGTTCAGGGAGGGGAAGGGTCACATAACAAGGTTTTAGTGTAAAAACCTTGGGAATCTATTTTCAGGCTTGCCACATGGGCAGCTTGCTCAGTTGCTGAAACTACAACAGAAAGACTATTGAACAAAAACCAGAGAGAACCGTTTCTGAATGCAGCTAGTTGCTATGTAGATTATATCCTGCAGCTTAAAAGGTGCAGCAGCCCTTGCGGTCATGGCACATGGCCCTTAATATAGCACAAGAACCACTTTGGGGTGCCACAGGTTTTCTCAGTTGCGTTCCACTGGCACATGTCTGTTAGTTACGCATTGGGTGCTATGTGATGGTGTGGACTCCATAGGTTCACACACTAATATCCCCATCAGATGTTGGAGGACACTTCAAATGGAGATGGATTTAGTTTCTTCCGAAACTAATCTATTTTGGAACCACTGAAATAGATCAGAGAACCAAACCGAATCCCAGCAAGTGAAGAAAATCAAAGGGTTTATTTCAAAACCCACCCTACTGCTCTGAATCAAACTGCTGTAGAGAGAGACAGAAGCACTTTAGGAAGACTGATTCATAAGGTGCCTAAAATTTAGATACAAATTACTCCCTTAGCCCATCTTGATTTAATCTACTTATGCTTTCACTGGTTTTATACTCATCCTCAGCTTTCTCTCCTCTCTAATTTTTGTTTAATTCCTTTTTCGTTTTCCAATCATTAAAGTGTTTCTATGCTTGCATTTAGCAAGGGAGCTGTAATTTTAATTCTGCGTTTTCATTGCATATTTATGTATTGGGGTTGTTTATTTGGCGAAAGCTTTTTAGAAAAATGTTGTAAAGTTCCAAGTGACTCTAATATCTAGGAAACCCTTGATTAAGGCAGAATATATAATATACGGCCCTAGTCCACACAGGTTATCATAGAATCAGAGAATGTGTCTGGAACATTCCAGGGATGAGATCCAGTAATGCAAATAATTACTTGGATGTTGCAAATATTTACTTGGAGTAAATAAAGAGTAAGAGAGGTTCTGGTGCAATGACTCACCTAGCGACTGAGATGATAAACTACAAACAACTGTGAAAAGCTTTCCATTAGATTTTTGTTATTTCACAGTTTTTCACAGAAGTTATCCATTTTCTTGTCATCTATTTCCTCTCCTCAGTACAAATAACGTCGCAATAAACCCTCTGTTCAATGTTTCTCATTAAATGATACATGTAGGAACATCACGCACATCAGAGCCAAAAAACAGCTAAGAAAATCAGGAATAGTGTATCATAGTGTGGCTAGTATGTTAAGGGAACCAGACACCCTGTAATGTCCCAGCTATCACTGGTGTCTGGATACATAAAACAGTTTAAAATACCACAATGCAACTTACAGTAATGACTTTACCTTCATTAAAGAGAGAAGCACTGTACTGCAACCATATTTTTATTTAGTACATGAAAATGTACTCACTTAGGGTCTATGTTGAACTGTACAATCATTAAACAGCTGCACAACCCTGGTTTGTGTAGAGCCAGCTCCACAAAGGGAAGCAGCATAGTCACATTACCACACATGATTGACTGGCCCTTGTGCATGACATGGTTAATTAGCCTGAGCTCATCACCAGAACAACACTGCTGTACTGCTTATCAGATCTAAGGTAGCATCATTCCTATGTCATACCGTATAGATACAGATTCCAGCTCTCTCAGAGCACAGTGAAGAATGGACATATCCACACAGTCATAGATAAAGGGCAGAAGGGCTCAAATATCCTTATCCAGTCTGATCTCATCAGTGACAAGAGTCCACAGTTTCACACGGTTATTTCTGCTTCAGGATAAGTAGTCCCCTTGAAAATTAAAACTTGTCTTTAGAGAAATGTCCAATCTAGATTTAAAAACTGCCAGTGATGCCACGCCTCTTTGGTGAGTGAATTTAGCCACTAATTTAATGGATTATTAAGAAAAAGAAAGTACTTTATTTTTTGTTTGAATTTTTAGCTTCACCTTTTTGACAGAGGAGCTTGTCAGACCTCTGACTGCTGGCCTGAACAGCCGTTTGCTATTTGTCCTGCTTTTGTGTACCCTGACCAGTTATCCTTGAGTCATCACGTTGATAAACTAAGTAGATTGAACTTCTGGAGACTATCCAGGTCTTTAATATTCCCATGGCTTTTCTTTGACTCTTCTCCAAATTATTCACATCCATCATGAATTCTGAACACTAGAACTGGATGCGCTATTCCAGTAGCAATTGCTTCTCTGCCAAATGCAGCAATGCCTTAACCTACCACTCCTGTCCAATGGATACACCCAAGAAGAGCATTTACCTTTTTTTGTCCATGTGGTCTCAATAAAGGGTTATAGCATGTCCTCTTCAGAATCATCACTTCACCGGAAAGTCCTCTCTCCTATTTTTATGGCTTACATTTTTGTTCCTAGATGTTAGACCTTCTATTTGGCTGTACAGAAATGTTATTTGTTTGTCTACTCTTGCTTACTCTTTATTGCTGATCCATCTCTTCTGAATTTTTCACTCCTGTTATCTTTGTGTCATCACCAAATTTTATCAGATAAAATGTTATGTCCCTTTCCTTAGTCATTGGTAAAAGCACTCAATGACATAGAGCGAAAAATAGTCCCTTTGGCATCTCACGGAAAACATAGTTAATTGAACAAGACACAGATACACTCTTATTTACAATTACGTATGGAGATAAACAGTTTTTCATCAATGTAATGTGTGCTACATTGACCTGTCTTTCTGCAGTGTGTTAATGAAGATGTCATGCAGTGCCAAGTCAAACCCCTACTAGAAGTTTCTCAGTTCTTCAACCAAAGTTGGATCTTCATTCAAAATATTCAGTAACTTTGCAAAGATCTATTTCTCTTGATTGTATTGATTGAAATTAAAGATATTAACCTTTCTTAATATTTATTAATCAGTGTATGTAAACTTATCTATTATTTGGCCTAATGCTGTGGTCTGGCTGCCAGGCGTGCATTATCCAGGTCTTTTTTATCTATTTTCTGTTTTAAAATAACGGCACAGTGTCAGCTTCTCTCCAGTCCTCTGAAAATTCCAGGGCTTCTTGAAAATCAACACTAGAGGCTTTTGATACTAATCTCAACACTAATCTTAACAAGGGTTTGGTTGCAAGATCATTGGAACTGTTAACTTAAAATCATGTGGTGTCTTGCACCTGCTAGCTATCCTTAGTACCACTGAAGGATACTAAATCTTCATCAATCAAAAGGAAGACGTCATTTTTCTCCCCAGTCCATAATACAGAACTGGAACACTTACGGAATGCTTCTGCCTTTTCTGTGTCAGCCATTGCAATTCTGTCAGGGTCATCTAGCTTTTATTAGTAGTAGTATTGGAGTCATTTGGATCTACTCAGAAAATACTTTATCTTCCACCCAGATGGTTACAGGCTTCCTCTTCCATTCTTTAAGCTTCTTTCATTAATTTTCTTTATGTGCTGGCTTCTATGCTGTTCACTGATATCACTCATAGGATAGGTATGTCTTCTTTTTTATTATTTGTTCTGCCCTGACTTTTCTTACATCCAGACTGCTTCTTTTCTTAGATATAACTTTCTGTCTTCTTTGTAGCTTTTTCAACAGCTAGTAAAATATTTCTAAGCAGGTCCTAGCTATAATTCATATTTCTTTTCATATTATTTCTTCTAATTGTATATGCATATCATATTGAATGATAAGATACAGTAATGTGCATACAACTAAGAGATGCAGACTGAATGGCAAAGGCTGTCACTCTCAGATGAATCAGGCATCCCGCCACTTCAACCATCAGGAAACGGACCAGCACAGGTTTAATGGGAGCAAAGAAACTCAAAAGGATCTACTTACCATTGCTTTGTATGGAAAGCAGTGGAAGCATCCCCATCACCACACTATAGTACCACCATCATGTAAGCAGTCAAAGACATATAGGAATGTTATGCTAAGACTGAGGAATTAAACTCACAAATCCATGGCATTCAACAGCTACATCTTCATAACAGTGTACACAAGACCAGTTTCAGACATGAAAACAATATTTATTCCTATTAAAAGGTAGTTGCGGTCCTTGGTAGTCTTTTTAATAAAATGTACTGTTTGTGCATGCAAAAAACGTGTTTTCACCTCTGTAGAAAAAGAACGGCAACTTTGTTATTTAGATTTATTGCCCTGTTTGAGGCAATGAGAGGAAGCAACAAAAAAGAAAGAAAAGTCTCTCATACAATATTGGTTTTGGTTTTATTCTGGTTGTTGTAAAAAGGTGCTTTTAGCGTGCATGTTTGGACACATATCTGAAGGCTACAACTTACCTTGCTGTCTGTTCCCAGGAAAGGGTTCAGTATCATCCTGATCTTTTTCTTGGCTCCGCATAGCTAGGCTGCCAGCACACATTTCCTGTAGCACCTCTGCAAACATAATTTCAAGGGTTCCAAATCCCAGTTGTCCTTCTGATGTGTGACACTAATGTTCTTCCAGTTAGCCTTTCATGCCAACTTATTTTCTCAGCACTGGCTTCATGGCAGACCAGCATGGTGACAGAGGCCAGATGCGTCAGGTGGAATTTATCTCCACTAACTTTAGATGTCTACTTACATTTTGGATAGTCATACTAGGTTTGCTTTTTAGTCAGTGGAGAAAAAGAGGCACCCTCAGACTGAGGTCCATTTTACCTATTTTGGGGATCTGTATTAGAACACCAGGGGGGGCCTGCTGGTCTCCAACAATAAAGTTTATACTTTAGCAGTGAAGGGAGTTTAAGGGGAATAGCTCAGATGTAGATGTTCATATTTGGTTCAAGGAATATCACTGTAGTCTTACAGCTGCTCTATAGGTAGATGAATGATTTGCTTAATATCAACAGAGCTGTGAGCCCTAGCACTCATTCCCCCAGCATGTCATCATCACACCTAACCCTGCACCTGAGCCTTTGTGTGGAGCTTGAAATTTACATTGAAGAGGAACATAGAATACAATAGCCTTATTTATAGGGCCAAAATATGTTGGAGGTTTTTCACATGGGTGTAAGTTTAAAATCATACAAAAATGACAAAACTAAAATCAGACTCTGCACTCTAATTTTAAAATGTAATATTTACTGAAACACATCTGCATTTTCCTTCTCACACCTCCAGCTATAGTGAGGTATGCCTCAAATTTGCAGTTTCAGCAGTTAAAGTCCTAAAACTGCAGCTTTTGTTAAATCTGGAATGTTTTATTTTGAAAAAGGGTGTGCATATACAGAAACTCTGAGATCCTTAGAACAGAATACGTGCAGTAATAACTGTTACTAACTACTAGGATGATTTGGCAATTAGCTGATAAGAAAAGTGGAGAATAAACTAAAACATAGCACTTACTTATCTCCAAATAATAAATTTAGCAAAATAAAACCTCTCATCTTTTTTGATACATGAAATCTGTCAATAAAATAATTTCCCTTAAAAAAAGCATTAATAGGTTTTAGAAAAGTTATATGATATATATATCTTTTGCCTTTTTTATGCTTCTTGGCTACATGCCAGTACCCCCAGAGATTCTTTCCTATTTTTTCAGGACTCATGAACACCCGCTGCTCTCCCTTTGTCCATACAGCCAGTCATGTTATCATAGAAGGCAATGAGACTTCATCAGGCATGATTTACCCTTGGTAAATCACATTCTTGTCCTCCATGTGCCTGGAAAAGGTCTCCAGGAGGATTTGCTCCATAACTTTCCCACAGACTGAGGTGAGACTGACTGGCCTGTAGTCTACCAGATCTTCTTTCTTGTACTTTCTGAAGATGCACGTGACATTTGTCTTTTTCACATCTTTAGGAACCTCCCATGCTCCCTATCACCTTTCAAAGATGATGTTGAGGAGCATCACAATGACATAAACCAGCTCCTTCAGCAATCTTTCATGCATCCTGTCCTGTTCTCATGGTCTTGTATATGTCCAATTTGCTTAAGTGGTCTCTAATTTCAGCACCCTCTGTCATGGGTAGCACTTCTCTCCCCCATACTCTGCCACAGAGATTCAGGAAGCCTGAAAGCAGACCTTGCCAGTAAGAAACAAACACTGAGTCAATCTGTCTTTTCTACATCCTTCATCATCAAGTCATCCATCCCATTCGGCAGCAGATCTGCATTTTTGTTGGTCTTCCTTTTGCTCCCAATGTACTTATAGAAGTTCTTGTTACCTTTCCCATCACTCATCAGTTTAAACTCCAGCCAGGCTTTGCCTTTCCTAACTTCATCCCTTCAAGCTCAAGCAATGCTTTCCATACTCCTCCGTAGTCCACCCCCGCTTCCACTGTCTGTGTATTTCCATTTTGTGTTTGAGCTCAGTCAGGAGTTCTCTGTTCAGCCAAGTTGGCTGCCTGCCACACCTGCTGTTTCCTGCACATCCGGATGGTCCTCTTGTGCTTTGAGGAGTAGTCCTTGGAGATCACTGCCCTGCCCTGCCCCTTTGAGTGAGGGCTTGCTACGGAAGGCACTGCCAAAGATTTTAGCATTCCTGCAATTCTGCTAGAAGAACAGTTTATATTAGTGTTTCCTAATCCACTTCAGACAAAGCAAACCAGGTAAACTGCTTAAACTAAAGAAATCAGTCCAAGCAATTTTTCCTGAAATAAGTTACGGAGTACTCACAAATCACTTTACTGGTTAGATACAGGGTAGTAAATGGCATAAAGGTGGTAACAAACAGCTGGAGGGAAACAGACCACTGAAACTCAGTGAATTTATGTCTTCAGCCCCAGCTCAAATTGGCAATACTTAGAGCAAAATTAGGAAAGGTTGATCTGGTACCAACCAAAGTGAACATTTGTCAAGTTATGTCCAAGAACCACCACCCCAACACACAAATTTATATACATATATGTAAGTGCAATAGTTCAACAAATAATTTTAAATCCATTTTGATATTTTAAGTATCTTATGTACCTCTAGATACCTGGGGTATTCTGATCCTTTCTCTCAACGTCTCTTCTTGACACTGTTTCATTTTCTATTAAATACTTAAATATTAATTCACCTGAGAAAATTAAAGGTTATGAGAATAGCTCCAAACATAGATTTTAGGTCAGATGAATGGCAGGAGCTGAGATGGTCTCAGACAAGGGTAATATACTGAAATTACAGCTTCATGATCTGGATTATGGGATAAGCCCTCAACTTTCAGAAAAAAAAGTAGAATCACTTTTTCCTTCTTTTCATGTGGATAAAGCCCTGAAAACATTTGCAAACTAAAAATGACGCTTATAGTTACTAATTGGTCTTGAACCAGTTGTGTTGCCTCCTTCTGGTCCTACTGGATATCCATACAGCTGGGACTAACTGCACAACAACTCCAGCAGTGATTGTGGTGACTTCTGGTTGTCTTCACCCTACCAACAGGCTTGGAAGTTTTGAAGAATAGTAGAGCTGGAAGAAACTCTCTGCAGTTACAAGTGGCCCTTGTCATTGTGCAAAATCACAGGTCCTGGCTTTCCTTTACCATGCCATTCCCCTGTCACTAAAAATGTATCACTAAGTAGTGTGTCCTATTGACTACCACTGAGAATTTTGTGGTTGAGATCCACTTGGGAAACAGTTTCTCCTATATGCTTACCAGACATGACGTAGAGTTCTTATCAGACCCTTGTTGGTGCACCTTCTCCATGAGTGCTCTGGGTCTCAGTTTATTAGGACTATGAGGGCTGTCATGGGAGGCAAAGGTTGGGGGAGACATATTCACTGGTCCCCCTGGGTTTGGTTGTGTGATACACCAGAGGCCATCTCAGTGCATGGGCCCTGTGAGATACCCCTGCCAAAATCTCACAAGATGGCCAGGGTCCTCATCTAGCTGTTACCAACTAAACAGCAACCAACCAAATTTTGTATTTGCAAATGTCAGTTAAATTTCTTAGTTCATTTCAATCACATTTCTGGCAAATAACCAAACTGATAGGTGAAAATATTATTCAGTTCTAGCCTTGTATTTATTGTAACAGCTTTTATAAAATTCAGCCACAAATAAATTATAAACATCAGTGCTTTGGAAAACAGTTAAATGCAGCAATTTTCCTCTTTATTTCAGATATGTACACTTTTTTTCACTTATTCCCTGGCTAAAAATTCTAATGTTCTCTCCACTGTTTGTTTTTTCTTAATGATTTTACCGTTGTTAATTCTCCTCCCCTTTACTGGAAATAACATTTCATTTTTCCCTCTCTTCAAACATCCTAGTCTGCAGATGAGCAGGATACAGAAAAAGGCACACCTACTTACTGAATCTAAACATGCCGAGTTATCATGACATCTTCAAAGTGCTCCTCTTCCTTCCACTCTGCCCCCCACCCTTGTTGCCACATACATATTACAATTGCTTTTGATGTCAATGTGTCTGGATTCCTGGTTCTAGTGTCAACCACCATCTAGGATACTTAAAAGAAATATTGAAAGAGGAAGAACAAGTCAGACTAGGCCTGTGTTTTGTTGTAGGAAGCCCTGAGAACATGAATCATTTTAGACATGGGAATAATTGGATTAAAATCAGGATTTTTTAAACCATTCATCTTAAGAAGATGTGAAAATACCTTACAAGACCAAGGACTAAGAGCCAAATCTAGATCTATGTTTTTGTATAGCATAACTTGGTACTTCGAGCTATGCTAGAAATCAGGAACAAAATAGATACATTAATGGATGGTCTAATCAGGTATCAGCCATGCTAAAGCCTAAGTGGTGGTTTTCAGTTGCCGAAACACAGGTGACTAGAATAATTTGAGATGTCCTACACTCTGCCTGCTCTCTCCAGTGCCTCTTTTTATGGGCTATAGTTGATGTGCTCAGTGTGATGGGTGGTGAAAAACCTCCCTGAGGTCTCTGGGTCATCTCCCGCAGATGTCCCCGCCCCTGCACTGCTTATTGATCAACCTAAGAAATCTGTATTTGCAGGGACATTTTGCATACAGTCCCACATCAGCACGTCTCGTGTTTATACATAAGTGGGATTTTAAATTATGCCTGTTTTCCCAAGAAGTCCAGTCTGGCAGGTAGACTCGGTGCACACATAACACACTTCTAAGGCATAAACTTCATGAAGAATACAGCATTCTTGATCATCTTCCTTCTAAGATTCAAAACCAGGCCATTTGCTATGCAAAAAAAAAGGATATTTACTATCCAAAAAAGGTTATTCACTGACTTATTCCCTTCCAGCCCTTCATAAAGTAACTCAACAGATACAGTACCTTCTGAAAAGGGGGGGAACTGTTTTCAAATGTCAGTTTGCCTTTTCTCACCTCTAAAAAGAGTATCACGCGTCAGACTGCAGGCTGCTCGTATCAAGAAGCAAAGATTATCCAGCCCTGCTGTTCATCTGTGTTGCTACACAAAAATTAAAAATGCAGCCAAGATTGATTAGTCTGGAGAACAAGCAGAAATCTGATTACTCTTCTCCAGCAATTAGGACACTCACTCACAAATGCGGGAAGATGGATTCTCATTCCTACTCCAAAGTCTGTATTTGACATGAAAGAGTCACCAGCTACATGGGCACTGAGTGCATTCATGATTTCCTTTTCTTGCTAAATTATGCAAAGCCCTGAATATAAAGAAAAAACCTCAATAAAATCTATATTTCTTCAAGGGAAAGAGAATGCCTCATCAACACATTACAAAAGTCATCACGAAAAAGATGGGTTTGTTTTCTGTGACTAAATAGTATCTATTCAAGTCTTTATTTAGAACTAGGAGGGTAAGGTCATTGCAGGTCAGTTGCCAGAAGTATTTAACTCAGAAATCAAATTATTTTGGATTGCTATTTCTATTTCTTGTTAAGTATGAATAAGAGCAGAAATTTACTAAGTTGCAACTTGTGAAGCAGGCTAGGAATTAGTTCTAAATTCAGATTGTTAGTGTGGCATAGAAAGAAAAGACGCATCAGTGTTAACACTGGCACAGATACCCACAAATCTGAGATTGCTGATGAACAAAGTCATTTACTTCTCTTCAAACAAACTGTAAATAAGACTGAGCCTACCTGAATGTCATGTGAAAGATTGCCTTGCAACTCTGGAATTTCTGTCTTTGTACTCATTTCTATTTGTTCTTCTACACTTAGAATGTTTTCTAAAATTTGTCTGGGGGTTTTAATATCTTGGACCTCTACAAAAATATTTAAATTCGATTAATTTCCAGTACCATATATTCTCTTTTTCTAACTCTAAACCAAAATAAACGATAAAGCATGTCTTAAATTTCAAACCTAGAATTGCACATATGGGTTCTTTTTCTTTAAGTAAACTCATTTAAGACTTTTAGAATTTTAACAAGAACTGTGGAGAACATTATGTCTTCTTGGTATACTGGTTCTTTGGGCACTTTTAAAAAGAATAATTAACTTAATTTGACAGTATGACCTAATGGGTATTTTCAGTCCCAAATGTAGCCAATACATATACTGTACATTCATCTCTCCGAACACCATGCAAAACCTCTGGGAGAACCTAGCCTCTGCAACCAAGGGAAACTATACTCTTATCATCACATTGGTAAAGCCGGCAATGAACTATCTATACTGGCATCTGGTCTCTCAATAACATCACAGAGCAGTCCACAGGCAGCAGCCAACATTCCTACTCCAAGGCAGAGGAGCATTACCTCCCAGGCTGTACATTACACACAGCTTTCCCCTGGTCCAGGCAGCCAACAGAGAAGTATGCGTGATTTTTACGGTTCCTCAGAATTCCTGAAAATGCATATGGTTGTCACTGGCCATGTTGCTTCCACATGGCTTCATTTTCTGCCTGGAAAATTAATTATGGGAGATTTAAGAGAAATTTGAATATTCATCCAAGATTCAGTATGGAAATCCTGAACGATATCCTGATCTCCTGTCTACATAACCTGGATTTGATTGCAGCATGACCAGAGATCAACTGCACAGGAAGTTCACTGAGAACGTTCCATACACAGCATGTTTCATGTTTACTTTTACACTAATGGAATAGCTCAAAAAGAGTAGGAGGTGTTCATTGTCTCCTCCAGGCATAGAACTAAAATCCATACAACACTCAGTAGCTGTAAATTTGTAAATTATTAGTAGGTCCCCATTACAGTTTTGGCCTCTGCAAATCAGGATTCTTCCAAACACTTAATAGATTTTAGCATGGGCCAGGGACCACTCCACATAGACATAGCATGGGCACACAGTTGAGGGCTAAGGGAATTCAGCTCTATGGATGTAGGCCACTCCATGCTAGCAAATGCTTACAGGCATATTCAGTTTATGTGCCTAAATGTAGCATATGGGTACATCTATACTACTAAGTAGAGAGGAACCGAGAGTGGGGTCAAACACTAGAGCCCTTCATGATAGCCTTTTATTACTACCTATTTATTAGCTCTCCTGGATATGTTCTGGGTTGCTTATACTAACTCTCTTCATGACAAATCTTTAGAGAATGGCTAACCCTAAGCAGTTTGGATGCTGGACTATCTCTGCCTCAAGTCTTCAGAACCAGGAAATAGCCCATGGTCCAATTTAACTAACTAAGGTATGACCTTAATTATCAGGGACATCAGCATCCTATAGGTATGATGGGGGTACTGATAATACCCGATAGCAAACTACAAATCAGTCCCAGAAAAGTCAGTGAGATACTCTTCACATGCAGCATAACACAGGAAGATAACATGAAGTATTTTAGCCTGAGAGAACAGAGACAAAATGAGCGATCCCCTACTTCCCAACAGACCATAATATAGCCAGAGAAGACTGTGCCTTCTGTTCTCCATGTTGAAGCTGGACCACTGTGCAGAAAGGACCACAAGATTAATGCAGCCAGAGACAGTACAGGAAAGAAAACACCTTGTTCAGTAGATCAGGGACACAAGGGCTCCCCAGGGGAGTTTGTGTTGTGGTCCATGCATCAAGCACTGGTGTAATCCCATAGCTTATTAATAAAAAGTGGTTGAGCAGTCTCCGCAGAACAAAACTAAAGCCAGGATGTGCTCCTTCCACAAATTTCTCTTCTTACAAGGCTTCAGAATCAGGGACCTGATTGACACCCCACTACCTCACAGACTTCGTCTTTCATCACAGAATCATAGAAACACAGAACGGTTGAGGTTGGAAGGGACTCTGGAGGTCACCTGGTCCACCCTCCCTGCTCAGGCAAGGCCACATACAGCCAGTTGCCCAGGACCATGTCTTGATGGCTTTTAAATATTTCCAATGGGGAAGACTCCACAACCTCTACAGGCAACCTGTTCCAGTGCTCAGTCACCCTCACAGTAAAAAAGTGTTCCCTGATGTTTCAGTTTGTGCCACTGCATCTTGCCTTCATCCCTGCACAGTGCTTTAGTTTTAACAACAAATGAAGACTGTCCCTGCATCTTTACTTTGGCAGTGATATATCAAAGAGCAACTACGGATTCAAAGCTCTTTATAAAAAGGACTTCAAAACCAAAACTCCAACTTCCTAACTATTTCTTGAAAGCCATGTCCTGCCTCCAGCTACATAACAAACCAAACCCTATGCTGTCCTATGTTGCTCAGTGGAGCATAGGCACCTATGAACTCCAACTGTGTTTCTTTTCATTTTGTGCAGTTACCTAAGGACTTTCCAGATATATAGGTGCTTACAGTCCACAAAAGACACTTAGGTACCACAACTGGTAGAATTTATATAGCCCTACATGTTTTCAATGGCCTGTAAGTTGATCAAAGGATGCATCAATAGAAGACAGACATTCCTTGACAGTATCAGATGGCAAAAAGTACCTTATAAAATAAACTGTTAATAGTATCTAGTAAACACATCATGTCTTAAACACTATCTTACTTTACCAGAATGTAGCAAAAATTAGAAGACGTGAAGACAACTAGCAATTACATGAATAATCTTGTTTATTGCTCACTGAGTTACTTCAGTCATCCTGAATAAGACTGAATGACCAGTTTGGCAAGTCTCTCTGAAGAATCGGTACTTAACATTTAACTAGAAGCATTATTAGTTTGCCCTTTAATACCCCCTGTACTTCAAACTTGACAGCAGTTCAGCATTCAGCCTCCTTTGCACTCAATCTAAATCCCATTAAAGTCAATGCAAGTCTCTCCCATTTTAATGGGATTTAGATTAAGCCTTTAATCCTCAGTGTCTGTGTCACTGAGAGAGAAAATTATGAGTGTGAGTTTGTGATATAGATACTGCTGCAATGGGAGGTGAATGGTAGCAATCAGTGCAAGTTACTATGAAAAAATATACCTTTGTGCATCTTCCTTATTGATGAGAGCATAAGATCTCGTATCCTTTAAGAAAATTTAAAGCAAAGTAATTCTTTAAGATGTAAGATCTTGAATCCTTTTGCTCTGCCAAATCTACACTTCTGAAAGTATTCACCTGCCTTAATGAACTTGCCTAAAAATTGGAAGCTAATCCTTCAGGTTCCCTTCACAGCAGAGAGAACAGTCACCTCCAGAGGGCAATTCATCTGATCAGTTTTAGGTGTATATTTTCAGCTGAGTTGAACAGCCTTCTTCTGATGCTTATTTCTTGACATTGATCATACTGGGAAGCTTGAATGGATAATTCAGACTTAGATATTTAATTTTAACCCTCTATAATTAAGATATATCTCACCCCTTTACTGGATTTTTTTAAAACTGTGAGAGGTACCATTTAAACCTGTAAAGTAGGTAGGTCACCTCTACTGTGCTGGTGTTCAGTTCCATTTCTAACGTTAGATGCAAGGAGCATAACATTCTGGTTTGACTTGCATAAGAGGGTGATTTTTTTTTTTTAAACTAGAATACATATTTTAGGTAAAAACAACTCCTCTTACACACATACTTTGAATTACGGAGATATCATCACATTCCTTATTGCTATGATTAATTATCCTTACTATTAAACCTATTATCCCAGCTCTGGTAGAACTTCATTTCTTTAGTGTCTGATGCAAGTCCTTTCTAGTTTTGTAGTTCACAGTCCATACATTCAAGGCTTGCATTAGCCCCTTTAATCACAGCAGTATGTGAGGAGCTCGTAGATAATGTGGTGTTCACTGAAAATCCTTAGTGCTTTTAGGCATGTTGCTTTTCTAGACACATATCCTTGAACAGCAATATAGTCTATATTCACTTTTCCTACAGTGAATCCTTCATAATTAGCTGTATTATACACCTGTTTCTCTCCACTAAAGAGATCCTGTGAATCTGCTCTGCTGGCAGAGCTATTTTAGCAAAACAAGATACTAAAGGAGTTTTTCCACCGGTGTAACTACCGCACCCACTTTAATTACTCTAGCTAAGCCAAAATTAGAGCTGAATTTTGTGTGGACAGATATATGAGTTTAGGGTGTGTGATTTTTTTCCCCAGCTCAGCTGAGACATCATGCTGACAGAAAAACTTTGTCATAGACCAGATCCATACTTAAAATTTTGCCCACAGAGCCTTACTAATGTAGTTATGCCAGGACAAAAAAAACAACCAAACAAAAAGAAATCTTAATGTACACATAGCTTTCAGCAAAAAGTATTTTTTGGATACAACTTGGCAAACTCAAGTAGCAAACACTCTTATTCCCCTGTTATGCATTTACGCACTGCTATGCTGCCTCATTTCTAAGTTTTTTGTTGTTATAGAAGTGCCACCCCCAAAAATCATCCCGTTGTTGCTATCACAGCACTGAAAAAAGGTGTATGACACCTGTTTGAGTCTAGCTTGCAATATGAGCAGCATGAATGATCTTTCCTCCTCACTATTTAGCTGTTAATTCTCTGTGTTATTGCCAAAATATGGCTACTATAAAAAATTACTACTATGAAAGTTCAGTCGTGGATTATGTGATGAGGTTGCTTTGTTATATATGTAATTATCGAACCATGAACTCTTTTGTTCTTTTTCTGCCTCGTGTTTGAGAAAAAAACCCAATATATTAAAGTTAAAATTGCATAGAAGGAGGTAAATTTTTTGTGGATTTTTCTGAATGTATAAAAAATATGTGACTAGGACTAAATTCCCACTTGTAAACTATGCACTGGAATACATGTCGAAGCACAGGAAAGGACATAAACCTTTGAGTCACATAGAAAATATATAGCTGTGTTTGAGCAAGAGTATTCTTCAAGACACTAAGTTTTATGTAGAGCATATATATTAATGGGTATGGTTTGAGCTAAGGAAAGGGTTATGGTGACACAGAAACATAAGGATCTTGAAAAAGTGAACAACTTTACTGGTATGAAAAAGACTTATATAACTCAGAAAAAAAGACTTGTATGCAATTGAAAGGCTCTGAGATCTTTATAGTAAATTCATGATCAATCAAGCTACGCTTAAAAAAAAAGAAAAGAAACAAGTAGGAAGAGTGAAGCAAGGAAAATACAGAATCAGGAGTCAAGTTTTAATCTGTTTGTGGGACTACTTTAGTGCTACAGCTCAGCTACCCAACTGGCAGATGTAACCACAGCACCAGCACTAGGTTGCTTGTGCCTTGCTATTACAATGCTTCCTTTTGTCTGATGAATGCAAATGTTTGACAGTCATTAGAAAGTCATCCAAGGAAATACTTCCTTTCCATGTACAAGATCCTTGTCGTGGATTTTTAACACTGAGCTTTCTCAGTAATTCAGCTATCATTAGCAAAAGAATGGTTTCTTACAGCCTGCCTCTGCCCTTAAGGGTCTTTTATAAAGAGGACAGAAGCTCTTTGTTGTCACTCCTTCACACATTAACAACAGAGGTTTAACAGAAAGAAGAGGGGCTTGTTACATGTCCGCTGCAATTTGTCTTTTTTTCAGTTCATTCAGATCTTCGTCATGTCCAACCAGAAGATGGATTAACCCATATCCAGGCTGACTGTTTCCATACTAAATAGTAAATGATTTTGAAAAAGGCAGACAAAATAATCTCTCCTTGCAACAAACCAAATCACCTAACGAGACAGTGAATATTCCTGCATGCCAAACATTTTTATAAAACAAACTGCTGCTCAACCAATGAAAGTAAACTTCAGCAATATGCAGATATATTGTCTTGATAATTTGAGATGATCATCGTTTTGCCTCGTTGATGTTTTTGCTTTTTGTCTCTGCTGCCTAATTCTTTCTATGCTACCTATGCACATCCGTTGCTGAGCCCACCAATTGTCCTGCACAAAGCAATAAGTTACAGTGATTGCTTCTAATCCTATTGCATTTGGGTCTGCAATCTGGTATCTGTGATGAGGCTGTCAGCTGGTGTAAAATAGGATTTTACACCAGCTGCTGTCACTACTGGTAACAGCAAAGTCAGGCTGACTCACACTAGCTAAGCCTCGGTTTCCTCAGTTCTGCCTTTGGCAGGGTCCACGCACCCACAAGGACTTGCCACTTTTTACCATTCTAGCAATACATTTGATGAATTTGGGACCACGTCCAGTATGAATCATAGGTAACAATCTTTCCATTATGGCCCAATGAGTCTCTTAGCTTTCCATGAAAATTTCTGTTGGTTCAGAATTTCATTAAGGTATGATGAAAACCAGAGAGACACATATATAAAAAAGGGAGTTCGCAACATAGGAGCCAGTGCTTCATGTAATACTGATGTACTAAAAACCTTTGTGACTTCTGGAAAGTCAAGGAAGAAATTTTGAGAGTGTCTGAATGCTGACGCTTAAAGTTAACATTGCTTAAACGTAGTTTATTCAGGCAATGGTATCTAACCTATCTTTTTCTTAGAGTGCAAGTTACATGTTCCATTTTATTTGGTAACAAAATTAATTCCTGAAAAGTCCCATCCCCCCCTGTCACCTGTTTCCGCTCCTTATTGTAGTTCTCCACCCTAAGTTGTGCTCAGAAAATATCACAGGGAATGTGCCAGGTCTCTACAATGATCTAGGTTAAAAAAAAAAAAAAAAAAAGCCTACCCCTACCTCCTGCCAAACATAGTTATTGTGGCTTTGGAAAAAGTTGAAGTGGGGGAGCAAGCAGCTGAGGGTGGACAGGAACCTTTCAAGACAATTTCAGCACTGAAAAAGGAAATCTGTAATGTGTAACTGCGACCTTATAAAAAAACAAAAACTAGCATATGGGAAGTATTTAAATTTTCTATATATATCAAGAACAGTGTAGTGCAGGTCTACTGGTCTAGTTCACAAGAAACTAGTAGTTAATTAGTTACCAGACAGAGGGGATGCTCTTGCCTTACAGATAAAGTTCTTCCAGATATCTGACTATTTTCGGCAACCTCCTGAATTCAAGGAGTGTAACAGTCTCAGAGACGGCACAAGTTGGGTTGTGCATGTGCAGTTCAAGATGTTCATAAACAGCCTGACAAAGTGAGCCAACAGTGCAGTGGTGAAGCCTGTGGATGATATGAAGTCATTTGAGGTAGTGTGAGCAAAGACAAAGTGTAAAGAACTACAGAAGCACCTTAAGTAACTGAGCAGTAAAATGGCAGGTGTAATTCAATGTAGATAAATCAAAGTCATGGGGGAAAACATTTAAAAAAACAGACCTAGTATCACATGTAAAAAGGTGATTACATATAAAATATGTTGATATATTCTGGGGAAAGATCTTGGGGTAGGCTAGATAGCACCATGAAAGCACCAACTTGGTGCTCAAAAGCCAGGTAGAATATTAGGAAACATTAGGAAAGGAATACCAGACAGATAAGAAGAAATATTTATGTCATTGTTTAAATCCATGGTTCACCCACGCCTTCAATACTCCAATGGCTTTGGCGTAGAAAGGATATTAGGAACTGGCAACTACTCGCTCTGTTTTTTCCATTCCCTCCCTGTCCACATACAGGGCAGGGTACTGTGCTAGAGAGACTCTTTGTCTGAACCATTTCTGTGCCCTTACATGTATGCAGAGGTAATTTTATGACTGAGGGCTACTGCTAACAGTTCTGAGAAGTGAGTGTGGCAGCCAGTTCCAGCTGAAAAATGTAATTTGGCAAAGGTTTACCTGTTGTATGTTCAACACTGTACTTCCATGTGAGGACAGAGAGGATGAAGACTTGATTACAAAAAGAGCATTTGAAACACTATACACATGAGACTACCTCAAGTATAAACAGCAATCAGGCTGAACAATGTGCCATCCCATCTATACAGATATGAAGTTGAATGTTTATGCATACGGAAGTAATGCTATATAACGCAATAACTGCTTGGTGCTATTATCAGGGTTAAAATATGGCTCAGATACAGCTTCTGTGATCAAGCCATGACAGGTATGGACACAGATTACAATTGTCTAAAGCAGTGCTTTAACTGAGTTATAAAACAGCTTAAGGCTGCTACACAGACAGGGCTTTTGATGCTGTTCTCCCATGCCCAGTTTGAGCCCACCCCAGCTTTCCCACAGCTGCATAGAATGCCAGCAGTGCACCACCAATGCTGGAAAGATCACAAGCACACTTATTTGAATGCTCAACTATTAACAGTTGCCAATTCCATGAGAAGCTGATTATTTCCTCTTTGGATCAGCAATATTTACTACATGGGAAAGTACAAGCAATTCAAATGATGTATTTCTGCTGCTGAAAATAAAATGTCATTTTCAGGTCTCTTTTGAAAGTATCACAGACTCCGGTAACATCAACAGTACCCTATTGTTGAAAACAGTTGCAAGTAACACACAACCCATTCACTTGACTGCTTGAACACTAAGGGACATATTCTTTTCCTCATTCTGCTTCCCCTCCACTCAGCTGCTAAAATGACAAAAGGAGGCCAGCTGAACGCTACGGGCATTTTTATGGAGTATAAAGCTAATGCCTTCACATGGTCTTAGGAAAACAGTAGTGCAGACACACTCAGCTGCCTCAGAGCAACTGAGCAACATGGAGATACAAGTTGGACTAAGGGAGATCAGCATTAACTCACATCAGCACTGTGTCTACACTGCTTCCTGACCATGAAAAGAAATGGAACAGAAGACCTAGATACTACTGACAGCCTTTTTCTTGGATACTTTTCTTGGATTTCTTTCTCTGCTCACAAGCAGTTTGAGTAGCTGGTCACCCCAAGTACTGATATTTTGGGTTTCAGCTGGGAAAAATAGATTCAAAGTCAAGCAGGACCCTGACCAAAGCAGTGGTGAGTTCTGGTGGAAGAAGGTCTAACTGACGTTGAGCATCCCTCAGCAGGGAGAACAGTTTTTTGAAAATGGGACCTGTGTAAAGTATTTCTTTCAGAAACAAGGAGTGTACACAACATAGTTGTTATGGCAGTAACCATGAAATACCCTTAGGTATATATTAAAAAAAACTGGTGTCTAACCCAGGATTGCACAGTGAAGGGAGAGGAAGCTTCCTGAAGTGCAAGAAGCTGGCAGTAGTGCCAGGAACAGTGGACCCAAACCCCAGAACCTCTTCTGCCTCAAAGAGTCTTTAGGCAGTGTCACCACCTTCTTCTTTGTGTGTTTTCAAGTGAAATTAGTGCTTTCCATGTGTGTTAACCAGTCTGATCACTGTAAATCAGCCCTGGTCAGAGGAAAGTGCTGGAGTTCAGGTTCCCACAGGTCTAGAGTGGAAAACCTGTAAGGATACATGGGATCCTGCATTTTCAGTGCTCAGGGAACTCTGCACTGCAAGCCTAATAGAATTAGATGATTTCAAGGGATGACAGCTATGGATTGTAGACAGCCTTAATTTGTTTTGAACTTTGGCATCAAAACTCAACCTAAATCCAGCTGGATACATCTCAAATCCCAGTGTGAACATTCTAATTTCACACAGAGTGCCTTTCTGCACCTGAGCATAATCCCAAATTATACCCGTTCTCAAAAATGCATTAAGCAAAATCGCACAAATGCATCGCTATTGCAGGGTAGGTTGTTCACGTAAGAACCTCAGGCATGCTGGCGCTTTTCTCTCTTCCAGGATGAGAGAGTTTAAAGAAACCCACCCTTAAATTCCATTATTTGACTAGGTGCCTGAATCTATGTGAAATATATCCAGAACATATGGCCTGGACAAAAGGCTGTTCACAGTGAACAAAATCTAGCTGAGACTCCATTTAAATAGCTTAACCAACTCAACTGGGTAATCATGGTATTCATATACAGTATGTATGTGGGAAGCAGAAACATTCTTTCTACAGAAGAAAAGTTTCATTAAAAACCCTGTTGCATTTCTTCTAAAAGCAGAAGCAGATCATCATACCAGGCATGAGTCTGAACTCAGAAGGGAAAGCAGGAAAAAGAGGGAAAAAAAACAGCAATGACCTCCCACTAATACTTTAGGAAATGCTTGTTTGGAAGAGTTGCATGAGAACATACAGACTTAATGCTTTTGGTTTCTTATCAGGCTGGACCAAGCTCAAACCAATGACCTCAAGGTTAAAAGCACTACATGTCTTTTCCATGTTCCTGAACAACCCAACCCTTCCTACTAATAAAATATCTTATTTGGAAGTCCATACCACTGAATTACATATAGCTTGTAAAAACAATTAAGTCTAGACAACCAACTGACAATCAGACGATCAAGTCTGTGTTCCCTCAAACAGAGGACATGAAGAAAAGGAGTCTGATGCTCAGCTGCTCTGAAGTGCTCCTTCTGATATAGTGAAGTGACACCTTTCAAGAGCAGATAAGGGTCTGGTATTTGGTGCTTAAGAGTTTGCACATTTTAAGGACAGATCGTTTATTAGGTATATACATGGGAGATGTTCCAGAGTATCTATTCCTGAAGGAGCTATGAACCTCTTAGATTACCATGTCATTTAACTTCTTAGTATTTCAGTTTTTATCCTGGGTGATGGAGATGAAGCTCATCTTCACCATAGAAATGTTGAAAGCTTCATCAGTGCCAGTGTGTTTCCTACAGTGCTATTCTATTTTTGGTGAATAATACTCTTCTTGTTTGTGTATACTTTTGTCTGATACATGAAACGTTAAATTCTGAGCTGAATAATTTACTTACCTGTAAGTAGAGTTCACCAAAATGTGTTAGTCGAAAACCTCTTCCCCCTGGGTACACAAACCCATCAAATGCTTGATCTCAAACAATTTTTCTCTCCAGGAGGCCCAGCTCTGTGTGTACATCTTCTCTTGTGTCCCATGCAGACAGCACAGAGAGGTGGCATTTTCTGCTCCCCACTTTCCTTGCAACTACAGGACCCCAGAGTATGGGGAACTCCAAGGAAGAAGACAAAAGAAAGTGGTTATAAAAGGTACATGTGTGCAGCATAAGAGGTCCATTGGGTTAAGTCCCATCTCTGGGTGTTTGTTCATTCCACTTTGGGTGACTCCACTGCCTACAGGTATGTCTGTGAGAGCAGGGAATTACTTTGCCGAGAAAAAGAGTGTGTGTGTGTGTGCGCGCGCGCGCGCGCAAGAGCAGAGCTAGGCCAGAATCTGTCCTAGGAAGGTGTATAGTGGGCATATCTGGCAAGGTTTGGGTAACAGAGGACTGCAGGAGTTACCTGTGTGGGAGGAGGCCATGAACCATCCTGTGCAATCACGGCCAGTTCCAGCAAGCTCAACAACCAACCAACTTGTGCCAAAACCTCGGCCAGCCAGAGGGGCACGCAGTGCCTCTGCTCAGATATATGTAAGAAATGGCAAGAGCTGCTGGGGGCAGGAGGCCCAAAGGGAAGCATGTGGGGAGACACAAAGGAGACACAGGAGGGGACATCTGGAGGTGTACTAAAGATGCAGAAGGAGGCACACAGAAGGGGACATTGTGGGGGATGTAGATGGAGATGCACTCTTGAAGGAGACACTACTTGCAAGAGGATTGCAGCCCATGGATAAGCCCACGATGGAGCAGATATGCCCCTGAAGGGACTGCAGACTGTGGAGGAACCCACATCAGAGCAGCGGAAAAGAGCAAGAACCAGGAACAGGAAGAAACCACTATGTACTGATCCCAACCTCCTGTACCACCTGTTGCCTCACTGAAGGGATTGAGAACTGTCTCAACTGACCTTAAGCCTGGGGAAAGGGGTGAGAAGGTGTTTTCCCTGTGTTTGTTTAATTGTTTGTTGTCTTTGTTTCTCAACACCCAAATCTGTAATTAAAAGTTTATGTTGATTGGCTATAAATTCAAACAAGTTAAATTTGCAGAGGCAAGACTGTTTTGCCTGCAACAGTACAGGAGAAGCTGTCTTCAGCTGAGGTTCTAGAAGGGAACAGAGGTGACAGCACCTCCACAAGTCCTTTATGCCCTTAGCAGTAGGAAGGAGAAGCCTCTGTTTCTGATCCCATCCATGATACCCATGTGGGCCTTTCCGTAGGCCAGCAGTGGACTGAGAACTAACTTTACCTGGATAATATTGCAGTGCCTTCTTCCTTCAGCTCTCCACTTATATAGGAAAAAAACTCAGTTTCACTTTTTCTGGAAGGAAGAAGGAAAGAATACAGCAGAAAGGCTGTACAGAAAGAACTGGGGTTGTGGCATGACAAGGAAACCAAGTGCTGGCAACGGTGCTTGTTTCTAGAAAAGTTTATATTCAAATGAGTTCTTGTCACAAAGCTGGCATTCCTATCTCTGCAATATGACAACTCTCTGACAGTTCAGAAGTTTGACAGAACGGATGTTTCTCTCATTATCTCCATTTAGGAGCCACTTGAGGCTGTTATTTTATTTCTGAGCAGTATACACAATGAGACTTACTTTTTTTACCCTTTTCTTTTTTCTAGACATCAGCAATTGTGTAAGAAAGAAGGATGAAACAGATGAGACAACAAAAAACATATGGCATACAGCCTGGGTGTATATTTCCATCCATGTGTTTTCCTTCATATTTTTTTCAAATTTCTGAGTATCCAGCTTTTCTAGCCTAAAAAAAAAAAAAAAAGAAAGAAAAAAAAACCCAAAACAAATAAAAGAAAGGGGCAAGGGACTGTTAGGAGAAACCTGGCCTGGGTCAGCTGGTGGTATTTCATTAAAGTCTTAAGTGTGATCCAGATAGATGAACAGTCCATTCTCAGTAGATGTAATTAAGACAGAGAGTGTAAAGAGGCAAGTTACTATTGTCCACAGTAACCCACAGATCCAACTCAGTCCGGATGAGTCCAAAAGATTAAAAGTCATTGTAGCATGAACAAGTTCATAAAAGAATAACTACTCTTCATAACGATGTAAGCATTTCAGAAATAGGCACTTTAAAAAGGTTAAAAGATAAATTGTCTTTTTACGATTCTTTTCCATGTAGCCACATGAAACATAGAGAAGTCAGGCCATTTTGTTACGTCAATTAACTTGGCGAAACAAACTCTACTGGGTAAATTATGAACAAGTCTTCTTTACTTTCTGCATACCTGAATTCATCCTATAATAGAGTCGCTCATTAAAGCATACACTGCATCTGAAAATGTCAGTATTTCCAGTTTAGTGAAATTTTTGTTTTACTAAATCAGTTCTCTGTGTTTGGCTGTAAAAGCTGCATATATTAATATTGAATATAGTTCAGATCAAAATGCTGTTTAATTACCTAAAATGCTACTTTATTACAAAGAAAGACAGTTCAATATATAGGAAAATAAATGTGTAATTACTAAGATGTTACAATGACGAATGAGTTGAGGGAATGACATTAATATTACAGGCACACATTCCAGAAAACACTAGTTGAAAGAGCTTTGTGTCATTAACTTTATTGGGAGCCCTTCCAAAAGATTCAAGTTGAAAGAACTCATGCCATTAACATTGTTGGGAACCATTCCAAAAAAACAGTAGTTGAAAGAGCTTCTTGTAGGATGATTTATTTGTTGGTTTAAGCAGATAATTTAACCCTTTTGGTATTAGATGCTGGATTTTGACAGCAATTCACTGTACTAATGGCTATTATAAAGGGAGCTGGGGTATCCTGGACTAATATTCACTAGATGTTGAAGTTAACCACTTGAAATCAGGAAAGTGTTTTTCTGTCTTCTCCAAGCCCCTTTAAATAATTTTTAATGTTCCATTTTCATGGCATAAACGCAAACATTTATTTTCCTGGTCCGTCACAGCTCGGTCCTCCTTGATTCCCTCTGTCTTGTATTTATCACTGATGTGTTATTACTACTACTTTTTCATTTGAAGTGCTCTTTTTCTGTCAGGACAGATCATGCCCCCGCAGACAAGTTCTCAAAATTTTTAATTTATCGACCAGTGTTTCTGCACTGGTAGTAGCTTGAAATGCTCACTTGTCTTCTTCCAAAAATGTCTCTGTATGGCTGTCTCTCTGTGTACTGCTCTGTGAATCCAATACTAGGAAATCTTCCTCAGTCTCTTACATGATGAGAGATAGAGTTTGCATGTTTGTTATGCTGGCTAATACTGTATCATAGTTCTGTTCTATTTCCACATCTTTTCAAACACCTCTCTCAGCTTTTGTCTCAGATAATTTTGGGACAGAGTCAGTGTTTTCTGTGCTTATTAGGAGAGCACTGAATATAGAGGAGTCCTGGCCATTGCAGAATTCCAAATAGTGTTGTACTTACACTATTACATTGTTATGTCCCATGTTTCACACTTGGGTCTTAGTCCTTTGATCTCCCTGGCTACATACATGTTATTTATCATCCAAGATCCCATTGTGGGGTGGTGTTGGAAGGGCAGGAGCCTAAACAGCTCCCTTGTGAAAAAAAATTGCAAGCATGAACTGGAAAAGAGTTCATGCCAGGGTTTCATTCCTATGTAATATATAAAAATAAATCCTGGCAGATCTGGCTTCTTCAGCCTGAAGGCTTCATGGCCTTGTGTGTCCTTCCTGATTCTGATGCTATAGACCAAAACAACATGCCTTAGCCTTGGCAACATGCTACAAAACATTCCTGTGCTAGATAGTGAGGCAGCTGTCTCGTTTGTGTCCATTGCTGAATAGAATGGTGCTAAACAGGATGTAAAGAAGTGTCAACTGAGGTTGAGAGGAGATCAACACTTATGGTTTCACCAGTTCAAATTCAGAAAACATCATCTGAGACCAAAGAAAGAAGCTGGAATTTGAGCAAAGTTTCAGTATTTCCAAAATAGGCACAACAACATGGATGGAGAAATAACTATCCAATATGCCCATGATCCCATGAGCTCAGGCCAAGCCCTATACAGAGGTGCCAGATCCCAAGACATAGGTCTGTGTCTCAGCATCTCTGGACACCCCTGGGCCCAGCTGTGCAATATCCCACAGGAGTAGCCTCCAGATGGTGGTAACCATGGTGATGAGGGCCCCAGGAAGAAGTGGACAGGCACATGGTCATGGCATTCATGAATTCCCTCACTGATCAACAATGCTCTGCAGGAACAGGGAGAGATGCCTCTACTGATTCACACAGTTGTAGGTCCTAGCACTGGGAAATCTGGGGGAAAGTGTCCCTTTAGTGACTTGCATGCACAGTGGGAAGATGCACTTACTGCTTCAGAGAAGCCAAAAGCACAGCAATGCATGGACAGGGACAGTTGGCTGAAGGGTCTTGCTTACCCTTCCTCTGAGTTACCCAGCAGGGAACTTTCTCTCTCCAAACTAGCTCAGGGTGGACAGCCCCACAAGGCCACTTCTTGTCCATGGCAGAAAGGCACTGATGATGGCATGTTGCTGCTGCAAGGCAGGAATAAGCTCCCCAACAACAGCTTTGTATGTTCCTATACCTACCCTAAAGTTGTGGAGGTACACTGAGCATCCCAAGTCTAAAATATAATACTGCCATCAGAGAGTGTCTCCCTCATCAAAAACTTCCACTCAACAACAAAGACTGTGGCTGCCGCCCTGACAAAGTAAGATAAAGGGTAATGTCCCAGTCAAAACAGCCTTGTCTGATAGCATCTGAGATGAGAGAGGTCTGTCTTGCCAGGGTCTACTCATCCTGTGCTTGACATCTTTGCTCCAACACATGGACTGTGAACAAACCTGAAATATTCTTCCCAGTCAAAGGCATAACACTGCCACTAACAACACCAGCAGCCACAGCAGTGGACAAATTATGTAGCAAGTCCAAATAAGAGGTTAAATGACTGTCTCTGTCATATAGAGAACTGGAACTCAACCGGACAAGAGCCTGAGCAACCTGATCTAAGCTGATCCTGCTTCAAGCAGAGAGTTGTATCAAAGGACTTCAAGAGGTCTCTCACAACTTAAATTATTCTTTGATTCAGTGATTCTAACACATATCTAGAATATCATCACACTCAACTGTAGGAGAAAAAGAATCACCTAGCCTAAAAGACCAATGTGGAGTACAAATGAAATCAATGCTAGCAACTGTGATGATGAAATGTAAAGCTCCAAAGTTCTTCAAAGGTTGAACATACATTCTTTCTCTCCATCTTCATCACGTATGTGATAAACAGAATATGTATAATAGCATGGAATAACTTTCAAATTCCTTTTTATGTACAGTACTCTTCCTTGTGGTAAATCGTTCAATGTACAAGACACACAGTGACAAATATGTGCATTATAGCATGAGACTACTTAGACTAATTTTCAAAGGAGGATGCAGATTATCTGTAGACTTAAACATGAAATTCTATTCTGCAGTCTGTCTTTCAAGGCCAAAGTATATTTGCAGCTTATTCAAATAGGTGTGTTAGTGGTAGCCTTAAGTGTAACTGTGTGTATCCAAACACAAGAACCCATATCAAAGAAACAACTTCCTGGTGTCCAACGCATAGCAAAGTGCTGTTTCCCTCTTGTCATCACACCTCGACTCCGATCTTTCTTCCTCAAAGTTTGATGTTGATATGCATATATTTGATATGCATATACTATGCAGACCTAATAGATGCTTATACTGTGCCATAAGACACTTGTATAAATATACAATCAGAGAAAGTCTCAGGACCACAGACTCAGAAAATACATACACAAGACAGACAAGGGGTAGACGAAAGGAAGAACATACGAGCACAGCAAACTATGTGGTAGTAGCAAATATTAGCTCTGTTAGTATTGTTATTATTGGCTTTATTTGTTCCTTAAATCTTTTCAGTGGAGCTCTGAGAGGAATTAGGTAGGTGGAAAAACAAAAGGATAGAAGTAAAACTGTGAAAGCAAATCTGTATAGACAACAGGCTATACAGAGTTAAGACAGCAGAAATAAGCTTTTAAAGTCATCATTGTTTTAATGCTTCCAGCTTCCACAGTTTCTGCAGTGGCTCTGTCAGCTTTACTCTGGTTGGCTCAGGTCTGCTGCTTCTTTCGTAAGTTTTAAAATCTTTATGGCAAAGGAAGGAAGACATCTGGACAGAAGCTCTGTCCAATTTACCATCTGGATGGGCAGTGATGTACTCTCAGATGTCTACATCACAATGTGTTTAAGCACAGTAACTTCTGCTCAGGCCCCGTTCTTAGCTTTCATGTCAATGTAAACTGGGAAATCTATGTATCTTTCTCACCTCAGTCCTAGATGCACTTCTAACCCTGGTCATGTAGACATAGCCCTAGTGATTCGTAGTCTATACTTTTCACTTTGGAAAGTTATACAGCTTTGCAAGGATCTTTAAGCACCAATTGCCTATGCAGAGTATGAACAAAAAGGATGAATACTAGCTAAGGATAAGACTTTTAAAAAAATAACAAAAGCAATTAGCAGAGGGTGGCCCCACCAGCCAGTTCAAGAGGGACTTTCAGACCTGCATGGGGTTTTGGTTTTTAAGGACAGAAAAAAGGTCATTCTTGCACTCTTGCTTTCATAAAAAAGACCGTACAGGTCATTTAAGGATTAAAAAACCTAAGAAGGGAACCAGAAATGCTTTATATTGGCTCAGCTGAACAGACATAGTGAGGAACCTTTCAAGATTTGTTGTATATGCCAGAAGAACAAGCCAAGTCAAGCAAAAGAGCCCCTGTTGGTGGCACAGGAAAAGTTGTTCCCCTGGAGCAAAATAGGCTTAGATTTGTTTAGATTGGCCAAGAAAATAAATGCAATCTTCTCTGAATCAAGTTTACTAAGAAGCAATATTTTGTAAAGTTTGAGTATAGACAAGTTACTGCTAGCGCACCCTTAGCCATAATCCAACAGTGACTTTGAAAAAGTTTACTACAATTAAACTACAGGAGGTAACAACTAAATACAGGTTGCCCCCTGTAGGTATTTGTTTTAGTAGACAGGGAGAATTATAATGCTTTTACCAATGATAGAAGTTGATGTCAGTGTTTTGTGGAAGTATCAGCACGGCTATATGCAACATGATCTGATGGTCGTGGAGTTCTCAACAATCCCTTGGCTTGAAGCACCATATATGCACATGATGGAACTCAATGAACAGAAAATAAAGGAGATGGAGGAAGCACAAAGCCCAATTAAAAGTGTCTCATGTCATGCACTCTAATCATATGACAATTGACTGAATTTCCCCAACTTCCCACCTTTTCCTACTCATACTGTGGCAAGACCCACCCCAGTAAACCTCAGATGGTCTCCCATATGGTTGTCCCACATGCTTATGAGATTGGCATCAATAAACAAATGCTGATATCTCATGTTTCAGGAGAGGAGGTAAGAGTCACTGAGCTTAACATTTTTTTCATTGAGATAGTAATGATTAGGCAGTGGTTAGAACAGGTAAGACAGCTAAATTCCAGGTCTTTAAGAATACTCTAAAAACCAACCACTTACAATTTCCTAATTACAGCAGTTTTGATATTTAAAAAGACCTGTCAGTGAATGGCACCTTAGAGACTAGTGAAAAACAGTTATTAATCTCACCACATGATAATGAGTTTATGTAGTAGTTTCATTACAAATATTTGGAAGTAAGCCCCATACATGTTGCTTAAGGATTGATATTTTCAGTGTTTTTATCCGGAGGCTGAGCAAAGATCAGCCTCTCTAAGAGAGGTCTACATGCATGGAAGCTCTCTTAGATGAGGCTTCCTTGCTGGTAGAGGGGAAAGAGGGGAATCATAGAATCATAGAATCATTAAGGTTGGAAAAGACGTCTTAAGATCATCAAGTCCAACCATCAACCCAACACCCCCACGCCTCCTATAACCATGTCCCAAAGTGCCATGTCTTTAAGTTTTTTTTAACACCTCCAGGGATGGTCACTCCACCACCTCTCTGGGCAGCCTGTTCCAATGCCTGGCCACTCTTTCAGTGAAGAAATTTTTCCTAATATCCAATCTAAACATCCCCTGATGCACCTTGAAGCCATTTCCTCTCATCCTATCACTAGTAACTTGGGAGAAGAGACCAACACCCACCTCACTACAGCCTCCTTTCAGGTAGTTGTAAAGAGTGATAAGGTCTCCCCTGGACACTGGAGGAATGAACCAATGAACATGCTTAAATATGTTTTAGGTACATTTCATCTTGTATATTTATCTAAAAATTCATACAAATAAAAATAGTTATTTTTGTGATTTAATCCGGCAGGCAGCTAAATATCACACAGCTGCTCACTCACAATGCCCCCAGTGGGATGAGTGGGGGAGAGAATCAGAAGGACAAAAGTAAGAAAACTCATGGGTTGAGATAAGAATATTTTAATAATTATAACATAATAACAACAACAACAACAACAACAACAACAATAATAATAATTTGTAATGTAAAGAAAAAAAATGAGAGAGAGATACAAAGAAAACCCAGGAAAAACAAGTGATGCAACTGTTCACCACCCACTGACTGATGCCCAGCCAGTCCCTGAGCAGCAATTGCTGCCCCCTGGCCAAATCCCCCCACTTTATATGCTAAGCATGATGTCATATGGTATGGAATATCCCTTTGGCCAGTTTGGATCAGCTGTCTTGGCTATGCTCCCTTCCAGCTTCCTGTGCACCTGGCAGAGCATGGGAAGCTGAAAAAGTTGTTGGCTAGTGTAAGCACTACTTAACAATAACTAAACCATCAGTGTGTTATCAACATTATCCTCATTCTAAATCCAAAACACAGCACTATACCAGCTACTAGGAAGAAAATTAACTCTATCCCAGCTGCAACGAGGACAGTTATGTAACTGCAACTCTAGTAAAAGGCCTCCTAGTCCTCATCCTAAACTGGGAGATATAATAGAGCCCTGGACTTGACACCTGGATGGTCCAACAGTGAATGAGATATAACCAAAAGTAAGAAACAAGTAGCCAGAGCTCTAAATCTCTTGCTAGAAAGAGAAGGACTCACACCAGCAGCTGTGTACTTCAGGGAAGGAGCTGTACACTGTTTCTGCTTCTTTATTTCAAATCCTCCTTCCCTCCATTCCACAAAGCACTGTTTAATTAATCTGTTCATTTGTTTGGTTGATCACATACATCTGCAGAAGCATTTGTCCAGACAAACTAGGTTTATTTTCCCAGGTTTCTAGGTGAATATTCAAATCTTCTTTAGTAAAGAGACTTCTAGAAGCCTTTTATTGCAACCAATAAGGCCTGACAAAAAGATTACTGTTATTAAGTTTTATCTGGGAAAATAAGGTGTGGTATATGAAATCTTACCTTTAAGGGGTTCGTCTTGGAAAGTGTGTCACTGATCAAAAAGGATCTCGCTCCATTACCACAGACCCTGAAGTTATGTCTAAACTCCTCAACAAAGCATGCCACCTTGGGTGGCCTGAAGACCAGGTGGCACCAGCTTGCTTACCTCAAAGTGCCTTAGGAATAATGTCCTAGAGCTTTGTCTTGGAGGTGGCTAGCTGAAGCAGTCCAAAACAAAGCCAGGGAATGAGCTAGGAATTAAGCGATGTAGATCATCTTGGGTACAGAACCTGAGTTCCTTCCCCAGCTCTCTTCTGTTCAGAAGTGAATACTGAGCCCTACCCTCATGTTTCAACATCTATCGTGGAAGTGAGATGTCACCAACATACAACTAAGAAGTGCCTGCACCCTTTCAGAGGAGGCTCAGGAACAGCTTGGTAGTAGGTCTCACAAACTACCTGGGGGATTGGGCAGGGTTTGAGTCATATGGTTTCATTTTGTGCTGCAGGACAGAAAAGCAAAGGGAGCAGAGGGAGCACAGATAAGTGCTGCACCTGAGATATTAACCAGAAACCACAGTAAATCCAGCAACAAAGTCTGTGTATCAGATGCAAGAGAGACTACAGTCTGTCCAAGCAATATGGAAAGGTTGATTCTGAGCCCATATCACTTTCAGGCATCAATGACAATTGCAAAGAGCTGCAGTAATGCAGCTCAAGAAAGCAGAATATGTCTCACTCAAACTAGGACAGAATAGAGGAGGTAGCTCTGCTACCTGTTTTGGATTGCTCCTTGGAAAGCTTTGGTTATTCCAAGCTATTACCTGTACAAAGATCCTAGTACATGGCTTTTAACTGAGGCTGTCAGACCACAGCCTTGCACCATAGTTTACTCCTCTGTGTGTAGTGTGCTGCACCATTCACAGGACATACAGCAAAGTCCCAGGGAGTCTCCTGCAAGTATTTCTGTGGAAGCTGACACCAACACAAAGGTCTTTGAGCAGGGATGGTGCTGATAGGTCTTTGGAAGGGTCTTATGATTAGGGATCTCAAGACTCTCAGCCACCCTGCCCAGAGCTGGCTTGGAATAATCCCATTGCATTTGTCTTTCCAGGTCGCCTTTGATGGATGGTTTGTTTATCCAAATAATCTCTCTTTGAGAGTAACTCTTCTGCCAAAGTGAGGAAATGACTGAGTTGTCACCTCAAAGCCATGCTATACTCATGCTCTTTTGGTTTAATGCATATATAAAAAAATGCTCCAGGCACTATAGAACATCCAAAGGACTTCTAGCCTGTGACAGAACACAGTTCTGGACCAAAAGCTGCTAGAGGTATTATGTTACATGAACGGTCAGCTGTAAGTTTGTATCCTGTGGTATTTTCCTTTGGACGTGGAAACATAGCCCTTTAAAAAAAAAAAAAAAAGGTAAAACCCTCTACTGTGTTGGTCATACTTCTTACAGAGGTTCTTAATTGCCCTCCATGACAGAAAAACATTTTCCTTCATGCAAAAGCCTCTTACTAACATGATCTAGAGATTTTTTAAATAATATTTTTATTACAGCTTCAGGCATTACCTTTCTACAACATTTTGGCAAGTATGAGCTGTACTGTCATGTCACAGAATACCATCTGACTAGCAGTAAAAATAAACCCATGTACAGAGTAACTCTGTCCTGCAGAGCTGTTTGAGGCACTGCATAGCTTAATATAAACATCCTAAAATACATAAACATGTTCTGATTAAGACCTACCACTTAAAATTCAAACAAATGAGAATAAAGTGAGCATGAAAAAAAGGCTTTACAACCTAAATAAACCCAAAGTTGCTGTCATTCAGAATTAACATATTCAAGTTCATCTAACTGGTGGTAGATCAATTAGTTTAAAGCAAAGCCCAGGTCTGGCATCTGTACACAGGTTGGAAAAGTTTTCTTAATAAATAATTCTACTGCTCTCAAATGAGACTAATCACTAAAACACTCCTCCATATGCCTGCTAATAGAAGAATTTGGCTTCCACAAGTCAAGTTAAAAATTATTATAATCATCAGTCTTGTTTTCTGAAAAAGTTCTGTTAAATTCCATTCTAGCTCTCCAGACACAACAGACAGTAGTAATTAAATGTGCTTTGATTACAATGGGAGCTTAGACATGCAGTTCATTTCCAAGCATTACATTCAGGCATCTACATTCTGGTACTAAATCCCACTCCTAAATGGCTTAAGTGGTGAAAACTTGAGAATTTAGAATCATAGAATCATAGAATGTCCTGAGTTGGAAGGGACCCACAAGGATCATCAAGTCCAACTCATTTCCCTGCACCGGACAACTCTAAATTCAAACCATGTCTCTGAGGGCGTTGTCCAAATGCTTCCTGAATATTGTCAGGCTTGGTGCCATGACTACCTCCCTGGGGAGCCTGTTCCAGTGCTCCACCAACCTCTAGGTGAAGAACCTTCTCCTAATATCCAACCGAAACATCCCCTGGTACATCTTCCTGCCATTCCCTCGGGTCCTATCATTGGTCACCAGAGAGAAGAGATCCGCGCCTGCCCCTTCTCCTCCCCTTGTGAGGAAACTGTAGACCGTGATGAAGTCTCCCCTTAGTCGCCTCTTCTCTAGGTTGAACAAACCAAGTGACTTTAGCCTCTCCTCGTATGGTTGGTTTCTCCTCTAAACCCTTCACCAGCTTCGTGGCCCTCCTCTGGACACTCTCTAGTAGCTTTATATCCTTAATATACTTTGGCACCCAGAACTGCACACAGTACTCAAGGTGAGGCTGCACCAGTGCAGAGTAGAGTGGGACAATCACCTCCCTCGACCGGCTAGCAATGCAGTGCTTGATGCACCTCAGGACATGGTTGGCCCTCTTGGCTGCCAGGGCACACTGTTGGCTCATGTTCAACTTGCCATCAACCAGAACCCCCAGATCCCTCTCTGCAGAGCTGCTCTCCAGCCTCCCGTACCCCGGTCTGTATGTACATCCAGGGTTGCTGTGCCCCAGGTGCAAAATCCAGCACTTGCTCTTGTTAAACTTCATACAGTTGGTGATTGCCCAGCTCTCTAATTTGTCTAGATCTCTCTGCAGGGCCTCTCTGCCCTCGAGAGTGTCAACAGCTCCTTCCAGTTTTGTGTCATCAGCAAACTTAATTAGTATTCCTTGCAGTCCTGCATCCAACTCATTTATGAAGACATTGAAGAGTACCGGCCCCAAGGTGGATCCCTGTGGGACCCCGCTAGTGACTGGCCACCAGCCCAATGTAACCCCATTTACTATAACCCTTTGAGCCCAACCCATAAGCCAACTGTTCACCCATTGCATTATGTGTTTATCCAGCTGTATGCTGGACATATTGTTCAGGTGGACACTGTGAGAGACAGTATTGAAAGCTTTACTGAAATCCAAAAAGATCACACCAACAGACTTCCCTTGCTCAGCTAGGTGGGTAAGCTTGTCATAGAAGGAAATCAAATTTGTTAGGCAGGACTTTCCCCTCATGAACCCATGCTGGCTAGGACCAATGACTGTGTTGTCTTTCTGGTGTTTTTCAATAACTTGAAAACAGAATAATCTTCTCCATAATTTTACCAGACACAGAAGTGAGACTAACGGGCCTATAGTTACCAGGGTCATCCCTGTTGTCCTTCTTGAAGATTGGGACATTTGCCAGCTTCCAGTCAAGTGGGACCTCTCCAGATTCCCAAAAGCATTGAAAAAGCATTGAGAGAGATCTTGCTATGACATCAGCCAGCTCTTTAAGTACCCTCAGATTAGGACCCATTGACTTATAGGGATCCAGCTGGAGCAGCAAGTCCTGCACAAGTTCAGGGTTTATTAGGAGTTTATCATTCCCGCAGTCATGGTTCTCTAGCCCAGGGCTCTGGGGTTCCCTGAGCCCACCACCAGTGTTGAAGACTCCCTGTAGGACTCCATTCAATAGTTTAAATACAGCAGGGCATCACACTGGGCATCCTACCTTCCATTAGGGAAGAGCGCAACTCCCTCTGTGCTCTGTGGTACCTCCCACCATCCCTGTGGGTCCTCCCACAAGTCTATCATCCAGTCTCATGTGGACAGCTCAAGACACCCTACGGCAACAGGCAACTATGTTTAGACAACTGAATTGATTCCCACATGTCAACCTTTAGATGAGACAAACAATATCATGTAACTACCTGCCTGGTAGCTCAGGTATCAAAAGTGAGCAGAAGAATCCCACTGCAGATGATTTATGTAAGGGTGGCGGTGACTCAACAGCAGCTGGAGGATGAACTTTTCCCATTTGAAAAATCCTAAAGTGGAGCTAGGTAAGTAAGTTCACCCCAGTTTTTGTGTGGATCCAGAGACAGACACCATGTCTTGAAGGTGCATCAGGTGTATCTCCTTGAAAGAAAAACAAGGAAAGCATCAATGTCATTCCTATCTGTGCCTCTTGTCCTGGGGAGAGGGAGAACTGTTCTTAATACCAATACACTTTCCAGCTACATATCAGTGTTTCCATGTGTCAGTAGCCATGGGTTACCTACTAATACAAAAGCCCCTGTATCGCTGTTTGCCCTTCATGATTTTCTTGGCCTTACAGGATGACTGGTCCAGGTACTCTCCAGGTATAACCTCACCTCAAAGAACTCGGTCTTGGGCCAGGGCAGACTGCAGTTTCCAAACCTCAAGTCTAACAATGAAGAGTATGTATTTCAGAAGAGCTCTGGGGAATGAATGTTAAAACATATTTAGAATAAAGACTCCAAAACCACTAAACAGCAAGAAATTACATCAGCCATAGGGAATTTCAAAACAGAAATGTAGCAATGAACTCATACAGCCATGTAAGGAACTCGTTCTTAACAAGATGGGTTTTGTGGAGTGTTAGATCGGAAAGGAGAGGTTAACAAGGATGGGGAAATCATGTATGTTTGTATACACTGAAAGTAGCTAAAGCTTCCTCACTTTCATGGAAAAGCACCATGAAAATCAAGGTAAGAGGGCTGGAAAAATGTGGTTTTCACAGTAAAAGTAATAGTTAAAAAATCATGGCAAAAATCACTCTTTCATCTGATAATTAACATCTTGTGTTAATCCCCAGAAAAGTTGGTGTTGGACATTTCTTTTATATCTTGAGGCACCTTTTTCAGATTAGTTTTTTTTGAGTTTGCTTTAACCTAAGTGCCAAGTGTTTCCATTTTCTATAGTCAATCTTCTCGAGAATAGTTAGTATTCCAACGCCGTCTTTTCTCTAAAAATCACTCAGCCCTCATTCTCTCCTATGATGCAGGAATATCTATTGGTTTCCATTACTCCAAGTCAAATTTCAGGGGCCATCCTCCCACCCTGGAGCTATTTTGTGATGGAGAATTTGTCTTGATTTTGCTTCTCTGCTTCCTAAAAATTATTCTGTTTTCTCAGAGTCTTTTAATCAGTGGCTCTTTCATCTGTAGCAACGTTATGGATAATGTAAAGTATTTCTGCAAGCTCTGTCTTTCCCAAGTCCTATCTGCTGTTAGCTGCTTTGAATCCTCCAAGTTTTCAAAGTATATGATAGCCACTACATATGTAAATATACATAAATATACGTAAAATGCATAAAATTTTGACAACGAGACAATCTTTTAATTCATTTAATATAAAAGCTAATGGCAGGAATCTTGAAAGCATGGGTAACAGCCTTTGCAACAGTCCCAGAGGCCCTAGGAAATGAGAGGTATATGGTGTTAGATTGGGGGCAGGATCCCTCCTTCCTCAAAGTCTGATCTAGTTGCCTAGGTCTTTTCTGCTTTAACAGAGAAAGAAACACTGACACCTCCACAGGAAAGCTGATCTGAATAAAGGTCTCATAAAAGAGAAAAATTGCTCCAAAGAGAAATTTCTCTTTCTTCATTGAATATAGGGAAATTCCATATGACTAGCTTAGAGGAAATACCTAAGGTTTGGATGGCTAAAGTTAGCTTAAAAAAATCCTACCTTCAGAAATCATGTTTTGGGGAGAAATAATTTTTAATTTCAGAAACAGTGAAGAACAGATGACAAAGAAACATAGACTCACCTCTAATGACACTGAAGAAGTGGGGAAGGCAATGGACCCAGCAGGAGTAAGCAGTGTGTACAGCATGGTTGTTCCCTATCAGTTGCTCCACTTGCCAGTTTTCCTCTCCCCTTAGATTAATAAGTCAAATACCCAAACTGCCTTTCTTGTTCTATTATTTGTTTGTAATGTTTTAAGCTTTTACGGGGGCTGAACTGTGAATACATGAAAAAGCAGACATATACAGTAGGCAAACATCACAAATCAAACAAAAGAGAAAGGCCCTTTTGTATTTGAACTACATCCCATGAGCAAATTTCATTTTAATTCAACAAGATACACTGCTGGAAACACCTTCTTCTATTGACTAGACAGCTTGTGCCCTAGTGCAGTTCAGATGTTGCTGCTAGTGACTGCTAAAACTAGTTTGCATTTCTGTCAGCAAGCTGATCGTCCTGACAGATTTAGGTCAAACTTTTGAGGCAGTGATTCACACCTGGTCTGGACAATTGAACTGGCTAAGAAATACAGATGAAAACCTGCACTGTGTTTAAACTAAGCGTCTAGTTTTATCAGTGCTGTTGCAGTTTCTCACTGTATTAGCAGTCATGCACAAAAAAGTTACCTTCTTAAAGCTGGAAGGGTTTTCCTTTCTACCCTTTATGTTTTAAATATAAATTTGGCCAACTGCCTTTGTTGGCTTTTGAGTTTGCTTTGTATAATTTAGCCACTGTTTGATATAAAATACTTAAAACAAATATCACTCAAGGAACTTTAAAGACATGGAAGCAATGACAATAAGCACTAGGTTACCTCCACCAATGAATTTCCTATCTTCCTGTGTCTGTCTTGTAAACTCCAGGCTACCCACATCCAATAGCGCTTTGCAAGGTATATAGAAAACATTGCAAATGCAGAACACATTGCTTGTGTTAAACCAAAAATAGTCCAGCATGGTACTGCAGACCTGTAGGTCCTCTGATTCCTACATATTTCTATTACAAGCACAGGATGCAGATCCATTAGTGAGTCCACCTAGCCCAAATCCTGTGCCCAGAAACGGTTCAAGCATTTTGAACAGCGCCTACCGACAGCAGGCAGCAGGCCATCCAAAGACGTCCCAGATTCCTGAGGGCAGTCTTGCCACTCACTTCTTCACCTGTGACCAAACTTGAAAGAATTGCAGCTAAGCAGAGCTGTGAGCACTGTGCTTTGGCCAAGCATTAGGTCCTCCCTTACAGAGTCCCTGTTCAGCAAACCAAGTGGCCATGTTTTGCTCTAGCTGAATTTCCCAGGTGGTCTTTTAACCAGCACAAGCCCCACTGAGAGAGCTTTCCAGTGCCACAGCCCAACAGAACAAAAAAAGGCATTGCTGTGGCTAGATCATTGCTCCAAATTTAAACAAACTGGCAATCCCCTCGAAAACAGAGTATCTCCTTTGATTTTGTGGGCATTAGATTAGACCTGAGGCACAAAAGTAAAAACATTTCCACAACAACTTACCATTGTTTTACGGTCTTTTAAGGGCAAATGAGACCCAATAAAACCCTTAGTAAGCCAATGTGAATAATAAATGACCATTTAATTTAAGGAACCTTTTCCGACTGACTGAGTTGTCTTCCTCAACCAACAAGCAACACACCCGTCCATATCTGAATTAAGGATCACACCTGAATACAGATTTCCTCAACCTGAAATTCAGTAGTCAGTACAGAGAAATGCTTGTCGGGAAGAGATGTAACAAGAAGCAGCACGAACACAGGGACATGAAACATTATATGAGTTTTAGAATAGTTTGCAACAGGTTTTGCATTACATTATTTAATGCTCAGGAGAGAGGCTGTGGAAAGGGAGACAGGCAAAGTAAGAAAGTGGAAGCAGCCCCACTGCATGGGGTAGCAATGGAGCCAGAGTTTGGGAAAGAGTAGCACAGGCCTGACACAGGCATCTGCATTTCTCCTTGCTGCACTGTACTACAGCTTCTCTCCAGCTTTGGAAAAGCTAGAGAGCTGGAGAGCAGTGGTGGTGCTCAGGTGCTCCAAATCTAAGTCACCTGCACAAGACAAGAGGAAAGAAAAGTAGGGTTAAGAAGAAAAGAGGAATGCATAAGGCATTTTCTAAGTAAATCTCTTTCTCAAAGAAAGGGAAGGCAGTGCACTGAATGCACTAGTGGAGTGTTTTGCAGTAAAGCAAAAATGCAAGGGTGCAAGAGGACTTGTACCCAAATAATCCTAGAGTCACTGAAAAATCATTTGTGATAGCCAGTAAATGGCAAAGATATAGCTGGAATTAAAAAAATGAGTTCCCTTTAACACAGTAAAGCAAACACCCTTTAAAACAATTAGTGGACAGGAGGGCAGACAAGCTTTATTAAAGATTAAAAAAAAATAATAAAACAAAGCAAGTCACTTTTCCTGTAGTTGTGATAGGAGTGCTCCTTAAACTGGAAATAAGAAATCACACACCACAGTGTTTCTGCTTTTGGGTGTCCCTTGGTGGCATTCAGTACTGAGAAGCATTTGTTAGGTGCACTAAAAGACCCTTATACTTTGGCTATTGCTGCTTTGGAGTAAATGTGCTTCATTATAGCCAGTTGGGTACCATTTGGGTATATATTATTTTGGGAAGAATACAGTTCATTCTGCTCAGATGTTTGACAAGCTACTCCCTGTCCTAGAGGAGATGTGATTTACTTCACTAAGTATGAAATATCTGCAGACATATATTGAGGCAAATTTCACCATTTGCAGAACCGTCAAGGTTGGGGGAATACCACAACCCTACAAACCCTACAGCTTTTATTTTCCCTACACTAGGAGGTTACTTATCCAAAGAGGAAGGAGATACCTATTTTAAGCATTAGGTGGTAAAGTATCCTATTATCTCAGAATCAAAACTTTCAAACTTGTGCATGTTTACTCTCCCTCCCATCCTCTGGGCAAACAAAATGCAGTGCAGTTTACCAGTGCTCTGCTGAGTGTGTGTCATGCACAAAGCTTTAAAAGTTCCTGTTTATTCTGAGTGGACATTTGAGTTCCTGGGACGTGGATCATAAAACTAGGCCTTTTTTTCTTTTATACTTTGCCAATAACAGACTGCTCACTCTTCTGTGGTAGCATGCATACATATATATATCAGCTTTTGGATCATTTGAAAGACCACAACAATCTAAGTTATAAGGAAAGTAATGATATTTGGGAGTCATGTATAGCTTGTCTGACTATAAATGATGACAGCCATCTACTTACAGAGTAAGACAGTAAAGATCTTTTATGAAAAAATCAATTCTAATTAAAGCATCCACAGAGAGCTGCTTATATTTAAAAAAAAAAAAACAATTGTCCTGTGCAGCACTAGTAGTCCTAGTTCTAGTAAAAAAAAAAAAAAACCACCAACAAAGCTTTGCAATATTACTGAGTCATATGTTAGTGTGACAGCTCCTGTTTATCTTAACTTTCTGCAGCTTTAAACATGAAATCTAAGAGGGAGGAAGCAGGAAGACAATTTAACGATCAAGAATAGCTGGTGTGAAAGGAAGGGAGGGAGCTTTCCCCTTGAGCTGTGAAAAGATAACTTGCAAAGTCTTGCCCCGTCTTTCAAAATGCACTTAAAATCTGGAATGGTGATTTAATGAATACCCAGGTTCTTGTACTTACAAGAAATAACATGCCAATAAAATATATTTTTTTTCCTTTCAAAAAACAATAATCTGCCTTTGGTCCAAAAGATTTTTCTTCGAAACAGGGTCTACAAAATGAACAAGAAGATTGTAGGTGACCTGTGCATGCATTTAGAGTATATAAATCTTATTTTTCGGTATATTTTCTGTAATGATTTTGAAAGCTACTTTCTGTAGCTCACTAAGTTCAAGCAAGTTCTTGGCATTCAAGTGAAAAAAGAGTTTTGTTTCCAGGTCTGGTTTTTAAAATGGTTTTAGAACTTACCTTTTTATATTTTTATATTTCCTTCAGGGAAGGCGGAAGATATTCCAACATTTTAGATAGCTGTGCAAATGTCCCCATTTAGGGTTTTTTTTTTTGTGTTCAGTAAGAGTAACAAGGAGCAAACCAGACCCAGCTGGGTTGTACATGCACAGTGATGCATTTTCTCCCTGTCACGTAAGTAGCAACATATACTATACAAAGCAGAGCTAGTGTGAGAAAAAAAAATACGGAGGTTCTACAGCCTGTCTCATCTCTGCATGATTATGAGGACCTAGCTTGTATAAATCTGCAATTTTACCACCAAGCGGAATGAAGATTTAGAGCCATGTGCATTCACATACACAGAAGCCACAGGAGCTGCCTGTGGCATCCTTTTTTCCATTACAGTAACGAAGTTACACACTGTTGTAGCACTTCCACCCCAAAATTCATTTTCATAGCTCAAAATGAAGCCAGCATGTGATTAAGCAAACTGGTATTTGCAAAAGAAAGTTTGGGACTGCTAGAAAAATGCTTTGCAATTATTTTTAGTGTTGAAAAAGCTGTATGCTAGTATAGCATGCTTGCCAGAAATGACTGAATATTTCTTAAGCATTGGTTTTTGATTTACATAGAGGCTCAAAAGTAGACACCGTGTGATTGTTTGATGGCGACCTCTGATGTGAATGCAGCTTTTCCAGAAGGCAGAGCATTTGGCACAAGCCCAAAAGTCATGAGTCTTGCATGAGACTTGGACATTACCATCTGTACCTCCGATGTCTTTTGTAAAATGGCAAGAACCACCACTGTTCTCCCTTGAATAGCTGCTAAAAAGCTTAACTAATCACTGTCAATAAAGCACATTGAGGCTCTCTCACAGTATGAGTATTTGGTTCTCTGGGACAGAAAACATAGAAAAAGAGGCATCTTAATGCAGAGTCCCAATTCCATCTTAGAAAATGAAGTTTTATTTTAGGACTACTAAGCCACTCAGAACGAGATCTTCAGAACAGCAGCTTCATTGAAGTCTGCTGAACTAACTGGATGTATCTCAGGAAAAAGATATGGTCCTCAGTTTTTAAGAAGTAGCATTTGTAAAACATTTGAGAATTGGAAATTAACACATGAGCTCTTTGGTTCTTCAGCTTCAGAACAGCCCATCCAGAGAATGCAATTAAGTGCTTCTTAATTAAATATACATAGTAATCAATGTTAGGCACCTATTTTCACGCTTTCCTGAATAGGAGTGATACCAGTGTTGTTTAAGAATTTTCTCAGTCAGATTCCAACCACAGTTATTATTAAAAGAATCAGAGAGGTAGAGGCTTCAGAACAGAACTTCATGTCCCCTGTGTGTAGTGAAACAATATCTCTTCAATGTTCATTTCACAGAGTACAAGCTCTCTAAACTATTTTTGCAACTGTATTTTCATTTCCCTGGCATCTGGAGTGATTAAAGAGCCTTGCTCATCTGCAGCAAAAGCAATAATATTTCTGCCAATATCTAAGAATAAAAGCTGAAACAGCATTCAAAATACATCTTGAATAAATGTTCAAAAACATATCCTTAGGGTAGTTTCCTGTGTTACTGGCAAATCTAGTTTGCGTGTGCCTGATAAAATGGTTTGAACTACGGAAGTTTAATACTGCGAAGAATGTTTGATGATGTTAGGAAACGCCATATGACAAACTCAGAGCAACTCACAATGCTCCTGGTTTACCAGTTCTTGCCACTGAGAAAATCTAGTCAAATGTATCAAGCTGCATACCCATTTTCTTCATCTTTCTAGTGACTGGCATTTGCAATCAATCTCCAAACTTTGGACTCCTACCCTTCTGAAAATCTGATGATTTTTCCTAACTTGTCTTTATTACTAACCTGAGATATAAAACTCCTTGAACTATTTTTCCTAAAAGATCAAGGTGGTGGTCAGTGACTTTTACATTACTGAACTGAGAAGCAAGGTATATACTTCTACCAGTGGGGAGAGCTATTAGTAAAAGAAAACTTTATCAGGGAAGTATTTTTACATCTTTCTCTCTCCTGAGCACTTCAAATCATGACTAGACAACTTCCCAGAGATTCAGCTAAACACAAAGGTCAATGGTGAGGTAAGTGGGCAAACTTGTAGAAAACAGGAAAGATATTAATCAGCATGGAGTCACTAAAGCAAAGCAAAGCAAACCAAACCAAGACAAATGAACAAAACTAGAGTAGTACTCATGCTTGAAATAAGCTTAAATCCATTTTGAATGCTATCAGATGAACAGGAGGACTCTATTGTCAGAGATGCCCTTCCACAACCAGCTCTGTAATTGTCACTCCAGTGATGTGCAGTATGTCAAGTCCTGCCCAGGAGGGAAGATACTGAGCTGGTTATGAAAGACACAACAGGCACTGGAGGCTGTAGGATGGTGGGCAATGTAGACACAGTTTCTATTTATTTAATTCTAATAAAAATTCCCTAGAAACTGAGGAATGGTATTGCACAGCATACCATTTTAAGTTGCAAAGTTCATTCCATGTTCTTCTACTTGTGAAACTTCTAGTTTTCAGAAACAGAAAGTTTCCTGATGTCCTAACAGTGCCTGCTGCTGGTTGGGTCAGAACCATGGAGAACAAAACCAAAACCTTTTCAGTTCCCTTATTCTTTCAGCTGCTGAAACATTTAACTGGTATTTTGGCTGACACGCTGCTCTGTTCAGAAGAGAGAACTGGGATCATGCTAGATGACAAACCGGTGATCAGCAACAGCTCAATTACATTAGGCCTGATTTGGATACAGAAGGGACTCTGCATCATTTCAGGTAGTAAAATGCTCCCTGATTTCTTCCAGGACAAAGAAACTGCAGACATTTTTTTTCTGGAAACTCTTCAAAACCAATGCACACTAACAGCCTCTGAAAACTGAGCACAACCTTTTTAAAGAAGTACTCCATAAAAGTATTTGCAAAATATTTGTAGATGAATGTATTTTGCCCTTGGCTATTACATTCCTGTTTTAATCTGCAGAGCAACAGAAAGGAACATGGTCATTTGGCATATGGCTTTAAGTATAGCAACAAAACACCAAGGCAATTAATACAAGGGTTTAAGACTGCTAATTTTCCCTCCCGTGATCTTCCCTCTTCTGGTCACATTTTGAAAGAATAATTACAACTCTTGTAAGCTATGTCCAGAAAAAAAAAAAAAACAAACCCAACCAAAACAAAAAATACCAAACCAGACAGAAACCACAGGTTCTGTCTGCTGATGTTAGTTGCTAACATCTGCATAAAAGTTTACTACACTGAGTACCTCTAACAGCTGCAGCCACCTCCAGGAAAGCAGCAGTCAAAAAGGCATTACAACAGATGCTTTTCAGATCCTCCTGCAGAGCATGATCCTTTCTGTGATAGGATCTACATCTACATCTTGTATACATCTTTTACCCACATTTATCATGACTGCTTTACAGTAGCATATTTGGTGATTTTTCCAAGCTTATTTTTTTAGAAATAGAGCCAATAACAGGAACTGTAAGCATCTAAACTACATGGCAATTCCTGTATTTAAGAACAGTTTAATCTAAAACACAGAAATAGTCCCAGGAGAAAATCAATCAAACCAAACCAAACCAAACCAAACCAAACCAAACCAAACCAAACCAACACAGTTTCCTTTCCCTCAACCACCAGTATTCAAAGTTATGGAGCAACTTGTGTTCTCTCTCTGGTCTGAAGTTTCCAGTAGTCTCTTCTGTCCAGTTTAATAGGAGAGGTTGAGCGAACCTTGTGTCAGTGTCACTCCTTTGGGACACGAGCTGTGACGTCCTAGAAACCAGGTCTGCCACTTCTTCAGGAGGCATTACAACCATCGATAGCTGTATAGACGGTTGCTATCTTGGAGGCTACCTTTTAAGGCTGATAGTCCTGCCCAGTTCTTACAAGGCACATCTTTACTGCTAAATAACACAGCCAGGAATTTAGGTAAAGCAGCAAGCCCACAAGTCACTCACAATACTTAAACGTTAGTTCACACCCTGGCTCCCTTTTGGACTGCTTCAGGTAATTGTCCCCAAGATAAATTTTGTTCCAGAGGGAGCTACCACTCAGCTGCGTAGCCATAAGCCAGTTTGTGCCATTTGGCTTTGAGGTCAAGGATTGGCTTATGGCCCCTTTTTAATTAGCAGCATAAACATAGCTTCAAAGAACATATGTGAGTGTCAAACTTCATTTGAGGATTTGTGGTTGTGAACCCCAAGTGAGCAGAGTCATCTCTGTTGCACACTTAATTCAAGCACCTACAGTCTAGAAAAGGGGAAGGATTTAATTAGCATTTTTTATTAGTTAGCCCTAATGGGAACACTCCTCTGAGGTATTTCTCTCTCCCTTAGCAATTAGGATGCTTCCTTATTTTACTTAAGATTTTGGACTACCTCCTAGGGCGACAGGAACGTCAAAGGTAGGCATCGCATTTTGTACTATGTAGGCATCCACCTCCACAATCAGATCTGCCCCTACACTCCTTCATGGAGAGTTTTTCTTTCATGGGTTTTCACGAGGCTTAGACTTAATCTCTGTGCAGTCTCTGCTGATGTAAATTTAGATGAAGAACAGAAGTTTTCTGGTTGGAACTGCTTCGAAGTAGTTAAGAGCCCAGCCAGGACAGAAGCTCACACACTAGGAAAAAAAGCATGTCACAAGATTTTAAAACATCAAATAACAGATTCATATTCCTTTTCTTTTGCTGTTTTTCAAGTCATCATAGATGCTATCACTCTTGCTCTTTCTTTCCCTTTTAAGGGGTCAACACCAGCGTAGGGATAACCACAGCCATGTGGTCACTGACTCTCACAGTCCTTGATCTCAGAACTAATACTTCCAGAGCAGCTTCTGTGGTAAATCCAAAAAAAGAGGATGCCAAAGAAAGTTGCCAGAGACATTTCCCTTTCAAGCACATACAATCTAAAACATACTCGAACTGTTCTATAAAAGTGCACACAGTTAGTTTTGTTTAGTATAATGTTGTTTTTTTTCCTTGCTTTTCAGACTCTTAAGCTTTTCGAGGCAGGGACTTGTTCTTGATTTGGCCCAGTTTTATCTCCTCACCAATGTCATGTCCACAGCAGCTGAACAGGCCTGATTCTGCAGTAACACTGCACTGAACATCAGAAAACAACAGTAATTTTGTTTACAGTCATTGGAAGAGCACACACAAAAACATTAGTGTTTGGTTTGTGATGTAAAGGAAAGTGCATGTATAACCAATATATATCATCAGAACATTAAGTGTCCTAGCCCAGATGCTCTGGCTCACTACTACACTCGTGAATCATCTTAATATAAAGTAATATAATAATAAATACAGATGAACCACAATTCTCTCATTTTTCTACCACCCTCTCTCCTCCCCTCAACCTTGACAGCTGGATTAGCAACTGTCACATATAAGTGTGGACACTAAAGGACACTAATTTTTCCTCATTTTAGACAAAAATTTTCTTCTACCTGATTCCTGGACCTTTCTATATCATCTTGTCTCTGGAACATCTCAGGAAAGTCCACTGTCCTTCGGGATAAGAATCAGTATGTGGGAGATAATGACAAGACACATAGTACCATTTGTAGTGTTTTTAAGGTCTCTGGAGATTTTTTAAGATAGCTCTCTGTTTACTGCTCAGAGAAAACAGCGTAGGGCCAATAAACTGGCTTACAGTTGTCACTTTTCTATTAGATTTTAAAACAACAAAATGAAAAAGCTAAGTCAGCCCAAAATATGGCTTGTGAGGTAAAAAAATATCAAGTTCCTGCCCCATCCATACTGGTTCTCACTGTTCAGGGTATAGTGATAGGGAAAATTTTGACTTTTCTCCCTGTATAAAACTACTTTGGCAGCTATGAAGTTGCTACAGAAGGTCAAAAAGCTATTTTTTCTCAGAAACATGTACTTAACCCAAAACCATAAAAACATAAAGGGCCTGGAATGGGGAGAGAACAAACAGAAGGGTTGCTTTAAACACCCTTTCTTGTGCTGGGATCTGAAGCTAGTGAGGAAAATGCAGACTGTTGGTGCACATGACAGATCAGTACCTGCTAGGAAGCCTCCTTGTGTTCAAACAAGTACTATTCCCATCAGCTAGCTTTATTTCCGATTCTCTTTCTCCCCTTTCCTTCAACTTTTTTTTTTCTTATTTTGTTCCATGACATGAAGATACAAAACCTTCATCGGCCTACAGAATAAAGAATAAAACTTAATAATCCCATCTCCACAGTAAATATTTGTACAGGAATTTGTTCTCAAATTTGAATTAGAAAGTTATATTATTCCACTGCTTTTCTTCATTGCTATACAGTCACCTGTGTTCATTAGCATCAGAAATTATTATTTGCTTCACTGTAGCTCTTGTAAGACCTAACCAATAACTACATTATGTTAGGCTCTATGAGTGCCTGGTAAGTTCGTTAAAGCAAGGACTGTTTAAGCAGACTCAATTAGGAAAGAACATAAAAATGATCAGCCCTACAGAAGATGTTTGGAAAAGACAACCCAGAATTTCTGATATCCAGTTTACTGACCTGACTATTTGCTCCTGCCTCATAATCAGTTCTGCAATTCTCTTGCAGCTGGAAGAGCTTTATTCAAACCATGAGGCGCACAAACAGAGCTCAGGCAACGCCCTCACCTAGACTGCCAGCTGCTCCAGACAAGGCTTTTTGGTTTTACTGCATAAAGTTCAGCCTGCTTCCAGCCCACAGACACTATCAGAGCACAAACATTGAATCCTGTTATGCAAGTGTGGGCATGTAATGCAGGTTTTCTGGTGGTACTGAGGTTTTCATAAAATGCGTTCATTTTCACTGCATTGTGATTTTGTCAGCAGGCTAACACATGCCATGAGACAGTTTTTCCCATATCTTTTTTCTCCCAGAGGAAAGGGAAAAAAAAAGCTATTTCGCAACAAACTTATCGACTCTGTGGAACTAAGGAAAAGTTTCAAAACGCAGGGCAAAACTGCAGTTTACTGCTTCACAAAGGATTAAAGGACTATACAGGAGATGTACTTTATAAGTTCTCTTCAATGAGATGGCCTGCTTTTACGTAAACTGCCTTTCATCTTATCATATATTGTTCACAGTGAGGATATAAAGTAGACAGGATATTGAGCGAGGCTACAAAATGAGGCAGAAGGAAACAAAGATCTTTCCAGCAGTTTATGTTCTGAAACACTGCTGATATGCTCTGAGATTTCCACATCTTCATTTCTTTCTTGGAAGTATACTTGTGCTTATGTAAACCGACAGGCACCTGTGATTTATATTTTGAAGCAAGACATTAATTTCTTGAGAAAACTGTTGGTTTAGTCTATATAGAGGCGGTAAGCCTACTCTTGGGAATAGTGCTAAGACTTACCATGACAGAGTCCTCCGTTATGTAAATTCCCCTTGGGTGTAGTTTTTGCTATGCTGCATTATATAGTTAACTGGGACTTTTATGAATACCTGAGACTTTTTAATAAATACTAGCATTTACACTCAATTCTGTAACAGGCAATTGGGTGCCAGCGAAAACTATCATTCTGACTGTCTGGAATAGCTTGTCAAGTAAATAGCACTTTTCTTCCTGTTTCCTTTGGAAGATGTATCCTTGACAGTACAAAACAATCTAAACCATTTTTAACAGAATGTTCTGTGCACTGAGTTTGGAATTCCACAAAAATTCAGAATATTCATGCCCAGACAGTGAATTCTATTCCAAGCTATTTTCACTCAATGCCATTGTATAAACTACTTTCTGAAATAGACTTTAAGATATTGCCCTGTGAAAATACAATAATGAAACCCCAGTTTAAATGGGACTTTAGTAAGAGAATATCAGGAAGATAAAATTTGCCCAGAGTCTAATTTCGAATTCAGTCTTACCATTTGAGCTAGATGCAATGGGAGCTGCAGGTACTCAATGCTTCAGAAGAACATGCCCATATTGTAAGCCTAGGCATAATTATATTTGGCTCTTCATCAAACAGCATCACTCAGTAGTTCGCTTACAAACTGTATGGCCTGCTAACAAGGCCACAGATTTGTTATCAGCTACCAGGCTGGTAGTACTGAACTAGGTAAGGTGGATGCACAATCTCGTTCTACCCAACTGCAGATCTCCATCTGCATGACACTGTGTTCAAAGCAGTAAGATATCTTGAGAAGCAAGATAAGCTCCATTAACACTCAGGCATAGCTTCTGGATCAGACTTCTCTTACATCAACCATACGAGAGCATACCTAAAAGGAGTCGAGCCCATCTGCACCCACCCAAGTAGCTGCATCTGTAAATTAAAGGGGATAGGGCCCATTCTGCAACATCAATGCTATTTCACTTCGCTTGAAAAGATCAGGTGCTAAAAGTGTTCCTTTTTTGGAGGCAGAAGTAGGTTATTGAATGTGAATTCTGATGCAGTGAATAGCAAGCCATTGATACAGCAACACTGTTTTGTCTGATGCTTTTTTCCTTCTCTCATGTACAAAAAAATCCTTCCTGTTGTATATGTATATATAATCAGAGTTGCACAATTCAGTGCAGTCAGTGACTGCCCAGAAAAACATGGATTAAATCAGAACACATTTTTATGATTTTCTTTGGCTTTAAAAAAAATCACTCTTTCTAAACTGATTTTTCCTCTGAGTTCTTGAACTTTTACTTCAATTATTTACATTTGGAAGGAACTGAATGGGATATTAGCAACATTATGTAAAGAAAATGCTTTATACCCTGGTGCTGGCATTGGAATACCTCAGTTTTAGAACCACAATAATTCTCCTCAAGAGGTCAGTAGTAACTAAACATTTTGCTAAAAATGAAGTCAACACATTTTTATTGGTTCATAAAATTAATATCAGAAAGTAAAAAGCACTTATCAACGGTATCCAAAATGAAGCTACTATAACCTTCTGTAGGAAGGGTTGAAAAGCAAAGTCATAGAAACATATTGGTATCTTCTCTATTGTTGAAAAAAAATTGTTCCAAATAGTCCAGTTTAGGTGAATTGTAGTTGACATCCACATCATGTTCCCTGTTGCTTCTACTATTGGAAAGTTCAGTCCTGGATACAGATAATATACCTTGTTTAGTAACATTTGTGTGCAGACTGCAGAGTATGAAGGTTGGCTGGATTGCCAGAGCTCAGTTTGGGAATTTGGCTGCAGGCTCATTCTTTCTATAGGTCTGGCCACAAGGACAAAGGAATAATATTTTATTTTTCTAGGGGAACAACACAAATCTCAGGGGCAAGGAGTAAGTGAAGCAAACGGAAACAAAAAAGAAATATTATTTCCATTTTTCAAAAAAGAAATAATATTATTTTCATTCTTTTAACTCAAAAAATAGTCACAATAGAAAAACATAATACTAAATGCATGAGCATAGGGAAAGAGCTCTACAGAGCGGAACGATCATGTCCTGTGTTCATGTGTTTGTTCACGTGCATGAAAAGGCAAAACATTATCTTTTGGCTATGCTCACGGAAGAAAAACAACACGTTTGAGTATCATAATCTAATTGGACTCTGCCCCAGTAATTAGCCTCTTTTAAGCACTCCACCTTCGCAAGCAAAGGAACATCTGCTCTCTGGTACCTCTGCGGAGAGTAGTGGCTGTGCATCTGGATACCACATGTGCAGCAGGAGCTGCACTCCTAGGAAGCAACTGGGCTGCTGCAGACCGGTGGATCCACACTGCAGTTCCATACCACATGGCCAAATCTACTCTGTGTGTAGGAGCCACGGGGTTTTTTTCTGCCCAGCCACAAAAACAACTTATGTGGCTCAATCAGTTTCAGACACCCAATGCTGCTAAGTTAAGAGGGCTGAATTCAAGAGTGCATCATCAAATAGCTAAAGAGAGAGTGATCGCAGTGACAGAGTCGCATTCATTTTGTGTCTGTCACGTTTTTCTTCAAGTAAGAGTCACTTTATGGTCTGTGAATGTTATCTATTGTCCATTTACCTGTATTTTCATACAATCTTGATAGCTTCATCTGGGAATTGTGCACATCTTTTGACTGTGTTAGATGCCAAGCTTCTCTTCACCTCTAAAAAGTCAAGATGGATTAACTTTTTAAGTATTTCTCTACAGAAAGTTTGAAGTTCGACCACTGTCCATTGTCCAAACTTCTTAACATGATTCAGAGAGCCCAATCTATCCGTCTATCAATTTTTCACATGAACCAGTAGAAAACAAGATGACCAGTTGCTTTTGTATATATGTACCTATGCCTGCTATCATTTCATACTCTGGTCAAGGCAATGCACCAGTTAAGAAATGTGTTTAGCGTTTCCTTAAAAAACAAAGTAAGAATGCACCGTTCACCACTCCAGATCTAGGTTAGTGTGTTGTTTGTCACTGTACCTATCAATCTCAGAAAAAATAGTAAATTCACTTCTCAGCTATCTCATCTATTTACAGTCATAAACATCACCGCACTAGCCATCTTCTTTTATTGGGGAGTAAAAGCTGCTAAAGTCAGGGTCACACTCAAAAATACACTTACACTAACTTAATATGAACACTGTAATGCTCACAGTGCAAGATGGGATAGGCACAAGCATGTGCCTCTACCTGAATGGTTGAGGACAGATTTTTCCCTGATAAAGTAAACAAAAGTTAAATCTGACATAGAAACCATATAGTAGTTTTCAGCTAATGTTATGCTCAAAATACTCTGTTCTGCCTCTTACTATGCCCATTTTGTTAAAAACTCCCATGCAGCATGGAACACACGCAAAGAAATTGGCACTTATTTACACATGCTCTCAAACAGATTGTGGAGTCACATGAGCTAGTCATGACCAAAAAGTGCCAGGATCTGCAAAAATATATCACAATGACATTTCAAACACATACAGAGTGACTGTTCAGAAAATGGAAGCTACAACAGGTTTTATACCAAAACTTCTAAACTGACCTTCCACCTCTCCCCTTTCCCCTTATGGGCTTAGGATGCCTAAGATATGCTACCACAATGAGCGCTGCACTGCTATGTGAACTGCTTGGTATAGCCAAACCTTCAGTGGTGCAGCCACGAATATGCCATAAGGGTTATGATAAAATCAGCATTTAGGCACCAAAGAACCCCCCATACCTATTTTGTTTTGTTTTGTTTTGTTTATGGGCAAGAGCTTTGTAAGGCCAAAACCACATAAATGCTTGGCTTATATAAAAGAGGAATGAGGTTTCAAGAACAAACCCATCTAATCTCTCCCTTCCTTCCTTCCATGAGATGCTTTGCAAAAAGTGTTGCTGAACTGCACATGTAGAAAGATAATCTCTTGGGCCTCTTTAAGTCAAAACCAACCTTTGAATTGCACTTGGAACTAATGGGCAACCTGGTCAGAGAGTAAAGGTGTGACCCTGCTGAGGGATCACCAATTCTGGCATTAACTACCACCCTGTCAGACCTATCAGCATCTCTTCATGCCATAAACTTCCCTTCCATTGTCATTAATTCAGATTAAGTATAACTGCTTAGCTTGCCAGGTAACAGCTGAAAGTCCCAACAATGGAGACAGAAGATGCACCAACAACCTGTTCTCTGGGCTAGTGTGTGAGCAGAATAGCTGCGTGGGTGTATTTGGTTTGCATGGCAAGATTTTGGTAGCAGGGGTGGGACTACAGGGGTAGCTTCTGTGAGGAGCAGATAGGAGCTTCCCCCATGTCTGACAGAGCCAACGCCAGCCATCTCCAAGACAGACCCACCGCTGGTCAAGGCCAAGCCAGTGAGCGATGGCGGTAGCACCTCTGGGATAACATATTTAAGAAGGGGGGAAAAAAACCTGCTGCACAACAGCAACTGCAGCTGGAGAAAGGAGTGAGAATATGTGAGAGAAACAACTCTGCAGACTCCAAGGTCAGTGAAGAAGGAGGGGAGGAGGCGCTCCAGGCACTGGAGCAGAGATTCCCCTGCAGCCCGTGGTGAAGACCGTGGTGAGGCAGGCTGTCCCCCTGCAGCCCATGGAGGTTAATGGTGGGGCAGGTATCCACCTGCAGCCCTTGGAGGACCCCACACCGGAGCAGGTGGATGCACAAAGGTGGTTGTGATCCCATGGGAAGCCTGTGCTGGAGCAGGCTCCTGGCAGGACCTGTGGACCTGTATGGAGAGAGGAGCCCATGCTGGAGCAGGTTTGCTGGCAGGACTTGTGACCCTGTGGGGAACCTGTCCTGGAGCAGTCTGTTCCTGAAGGACTGCACCCTGTGGAAGGGATCCATCCTGGAGAAGTTCATGAAGAACTGCAGCCTGTAGGAAGGACTCACGTTGGAGAAGTTCGTGGAGAACTGTCTCCCATGGGAGGGACCCCACGCTGGAGCAGGGAAGAGTGTGAGGAGGTCCCCCCGCCCAAGGAGGAAGGAGCAGCAGAGACGTGTGATGAACTGACCATGACACCCATTCCATGCACTGCTGGCAGGGAGGAGGTAGAGAAAATCAGGAGTGAAGTTGAGCCCAGGAAGAAGGGAGCGCGGAGGGAAAGTGTTTTAAGATTGTTTTTATTTCTCATTATCCAACTCTGATTTGATTGGTAATAAATTAAACTGATTTCCCCAAGTCAAGCCTGTTTTGCCAGTGACAGTAACTGGTGAATGATCTCTCCCTGTACTTCTCTTGACCCACGAGCCTTTCATCGTATTTTCAGTCCAGTTGAGAAGGGGGAGTAATAGAGCAGCTTTGGTGGGCACCTGGCATCCAGCCAGGGTCAACCCACCACAGTGGGATCTGCAGGTGGATGGTCAGAAACCGCACCAGCCACAAGAGCACACATAACTACTTACAGAGATCACAAGAAACGTGGGAATCTGGGGAGAGCAAGAGTTGGACATGTCGACAAAACAAAAAAGATGGCTGAGCAGATGGGCTGCAGACAGTATTGCAAATGAAATGTGATTCTGATCAGGTGGGAAAAATAATATTAAACCAGACCAGCCAGAACACACCATTTTCACCACAACAGTAACAAGGAAAGTCATCTGGGTTTAGTAATTTCCTTTTTTTACATCCAGGATTTCTGAATTGCTAAGTCATGCCTGAGGATTAAACACCACAAATCTGTTTTTAAGAGAGAGTGTGTGTTATTCCCCAATTATTTTTAATTATGAAGCCTTACCCATCATTCATAGTGGATGTTTAAATAGTGTTTTCCATAGGAAGATGCTAATTTTTAGTATTTGTGTTAGTATACAGGCATTGTAATGTTGGGCCTGAGATCCTGGGCTTCATGCTGTACAAACACAAAGAGAAAAGGCAGGAGTCCCCGTCTCCAGGACTTGTGATTTCGGTATAGTAAAAAACACCAGAGAAAGAAAAAATGACAAGGCAGCATTTGTCAAACAGGCTCAAGAGCAGTCAGGAGACACTGGCAGTTTAACTGTAGTCCTGCACCAAAGAAAAACCTTTAAAGAAGGATTTGAGGGTGAATAAAAATTGAGTCCCATATGTTTATGGGGATTCCCCCCACAGTGAGGGAGAACATCTAAGGGAGCTAGGAAGTGCTTTGCTTACCACAGACATAGCACAGGCTGGCATCATGGACTTAGATAGGGGAATCCAGTTCAATACTCAGTGAGAAACTAGCAGTGGGATGGAAGAGCATCCATGGCTTTGTAAAAGAGTACAGTAGCTTATAACTTTTTTTAACTGTACTCCACCGAGAGGAGGAAAGCAGTAGCAATACACAAGAAGTGGTCAAAGCAGTGACATGGGCCAAGCAGGAAGACAGGAAAATGATCTAGTCATTTCAGTTTGGACAGATCGCACATGCTGAAGACACTACAAGGCCAAAGACGACCTCAGGTGAGCACACTATCTGTAGGGATGAAAAAGGAAATGTACATCTTCCATTTATTATGCAAAGTATGCAAGGCTTTGACTTAACCAGAAAATATTCTTTTTGTTGTAGGTTGTACAAAAGTCAAAGACAGTGCCCAAATTATGGGGCTGAATGACTGGAAAAGTAGAGGTTTTATCCCCAGTGACAAAAAAGGGAGGGGAAAAAAAACCTTAGAGAAAAAGGTTGAGAGTCGTGACTCTCAGCTCAAGAGTCATCAGCTCATGAGCTGAGCCCAAGACTACAGTTTGGACAGAAGGAAGCAAGTCATTTTTGGGGTGCAGCAACAAGGAAAGAGGAGTGGGATTTGCATTCATGGACCAAAAGAGAAGAACAAAGAGGGGGAAAAGAGAGAGTTGTTAAATGCTCGCTTATACTTAGAAATGAAACTTTGATTGTGAAAAATAAGTTTGAGTCTTTATTTTTTTTAAGATAACGGTGTGGCCTTGCTGTTTCCCATTGCCCTGGAGGAGATTCTGGCGCTCACAAAATCATGTATGACAGAAGGGGTTTTATGTTGCATATTCCACACCTTTTACTCCCAATGAGACTGTGGTGAAGTACATGACACTTTGGGCACTGTACACTGGTATCTGGTTCGTTGATGCTACTCCCAGGGGAGACAGCCAGCTCCCTCAGCTACAGGCAAACAACAGCAGTACCACAGCCCATGGTTGAAACGAGTGTGATTCTGTTGATTCTTTGAGTGTAGAAGAGATCAAGCTGCTCACACTTTGGGTTTCCTCCTAAAGTTTGACATCACCCAGTGTGACAGATACTTGACAAAAACATTTAAAACAGCAAAGCTATAAGGTTACCAAATCCTGACATGATAAAAGCATATATTGCAAGGGAACAGGACAATTAAAAAGGGAAAAACAACTGCACCTTCTCAAAGAGCTCATTAAATCCAAAATGCTTGACTCTACAGTTCACGACACAGTTTGTAGTGTGAAATTTAAAAATGCAAATCACAAACAGTTGGGCACCTTCCTGTAATGTGTTGTCATCATATATAAACAACAGTGGAAAGAAACATATGCACTGGGTTCAAACCAAGAACCTGGAAAACAGAAGAGCTTTAACTTCTAAAAAGAAAACATTTCCAAAGTATATACTGCCCTCCAGTGTGCAACTCAGTATTACCTCCAAAAGTTGCAACCTATTTCAAAAATTCAGAATAATGTAGGGCTGTGGTGTCCCAGATAATGGAGGTACAGGGATAAAATCCCGGTGCTAGGGAACAGAGAGACGAGACAGCTCAGACCAGGGCTGCTACGACCAGAAATGAGCAGAAGCTGATCACTGCCATTGGTCTCCAGCCGTCTTTTATGAAAAAGATCAGGCTGGTTCCCTAGCACCCGAAGCCAGGAAAGTTTATTAATCTGGGAGGTACTGCAACTCTCCTTGTCACAGGCAAATAGCAAAGCACCCCTGCCACAATCAGTCCGTAAGCGAGATAAACCATTCAAGATAACAGAGATTGTCCACAAATAACTGATTGCTTTTACCAGCAGTAATTTCTTCCAATTAAAGCTTCTTATGAACAAGATGAGATTGGCACACTCCTGCTGAAATCCTTACCTGTGCAGAGGTAATTTCCTTGCTGGAATATTTCTTGATACCCTCTTCAACAGTTCTGCTTTTTTTGGAAAAAATGGATTTTAACTTGATTAAAAGAACTAAAGTGAGAGAAATGAATTGTTTATCTCTGTTAAACAATGTTTTGCTGTGCAGGCATACTACCGCACTACTATACAGTGTGTTATTTCTCAGTGTAATGAAAGTTTTACTCACAGCTAAATGCCTCTCCTTTGTTTTTTATTTTAGCTTGACCTTTTAAGAAAAGCAGGTCCTCAAGCAAATTCAGAGCAAAATTGAGAGCAAATTCAGAGCCATGGTGAAAAACTCACTTGGTACACAACCTCTGTTTCCCGTTGCAAGGTGTTTGCACTTGCAGAATCTGAACATTAAATTGAAAAAAATGCTTAAGATCATAGTAAGATCGATTTAAAAATAATACATATCTGTCTTCTATGCACCCTATGGCTTCATAACACAATTTTAAAAAAAATCAGAAATTTTCAGATGAACTTAGTTAGTATTCGCAAAAATCCAGCATAATCTTTATAAATGGTGAGTAATAAAAACTTCAGGAGCTAAGTAGATGGTAGCTGCTAAATTCTGACAATGTTTACATTGCACACTCGAGAACAGCATTATTGCTGAAATAGATTCTTTATTTCTGAAACATTCCAAAACAGCAGTATACACAGTTGTAATCAAATATTAAGTCATATGCCATTATAAGAAAGCATTGATTAGTGCAATTGGATTTTGTAAAAGATCTATCAAAAAGATTTATTCGCATTAAAACTCATTTTCTATAAGCAACTGTTAATAAAACATTACAATTTTATTCTTTGTAATAAAGTACTGAAAATCAACTGTAGATTTAGAGATCACTGTATCTTTGTAAGTGCAATGTGACTTACGCTGCCATTTTAAATACAAAACACTGACAATAAATTAACAACTGAACAAATGATCAAAGACCAACAAAACCATGCTGACCCAGCTGGATGGCAGTTTCCAGTGAATGCTACTTTTTTTGTGCTTCTGCAACATAAATATACTGCTTTGTATTGCCAATGGTACGATTTTGTAAGATATGTTCCTAGCGCTAAAAAAAAGTACATTACCCCAAAAATATTATTTATGGCACAAAAAAGTTAAGTGATCTCTCTGTCATTCAAGGTTCAGGCAAGTTTAAATGAACGTAAGTATACAAAATAAAAGGTACTGGAAACACTAGAAAAAAATTTAAGCACATACATAAGTCCCCCCAAATTCAAAATAAAATGCATGATGCCTTTACACTGAATAAATTATCTCAGAATTTCAGTACGGCAAAGCTGCCTGGAAAGTGTTATCTCCTAGTTCTTTCCAAGGAAATAGTCTGGTACTTTGCACATATAGAATACTTTCTTCAATTCCAAATGCCAACACTGCCATTGTTAGTCTGATAACAATGCAGCTATTCAGGTAACTGATTAAGTGAAATATTTAGTATTTGATAAGGTGTTCATTTTTTAAAAATGACATTGCATTATGGATGGTTACATATTAAAATCCCGGGGGAAATAATACTGTATGAGTCTCCTTTCCCAAATCATTGTTACCCAGCCAGCTGGGTAATGAAATTCACATTATTTGTTTTCCACTGTTGATGGGCATCTGTCATCAATAGCAGCCGTCTCTCCAGTTCCCCTCCCGCATTGTGCTGAGCGACGAAAGTGGCTTTGGAGGCTGAAGAAAACTGTATTAAATGACAAAAAAAAACCCAAACCAAAACAAAACAAAGACACAGGAAGTCATATTTCATGTGAAAGATCACAGCAACAAACATAATTTACTTCTGTAGCAACACTGGCTCTGTGGCTTGCTTGGAGACATGACTCTGGTACATTTCTGGCTTCATGCTAATGCAAATGTGACATTAAGGCCACTTCCAATGAGACCCCATTACTGTTACTGGTCTTAACAGGATAAAAGTTTGGTAAAAAGGAATTTGGTGAATAACTCTCATGATGCATGAGGCCCCTCTAAATGGGAAGATTTGGTTCTTCAGGACTAAAGACGATAAAAACCTATTTTTGTCACTACAGACAGCAGAGGTCTAATGAGAAATATTCACTAAAAAGTTGTGCCTAGCATGCTCATCAAAAACAAGCGCTTGATAAAAACACTATGCACTAATACTAAAGAATTTAGGCATCTTATCGGTTGAAGAACTCTACCAAGTCCTGCTCCAGACACGTGATGATGTGTTTCCATCCCACAGCCGAAGTCAGAGAGCCACCACTCCCAGCACCAACACCCCTGGCAGGGTACTTGCTGTCCTCTGGGCCCCCACTCTCACACTTGGCTGCATCTCTCACTAATGATAGAGAACTTATTAAAAAAATGCTTGTTGACCATCTTTCAAACCCTCCAGGTATTACTGAGTTAACTGTTGCAGAAAAGAGTAAAAAAAGGAAAAACAACCATCAGATTTGATCTGACTGTCAACTCACCGGTGACAAAGCAGGCTGTCTCTAATTTGTCACAACCATATTTTAGTTATGCCACAACTGGCTGAAAATAGTGTGCCCCAATTCTGTGAAACTGTTTCTTATAAAACCAGGTCTTATGCCTTGTTCTCACACTTCTCTGCTTTTTCTTGTGAGTTACAGATGTCTCCTCTCCCTTCCAAATGCCCTTGGCTGGAAAAAGGCAGAGGTGTGTTGTAGGGCAGGCAGAGTCAGTAAGTTAAAAGCAGTCACCAGAGCAGCTTCTTGCCTCTCTGCTACAACTGCTTTTTAGTGGCAAAAAATTGCACCTAAGTAAAAAAAGTGGTTAAACTTAGGTTCAGCCAAGCTGCTTTTGTGCAGCTCACTTTGTTGCAGTATCACTCATCCCTGATATAAATCCAGTTACTTGAGGCATAAATCATAACCTGCCTCTGCTGTTTTCTGCAACTGCCGCTTTCATTTCTTTTTTTCCAAAAAGAAAAAAAATGGAAGTATGTTTAACAATCTTCAAGAGAAAATGGAGAGGACAGAAGTAAAGAAAAATTAACTAGGTTGAAAATAAATGTAAGAATACTGGTACGTATCCAGAGTCGAATCTCTGCTGCAGGGCAGTGGACAGGAAAACACGCCAGTGTTGAAAACTGTTTCAAACGAGCACAAGCCGTCAGTATGATGCTATGTGGTTTGAGATAACAGAGTTTTGGAGGGTCTGTGGCATCTTTCTACTTTCCTATCATCAGCTGGACTGCAGTGACTGGCTCCAGCACAAGGCAGCAGGAACAAGCAAGACTCCCACCTTGGCTCCAGAGCTGCACTTAGGTTGCTGCTGTGCCTGTTCCCGATACCTGAGATGATCCAGACCCTGACCTGCTGATTGACATTCTGGCTTTAGCTGGGACCTGCCTCGTCAGCGTGGACTTGTCTGGAGACCGGGACTGTTGGCTGACCCTGGTTACCATCAGTGCTGCTCTTGGTTAGGTACTGTGGGGCAGCCTGGCCATCCTACTCGGCTGCTGCCTCACCTTGCCTTACTGGAAGCTGCCCCTGCTGCCCCTCCCATTGTGCCCCCAGGTAAGGAAAGTGGAGGACTGGCAGATAGGGGACAGGAGGTGAGAAGGTAGGTCTGCAAGAAGCCCAAGAGCATAGATTTGGAAAGGGCTGCATCGATCCATTCAACAGGAACAAAAAAGTGTTGCCTCACTTGTAAGGCTAAGTAGAGATGGACTGTACTGTTAAAATTTCTTTACACTGCTTTTGGATGCATGAATCTCTGATGGCAAGGAGAAAAGCAGTTAATATTTAGCCACATTGGTTATCTTGGTTATTATAATATTTTATTTTACAATTTATCAAAAGCACTCCCTCACGTGCTTGATCCTATGCTGTAAATACTGAAGTTCCCAAATGTAGGCCCTATATAAAGTGTCTAACAACCTATTTTAAGTATCTAAAATACCAATAACTTAGCTATCTAACAGTCTGGCCACAGGCATGAAGATGCAGCTTTGCTCTGAATGTGCACTTCTCCCTGAACACCTGATTGATTTCTAAAAAAAAAAAAAAAAAAACCCAAAAAAAAAAAAGAAAAAAAAACCAAAACCAAACAAAAACCAACCCCAAAACCAAACCAACAAAAAAACCCAAAAGACCTTTTCTACTTTTAATCAGTTATGACTTTTAATTTAGTTATGAGTAAAAACACTTTAATTTTCAGTATACTAACAGAAGCTAGACTCAAACTGATAATCAGAAATACCATTCCTTAGAAATGACCACAGTGACAAAAATCAACAGTGAGAAAATCTGCCGCTGATGGCTGAATTCCTTCCAAGAAAATTCCATGTGAACTGAAACCACCCTTGTTTTCCACATGAATAAATAAAATGAAACGAGGATCTTAAAGAACTGTAGGCTGAGCTCCAACCTGCCTGTGCTTTTACAGTCCTAGAAACTTGTCATTCCCACAGTGCAAAGACCATCTATCTTCAAGGATCATTGGTCTGGCTCTACAGCAACATATGATGCTGCTAAGGTACTTTTGAAGGTGGGAAGACAGCAGCCCAGACTTCCTAGACTATAGCTTTGTTACTGATTTGAATCAGTTTCTAATAAAAACAGTGTTGAGAGCACAGTGCCTCACCCTCCCACTGAAACCTCTTAATTTTGTTTTTCGTCAATATTGTCTGTTGTATGAAAAGTTACAAAATAGCAAGGGACTGGTCTTCACGGCCCAGAACGTCCCTGTCTTTCTCACATGTTGCTATGAAAGATTTAAGAGCTCTGCATAAGAACATGAAGTTGAGGAAAGGAAAAAGAAAAAAAGAAAGAAAACCCTCTACTATAAAGAACTAACAGAGTTCAAGCAGAGAGCAAAGGAGGTTATAATAGAAATCTCATGGTACAGTCTTCATCAAAGAAGAAACCTGACAGCTCTTTATCAGAGTTTCACCGCAGTTGGTCAAAAGTTGTTGTCAGTCACATTGGTGTAATCCCCAAGTTTCTCAGCCAAAGAGAGAATGTGAGCAATTGAACTTATTCTGGATCTAGCCAGTATCTAGTGAAAAGCATAAAAACGGTGAGAGCTAAACAGTGACAGTTCATCCAACAGAAAACCAGGTGGTCACGCAGCAGGCCCTCATAAGAGGAGGGATGCCTGCAATGGGAAGAAATAGTTGGAAGAGTTGACAGAAGCTGATAGAACTTTCTCTCTGAGAAAATCCATCACCTATTAATCACAGAACATACAACTAAGAGTTTAACTCCCAGCTGTGATAAGGGGATTAAAACACAGTCTCTTCCCTCAAGCTTGTTTTATTGCTTGCCCTAAAAAAAAAAAAAAAAAAAAAAAAAAAAAGAAGTCATTTGGAGATGAAATTCTCTTGGAAAAATGCAAAAATGCATTTGCTTAACAGTATAGCTCATCGCAAGTATGTGATACTTCAGGACTCCCTGTTTGCCTATAGTCTCCCAGCTGGAATTGAAAAGATGCTGGTTCAACCCAAGACCGTAATATCCGGGGTATTTCCTTTCTCATAAGGCTGTAATGTCACAAGTTGCATTTTCACAGTCTACTGCCTTGTATAACAACAGGAATTCTTTCTATTTGAGTACTCTAAGATTTGCTTATCCTGTGACACTGAAATAGCAGTTGGCACAAGTCTGGAAAAAGACAAGCCACATATGTTAATGATATGAGGTTTCCATTTATTTTGATTTCTTATTAATGGGTGGCAATCCATTCTTATTTTTATGTTATTACATTCTATCAATTATCATAGTTTACTAGGAACTATCAGCAAGCATTGTCAATCACTATTTCTGGAAAGAAATCTTCACCCATTCAGTGACTCAGCATTGAGAGCTAGAAACTCTTCTGTTTTATAGCCCAGCTTCATAGTCAGGAGAAAAAAAAAAACCAAAACAAACCACAATCTAAGCCAAAGCCATCCACATAGGGAAGGAGGCCTGTTTAACTCTTACCTTCGAACTGGCTGTGCAATTTTACTCCTGGGTATGCCACTCCCATTGATGGCCAGCGATGGTCTTGGAAGAGCACTGCGGCCTACAATCCCTTGACTGGCAGTCTTGTTTGGCATTGGGATCCCAGTGTTCGAATATAACTGCAAGTTGTTGGACACTGGAATACTGCTACTACTACTACTACTACTACTACCTTGTATGGTTGGGCTTACGTAGGCAGTAGCTTTGAGAGGCTGTCTGACAGACACTGGAAAATGTCCCACACTGTGAACTCTGTGTTGAAGCTGTCCTGGTGATGGAACTGTAAAGAGTGGTAGAAAAGGAAGTAATAAGGTCAGTATGCAACAGATGAGGCCAGGTAGTAATGCTCATTTCTAGATAGATCTGAATAGGGATAAACACATTATACAATTTACTTGCTAATTATAAACTGCTGAAAACCCCCTTGGATCCAATACTGTATCCAGTAACACTGCATTGAACTAAAATACCCTGTTCCATCCCCATCCTGAACAAAAATCCCACCCCATATTCATCCTTCTTTCTCCCCTCAAAGAGGTTTCAGTAGCCATTACAAGCACACTAATTCCACCTATGCAATTAGAGCTTTAAACAAAAGAAATTGCTGAAGGTATAAATTAATTACTGTTAGATCATTTAGATTTTTTTAAGATTGCTTGCCATAACCACATCTTGTTTAAGAAACATAGCATTAAAGCATTACAAAACATTGCCGAAGTCTAAGCTTTATGTATAAAACCAATAAAAAGGCTATAAAATGGTCTTGAATATAACAGCATATTCCAAAGCCGATATTATGTAGACTATCATTTTAAATCAATGCTATGGGTTCCAGAAGCTTTATATATAGATTTTCTACACAATCCTGCCCTCTGGTGTACATCAGACATGCATCTATTTCGGAGTCCACATATCAAAAGCAAAGTGTCAAAAGCCTGAAGCACATAAACTAACATACTGCATACAGGCCAATCCTTTTTCAAGTCTTTTTTCAAAGACACTTAAAATCATTTAAAGACACAGGAGAAAATACAGATGGGTGATTCAGTTAAATAATACTGGCAATATATTGCTATGGAACTCTTATCATAACACACCTCCTTAAATATCCCAGCACAACCACTTATTAGAAATGTTTGTCAAAAAATTATTTCAGAAAAATGGTATTTTATACACACACATGCACATATATACACATACATAAACACACAGAGAAATACATATTTCTAAAATAGTAAATAAAATTAGAACTCTCAACGCATTAACATGCAAATTCAAGTGGGAACCTGAACAACCACTTCCATTCTCCTATTCAAACAGGGCAAAAATAAAACAAAGTAAATCCAGCAGTCAAGTATATTTCCCAGAAAAGATGCAATTTAATAGTTTTGCGCCTTCCAGTACCTAAAGGTACTCCAGAAAGCTGGAGAGGGACTTTTTACAAGGGCATGTACTGATAGAACAAGGGGTACTGGCTTTAAACTGAAAGAGGGTAGATTTAGATTAGATATAAGGAAGAAATTCTTCACTCTGAGGGTGGTGAGGCACTAGAACAGATTGCCCAGAGAAGCTGTGGATGCCCCATCTCTGCAAGTGTTCAAGGCCATGTTGGATGGGGCTTTGAGCATCCTGGTCTAGTGGAAAGTGTCCCTGCCCATGGCAAGGGGGTTGGAACTAGATGACCTTTGAGGTCCCTTCCAACCCAAACCATTCTATGATTGTATGATTTGTAAATTCTGCTCAAATCTGAAAGAAAACACCCACAGGAAAAGGTTTTGCCAACTTCTCCCTCCAAAAACTCACAGGACATGGGAGGCATAAGTTAAATCCTTTCTCCTGCCTGTGTCCAATGCAATCTACTTTTTCCATTTCTTCTTGGAGTACCTCAACCACTGTGCTAAAAAAGATGGGTTTGGATCTTGATCTACCTTGTTCACGTTCTACATCAATAATTCAACATCCACTAGATCAGTACTCACTTCATCCCCCCACCAAGAAGTCACCTAAATTAAACTAATTATAGAGTAATTTTAATTCCGCCACTGAACAAGTGTATTATACTTGAGGATATAACCTTCTGTTTACCACATTTGCTTGGAAGAAAGTGGCTCAACTTCAGTAGGAGAGAGGTCATGTATTTTAAGATAGTATTTCTACAGTGTACTGTAAAACCAGCATTTTATAAATTACCAAGAAAAGCAGTTTTCAATTCCTGTGTCAAAATTAAAAATGTAAGCTTATACGAATTAATTGCATTATTGATGCTTCTACAATACTACTACTACTAATTATTATTACAATTTTAGTTTTAAAGTTGGCACAAAATAAATGGGCAAAGAAAAAAAAAAAAGGTGATGAAACTCTCAATACTGCATCACCAGATAGGCAGAATTTGCTGTCCAAAACAGAAACTTTGAAAATCCTGAGCTATATTAAAATCTGGTGCAAAAGGAACACAGTTTGCTTTTAATTTTTCGTCAAGCAGAAGACCAGTGACTGGCACACGTATTTTACCACTCTGTCGACTCCTTGCGTGCTGCCAAAGAACGCAGGTACTTACTGCACGACTGCATCCTTGAAATCCCATTACTCGCTCCATGCAAATTGGAGTCAAAGCTCTGACTGTTCCTCACAGTGACTGGAGAACTAGCACAGCCAGCATTACTGTTAACGGTGGGGGTACTTGGCATTCGAGCGAGGTTAGGCATGCTTCTTCGAAGTTTATCTGAAGCAAAAGAAGGCAACATCCATAGTCATGTCAGAATTTCCAACAAACACAACCAGCCTCTGAAAAATCTCTGTAGAAAATAAAAATTAAAACAAATTACTTCAACACAAAGAAAGGTTTTGCTCTGCAGGAACAATATCAATACCTTATTGACAGCCTACTAATTGAACCCTTCTGACTATTGTAACAGCACAATTATTCACAAATAACTTTGAAGACACCAATAGGCAGTACATTTTTGGAATCACAAGTATTTAAACACTAAAGTATCATAATAAGGATGAGTTCCATGTAAATGTGTAAAGTAGGTCAGATGAATCATGCCCTAAATGTGCCTGTTTCTTTGCAGTGAATACAAAGCAAGGCTGCAGTGACAAAGTCCGACATAGGTATCTACACTGTGAATGTCTATAGACAGGTGAGATGAATCCATCCTAAGTGACTAAAGCCTTGCTTTCAGGTGCCAACGAGACACTACAAAATTCCGTTCAGTACCTAACCTTATTAGCATGTCAGGTTTCTGCAGGTGGCCATGCACAAAACCTGCTAGGTCTTGATGCTGTTCAGTTGCTTGGAGCCCTGGGTTGACATCAGGATTTTCAAATCTGGTGGTTTTCCCTCCTACCCCACTTGTGGTGCCTGATTTGGTGAGCATTTTCAGAACAGGCCTGTAGGGCCTTTCACAAAAAGAAAGCTGCAAATGCCCCAAATGTTTTTGGGTCCAACAGCTAAGGCAAGTGTTTAAGAGGCCAGAAGAGGTGTGCAACCCCACTCATACTTGTCAGTTTGGGGAGAGAAGGTGAAACCAAGCCTGACATCTCAAGAAGACCTCCTGACCACAATAGCTTTAGGTAATCTAATGTGAAGCTCTTTTGGTCTCTTCTGCCACAGGGCCAAAGAGAGATGACTCAATTCTGTATAATCAGAAGAGACTGGTGGGGGCAGAAAGGCACACACTGAATGACCTGGTCTGAATTGCCTCCTGTGATGTGACAGACTTCAATAAAGCACCACTGTGGGGAAATAATGGGTCATTTGTTAAATTGCCATTGACAACACCACTAACGCTGGCCTCTTGGCCAGGTTCAGGAGCGCAAGTGCCATGCCGTGCTGAGGTGGCTATGTTTCTCCTGGTACCACGGCAGCATGAAGGCCCCTGCCATAAGTTCCAACACCTGGCAGATGTCTGCCTCCAGTTCTGACACTGCAACAGAAAGCAGGGATGTATGCTTGTCTTCTAACAGGCAGCTACAACTGCTCTCTCCAGAGGCAAGCAGAGCATTTCAAGATTGATGTTTTGGATTTATGCACAGGAATGACACATCACACATGGCTTGGAATTGCTGTTTTGGGTCGACTTCCTAGCTCGCACAGGGCAAGTTCAGTCCACAGAAGCAACGAATTGACTTAGGAATCTCTATTTAATCAGTCTACATAAATATATAACCTTTTAGTACCATCATGAGCTCCTCTAGTCCTTAAAGCTGCTAACAACTGACAAGTAATAAGAAATGACAGTACAGTTCTATCTATACAAAGTATTAGTAGTCACTAACAGTAACTTCAATATATGTGATGCCTATGTAACTCCATCAAACTGAGCCACAGCAATGCTACAACTCCAGCTGTTTTTTATGACCAGTCCTCATTATAAGAACTGGTACAGAATCCTGCAAACAGTCAAAAACATCCTTGTACTTTAAAGGTCCAGCATTTCTAATATCCTCATGTCCCGAGTTTCAACTACTACTGCCTACCTGCCCTTGACACTGTATCATGCACATTAGTCCTGTAATGATGAGACCTTCTTCTCTTCCATCTCAGCAAAGGTTGACTTTCAGTTACCGTAGATGGTCTGACATAGAAAACCATCGTTGTCTAGGAAATAGTTTATATATTCCCATGAATTAAATACACTACATTTTCATATTTTTGAAATCAAACAGTAGGTATGGGAGGTAAGATAGGGAGGAGTTCAGTGCAGGAAAAGGAAATGCAAGGTTTGAGTTCCTGGAAACCAGAGTACAGCCAAATCCTAATGAAGAATCAGTTTAAGGGTAATCCTTCATCAAAGAATTAGAGTTGTGCTTCAGTGACTCATCACTGTACAGTGGCAGGCTGAAACTGTCAGTGCTACAGCAATGAACATTAGCAAAGGGATTACCACTGTGATTCAGTCAGGTGGTAAGTATTAATATCACTGATACAACAATGATAAAACAGCTATCAGGCTTCCAAAACTGTCCTGGGGATGCAAACAATGGCATCCATACAGCTACTATATGTCCCTATTTCTGAAATACTCATGATTTAGCAAACTGGAAAGGGAACTGTCTTCCTATGATGCAATCCTTGTCCCAGAGTGGCAGAAAATTCATGAATGTGGGATGCCTGCAGCTACTGTTAATTTTGGAGCCTTAGCCTACCCTTTAAAAACCTAGGTCCTGAAATCCTAGGTCAAAATTACAGCACATAGCAAAAAAGGTTTGAACAGCAGGATGGTGGCAGGGAAGATTGCACTGCGTAAAATAGCTTTTCTAATACTATCCACATATCATGTTGTATGAGCAGAATTCCTTGGACTCTACGTGCTCTTCCACTCAGGGACTGCATCAGCCACCACAGGCATGATCTGCGCCTTGAATTGTCCAGTGGATGCAGCTACAATAGCAGGAAAAATAGGTACAGAAGTAGCTTGGATTTCCTCCATGTCATGGGCGGTCACGTCTTTTGCCTCCTGTTCATTAGCCCCTTCTTATTCCAGCAGTCTGCTCTGCTGCTGATTCATTCAGTCCTCAGGCAGCAGATTCCTGCTGCACCTGCAAATTCTCATCCATCGAGCATCTGTGTTACTTCTTTGATGGGTCCTTGTGTCTGCTGAGATAAATGGCCCTGAAAAGCAATGAAAATAGCAGGTCAGTTCTGTGTTTGGGGAGAACCCAGAAATGTTCGTCTTGATGGCATTTTGCAGCTTTCATCTCCTTGGATGATGCATCCTCTTTCATCTCTTTCTTGAATTTTGTTCTGTCACCTGTTCCCCTCCTAAGAAGAGTGGAAAGAGTCTTACAGATGTTTCGTTTGTAAATGAAATGCTGTCACTTGTGAGCTTGATATATGGAAGCAGAAGGTGGGAGTTATGTCATTTTAATATTAATTTCGGGCTGCTGAGACATGACTAGATATGAACTTGCTGGAAATATATGAGAAAAAAAACAAAAATATTTTTCCAAGCTGCTAGTAGCAAACCATCCCTTTCTAGAGCTCTTTGCTCTCCTAAGACTGATAAAAGAATTAAGAGAGGAGGAGTAGAGCTGAGATGTATTCTCAGGCAAGAAGTAATTTGCCCAAATAGTCCTGTTTGTGATGAATGCTGAAATTTGCTACAGTTTCTGCTACCTCTTCTGTACTAATCTGGTTCAGTGGCAAGCCTAAAAAAATCATCGGTTGTTTACACTTCATTCTGTTAGGAAGATGTGGATATTAACATCAGCGAAGAATTCCAAAGGACCTGCATCTTCTACAGCATCCAAAGTTATTGTGACCCACTACTGAGTCTCAACTATAATCTAGGCCAAAACAAATATGATGTTTAAGTAGGATGCAGCCATATAAAGCATCACAGATGTATCTTCGCCTTTCCCAGCCTTTTTTGAGACATAATAGCATTATCTACAGACGTTGTACTATTGAGCTCTTCGAAAGTGTGAAGAAAATGCAAGAATAGGCCATGCAAGGGAGTTAATAATCAGTTCTTGGTTATTTCAGCTTCTCAGAATAGTTCATGCATATACACACACATGCTTGTCCCTTCATGAGTGCCTTTAGGTGGCATACGTTGCCCTTGTTTCACATATCTGCAGCAGAATGATACACCAAAATTCACCTACTGTATGTTTACACTTTTCCCCTGTGTAGCATCCACGCTGAATTGCCCGTTGCCCACAGCACAGGAAAAACTGGGAATTGTGAAAGAGAGTCCTTTGCCCTCAACTGAAAATGTGCACGAAAAGACCACCCCACAGCACAGATCATATTCACTGCTGGTTAGAAATGGGTCAAAAAGCAGGCAAAAACGTCCCTTATTTCGTCAAACATTCCACAAAATTACAGTAAAGACAGCAGTTTGCCTCTTACCCAGCTACTTCAGTTCTAATTTTTTCCAGGAATTTCTTCCCCTGATGCCATTTCTTCTCTGAAGTCAGCCTGGGATTGGTGGCCCAGCTTCTTTCTGGCAGGACACCAGAACAGGCAGCACCTGCCTTCTGTCTTCTGGTCCAGCACTGCTGGTGGCCGCCCCCGTTCCACCGCTGCTTTTTTTTTTTCCTTCCCTGACCTAATACTATCACCAGCCAAAGATTAATGTCCATGTAGCACGCAAACAGACCTTGCCCTCGGAGCAAAGTTGCCCCAGAAGAGATGCACTCTTGCTGAGCTGCCAGACTGGGAGTTCTGTAGCAGTTCTTGTTAAGCGTCATCTTCTCTCTGCCAAGATACCTCATCCAGTGAGGCTCGCCTTGCAAGGAGAACTTAAGTTGACTCTACAGTGAAGTGTCTTAAAACACATTTATTCATTCATTGTTATTCTCTGCAAGCATTGTCAATATTTTATTTGAACAAAAGAACTCACAAGCCTCGCCAAAGTGCACTATCATTAAGGAATGTGGTACAATGAATCATAATTATTAGTGTCTCAGAAAAATCTGTATCACCATTTAAGCTACACTAGCAGTTTCTTACACGTATTTAAATCCATCACACAAACCCTGCAAATTCAGCTCTGCCTTATCTGTATTGTATGCACAAATAACTTGGGGGAAAACCATAAGGAAAAAAATCTGTGCTTTTCCATTTTAAATATTATGTTCTATATTATGTAGATATTCAGAGTTTGTTCTGAAATCCTTAACAAACTTGTACTCTCAATTACAACTTCACTTCAAGGGATTAATTTCTCTTCCTCATCTTTGAAGACCTGAGTTCAGTATCTGCATTACATTTGTTATGGTTATCACATTTATGACATCCCTAATACACCAGGGTCTAATTAAAGGTCTGTGGAATCATCAGTTAATACAACAGGGACATCAGTGTGTAAAAATACAAATACAGATTAAGAACTAAAAACAAGTCTTTCAGTTAAGTGAGAGACACCATTCTCCGTAATTGTCAATACCTACATTTTACTAATGTTGAACACTCCCATTTTATTTAGAATTATTCTTTCATCTTACCCTGGCTTCACAGGCATATGTCTCCCTCCACAGATAGTTATGCAAATTAAAGATTTTTCCGTTATCCTTCCATGACTTCTCCCCACTGATTACTATTCTCAATAAAACTTCAAAGGTGACTAAGTAAGACATTTTTTTCTCTTTTTCTTTAATAAAGGGTTTGGAACAGTTTCCTTCAGTGAATTCTCCCTTCCTTATGAAGAAGAGAGGTTATGAGCAGAAAAACACTCTGTAAATCAGTAAATCAATAAGAACAGATCTTTTCCCACCTCTCCAAACACACCAATCAATGTTAGTCTATTCTGAACTTACTGCCCCTGAAATGCTGCTCTTCTCTATCTGCCTGGAGTTTGCCTAAAAAAACCCCAGCAAATCAACAAAAAACATTTGCAGCTTTCCAAATGAGGCAGGGGTGTTGCAACAGCCAATGATGATCATAATATTTTGCCTGAGAAAAGCTATTCCCCAGAAGCATATGCAATAACTCATAACTAGTAACGTCTGGAAAATAAAAGCAACGTTTTTTAAAGGGAATTGTGTCTGTGGCCTGTTTATGAAGGTAGCAACCAAGCTAAAAAGTTAAAAATGAACATGAAAAAGTAATGGAAAATTTAAATTAAAATTAATCAAATTGCACGCACTGCTACTCAATGAAGGATGTATTTTTCACTTGTCCCTTCTTACTGTGTTATTAGAAATTTCTTTTTTAGCTAGAATAATTTGTCCAAAGTACAAAGTTTCCAAATTTCAGGTATTATACCAATGGTCACTTTAAAATGCACATGAAATAAGGGGTGCCAGGATAAAAGTTTATGAGGAAGCTTATCTAAAGATCTTGAAAGTGGACCTGAACACAAGAAGATCAATCCCATTTTCTGTATCTTGTCTGTCCTGGATTTTGACTGTTCTGGATGTTTTCACAGTACTATAGTTCTCTTACTTCTGGTTTCAGAAAATCAGAACTAATAAAGAGCATAAAAAATAAAAAAGAATAAAGTGACCAAACAGAAATAAAAATATTTTTTTAAAAAGTTAAAATGGAAGAAATTACTTCCGTGTCACAGTATAAAAAAAGCATACCTTTATGGACAACAAAGCAGAAAACAGCTTGGTTTTATGAAATTTGGTGGTATTTCTTATATGAAGATGACTAAATACAAAGTATTCTTGATATTAATAGAGTTAGCAACATTTTAAGTTGTTAACCATGAACTCCTTCAAATTAGAGGAAGGGGAGAGAGGTATAAACATAAATCTTCTATTGCCAACATATAAAAGCTTTGTTAAATTATAAAATGCCCACTAACTAGATGGACTCTAGTAATTGCAACAGGTACTCAAAAGCTATTCACCTCTTGTCTCTCTCAGATCTTCTTTAAGTGATTTAGTTCTGATCCACTAACCAATTACAGAATCCCTGAAAATGAGAATGCTTTAAGAAGTTCTGAGATGAAATTTTTCTGACGTAACTCATCGTTACAGACAATTCAGCTGATCAAGGGAGAGGGTGTAATTAAACAAGAAAAAAAAAAAGCAGATTTCATGCAAAGCATTTCTATTAGTAAATTATTGGCAGAACTGGAAATAAAACTTATTTGAAAGCAAAGTTAACACACACACACATACTGACTCTACAGGTGATTCCTGCAAAATGTTGAGAGGTAACAACAGGTATGCCTGCAGCCTATGCTACAGGTGGCCCCAAATACACTTTACACACATCTTACCATATTTACATTTGCACACATCTGCCACTCTATGCTAGCATTTACCAGGAGCCTTTCAGTACAGCAAGCTGTTGGAGACTGGCAGTAAACAGGACTGGTATCATTGACTCAGACAACGTACTGGTGGGATAAGGTGAGAGAAAGAACCTGGGCCTGAGAGTGGAGGCTAGATGGTGTGGTATTTTAAAACAGATATATTTTAAAATAGATGTACAGCAATTTAAAATAGGGCAGAGGGTAAAAATTACAGCAAGGGGCAGCACTTTGCTAAAATACACTGGCAAGAACAATGTGTGAGTTCAAAATTATGGCCTCAAACACAGCTAGAGAACATCTGTGGGAGTATTCTCATCCCAAGCACAGGCAGAAGATTACTAGAGTGCCAAAAACACGAGACAATCTCTCTGCAACATAAAATGCAATTCTGTGGATGGAGAACAAGCAGATCATTGGCTGTAGTGAGACTGGACACCTAGTGCACAATTCAGTACCTATGTATAGATGCCTCATGCCATTTGAGAGACCCTGGGTTGTCTAAGGCATCTACAAAGCCCTGACACACAGCAATGGTGAAGCCAAGCAGGGTGCATCCGAGTACCTCATAGAGCACTACGTGCTTATAAGTGGGCAGCTGAACTGGGCCCTTCATATGCATGTGGGCACCTATGTCTCAGCATGTAAACATAGGTGCTCCTCATCAGGCCACCAGTATTATACTCTTAAAAGAATTATTAAAGTTTCCCAAGTTTATTGCACCTTCAGCATATTTGAGACAGGTAGTTAAAGTTAGAATAAGTACCTCAACTATCATGCCATGCCAAACTTCACTAAAAGTAGGTAGGATAGCACCCCTGACACCATTTGTTCCTAAAGGCAAAAAATTGTACTTGAGCTAAACACATAGACAAGTTTTGGGAAGACACTGGGTCAAAGCTAAACACTGCTTTTTCAGTCCAGACTGAGCGCCAAAATCCTACATTTACTTGCCACTTACTCTTCTTCTATGGAGAGCTCTGTGAATAATCAGACGAACCAGTGGCCAGACTGTTGACTACACGTACAAGAACACAAGTCATCTCTTTGGGGGAAGAGAGAGGAAGAGAGATTACGGAAGACTGTTGGAACGACCGAGAGCAGCACAGCATGTGGCATGTGCAATTTTGATTAACTATGGATGATGCTTTCCACAGATATATTGAAAGCAGTAACTAAACACTTCAGCCCCTCCATCTATCATACCCCTCTTTCTCATCTGCCTTGGTAAAATCTAACAGCGTGGAAACACACTGTCCGTCATACTGAGCTTCAGACAAATTCTTGTTTTTGCAGTCTAACTCCATTTCAATGTGTAGGAGTTCCTGAAAGACAATGGAATTGTTGCCAAGATGATGAGAAGTGCCAATGAGAAGATGTAATACTACTCAGATATACTCAACACAGCGAACACTTGACTCCTTGTCTGCCAACAGAACACAGCCGAAGTAAAACATTTCTCACCATCAGTATTTGCCACTTAGGTGGATCAGTGCTGCATGAGTCAGAGGCTGAAGGTGCAGAAGCTGAAGAGATAATTCCCCTCTAAAGATAGTGGTATGGGCTATTATAGGACTGTCTGCCATTCCAGCAAATAGGTAACTGAAGTCATGCGTGTCTGTCCTCTCCGTGACACCAAACAGGTTATCCAACACCTCAAAGTTCTTGAGGAAAATAAAAAAGGCAACGAGGTGGTAAAATTGGTGGCCTTTTACATTTATACACTTTCTAGTTAATAAAACTAGGAGTTTAGTATTTTTAGTACCCTGTAAGTACTTTCTGAGGTTTTCCGTCTGGGAATCCAATGCTTAAGCTCCACTGACACGGAACAGGAAGAAGTCATTGAAAAAACATTTGGGGACCATACAAAAAGGTTGCAGCACCACACCTTGCCCTCATTCCTGAACCAAAAGTGCCCCAAATCCTTCCTTTCTATCTCCCCAACAAATCTTCTGCAACCCCATCAGTGCTGTCCCATTCTTGTACCTCACCGGCAAGAAAAATAACATCGTAATTAATATGGCACATATGCTGTACCAGGAAACACCCATGTCGCTCTACCCTCTGCTAACGTCAGCCTTCTTTATATACTGCCACTTGTCGATTATACTTCCCTGCCATGTCTTTGAATGCTAGTGCTTTCAGCACCAACCTGTCATGTCTTATTTGTCAGGAAAGCAACATGCATACCTGTAGCGCTCTATAAATAGCAACTTTGTGTTGTTTTGAACAACACATTTATTTTCTTGCCCAAGGGTGAGCTGTAACCTGTAATGTTACAAACAAGACCCTGACTGAAAACTGACTGTTTTGAATTAGCTTGGGGAAAAGACTGAAGGAATATAAATAGAAGATGCAGCAGGATGAAGAAAATTGTGATCATAATAAGAATGAAAGGAAGGTAACGGCAACAACGGAGGGAAACTTAAGTCTTGAGTAAGCACTGAGAGACAAATCTTCCAGACACTCTGTAATACATCTCAAATGCAGTGCAAAAAGCAGCAATAGCTCAGGATACTTTGGGAATGACATTATCTCCCACTACTTTAACAGTCTGCCCTACCAGACCTGGAACAGGAGCAGAGTGTTGACCGCTGCTGTAAGCACGCATCGCAGATTCACAGCATAGCTGCATTAACAGCAAAGCCAGGAACAAGAAAGGCAACAAAAATCTGAAAACCCTGCTTCATATTTTACTGTATCCTCAATGAACATCCATAGGCCAAGCTCAAAAGCCCGGTCAGTTCTTCTAACCAACTATTAGCCTGCTAAAAGATACTCTTTCCTTTTTCTTCTTTCTTCACTTGTGGTCATACTTGCAGCACTTTAAGACAGACTAAAGCAACAACTTTCATGACCAGGTCACAGATTACATTTTGTAGCAAATTACTTAACAATAACATACCTCAATCATTTGCACAGGCTTAAATTGCTTGTTACAGTTGACAGACTGATCTAGCAATCATGCACTAAACGCACTTCACTCTGTTGGCACTATTTGATCTTTAAAATGGCACTTTGCACAGAGAAAAGACCACTTCTCGGAAAAGCATGCAACCCACCTCCATTAATCCTATTTGGTTGCTGCTCTGGAGTTTGGGCTTGAGGAGAGTAGTAGGGCTGCTGATAAGTATTTGAAGGGAAGTGCGGGGAGGTAGGGCTCCTCCTGCAGTCCCGGATACTGGAGAAAGTCTGAGAGTGAGGAATCCCTCTCTGGAAGGGGGAGCAGCGAGTCAGCCGCGGCTGCGGAGGTGGGAGGTGGTCAAACTCTTCCTCGTCCTCAAGACTACAGCGATCATATTCCTGGTCACCGCACGTCCCTTTCTTTCCCGCATGCAGAGAGACGCTGGAACTGTGCCTTGACACAGATGCTGAAGTTGAAGCATAATCTTGCCTAAGGCCTGTAAATTCCAAGAAGAGGATGATTTGGCTTCTGCTAAGTGATTATCTCTTAACATGCACTTCAAATTTAAAAACTAAGCAGGTGAGTAGACATAATTTTACAGCAAAAATTGGATTTACAATGTCACCAGGCTGATGATCTGAGGTAGGATTCATCTGATCTAACTTCCAGTGTCCACCTTTCAGGCATCTAAGCATGAATTATTTCCCTCAAGATCCCTTTTTAACAAAAAATAAAAAAAGAATTGCATCTTTGCACTTGCATCTCCAAAATGCAGTACCTGTGAGATGTCTTAGATGCCTCTCAACATAAGATGAATTGCCTTCAGGAGGCACCTATTTCTTTGCCCATAGAAACTCTACATGAGTATTAAGTATTTAACTTTTAAACACCCTTAATTAGAGGAATTAAACACTCATTCTATTACTTTTCCAAGTTTTTGCTATTAAACTTTTATATTCATGCAACTAAAATGCTGACAAAGACATTTCCTAAACTTAAAGCCCATGTAAATATTCTGGCTCTCCAACCTCCCTGAACCAGAATTAGCTCCCGCTAGCAGCCAGTCTCATGGACAAAGCTTAGTGGTAACACAGCTGCGTTTTAGACAGGTATGCATCCTACCACCCACTCCCTTCTCAGAATGCCAGGTTTTGAAAACTATCCCACTATTAGCACTGTCCCAGAAGAGAATGTTTGCTCTGGGTCAAGTGAAAGGGAAACATCCACAGCCCTTGTACATCCCCCTTTTCCCGACTGCACAGCAGCCAAGGAAAAGGGGGATGTACATCGTATTTCCAGGAGCCAAATAATTCCGCCAATAGCTGCGGATAACAACTTCCTAGATTTACAAAAAGCCCTCAGCTTTGACAGATGTCTTTGCTTTGTAATGGGAATTTCTTAATATGCTTTCCCCACCCTGCCCCTTGAGCGGGAGTTTTTATTTGTGGCTGTGAAGAGAGCGTGCCTGCGTGCACATGTAATAGTACCACTTTCCCCAGGATTAAGCGGACAACACCCGTCATGTGCTCACACGCTCTGTACCAGCTGCTACTGCAAGGATGAGATACAACCATTACACCTGACACAGATTAGAAGAAAAACAGTGTTTCTCCTTCCAGTTTAACAATGACCTGTTTCCTCAAAGAGCTAAGTACCTGAAGTCTTTTTTAAACTTCACTCTGAAGGAGATGACAACAGCTGTCATTTAAGTAACACAATCCTTTGTACCTTTCATAATCGTAATTTTTAAAAAAAATTATGATTAACTTTCACATAGTATCAGAAATTTTCCAAGCTGTGACCACACACATTTGCCAGCTGAGAATTCAGCTATCTTGGAAAGTCTCATACTTGCCAATTTCTCTGCTGAACGTAACAAGTACTACCAGAAGCTCAGCAAGTTCAACTGCTGACAAGTGATCTTGCCGACCTGCTCAGTCTGGTTGCTGCAGCCAGATCGCAGCTCTACTTTTTTCTTCACATTTTATTTTTATTTTATTTAATTACTTATTGCTTGGCATTTTCCTTCAGTCACCATCTCTGAATTTCTCTTGGTTTTCTTCTCATCATTTCCCCCTTGATGTCTCACTTGGCACTAATAGGAAGTGAGAAAGATACCGCACTTACTATCCGAGTGACTTCTAAGTCAAATACCCTTTATTTATGAATAAAGACATTTTCCAAAAATTACTATCAATCCAAATTATAATCTATGTCAAACGAGCTTTTGGGCTCAGATTTGTGCATAATCACTAGTCTCAAACCAAAATATTAAATCTAAATGCCCCAATTCAGGATTTAAAGGGGAATTAATTTCAAAATACATCTGACAATGAAGAAAATCAAAGTAGAGGCAAAGAAATCCATGAGAGCTGCTTATTTTTACCTTTCTCATGAAATGTATACATGAGAAAAAATGCTTTAGCATCTTCCCTTCCCAGCAACAAAATTTTTTTAATTAGTGTGGTAGGACATTATAAATCTTCTAAATCTAAATGTAGTCAAGAGGTATGGAGCTACCAGTTGGGATTCAGAAATATATAAGCATCAAGTTTTGAAAGACCCAATACCATTACCTGAACCCAACAACGTGCGCACCTTCTCTGTGCAGGTGAAGAGTTTTTCCACCTGCGACTCAAGATGCGACACCATTTAAGAAAGATCCACTTGACTGAGACCAGTCAAGCAACTGGAGCAGTTTTGACTGCTACAAGAAATCTTCCTCAGACTATTTCGAAAAATGAAAAAAAGCCACCTACTCTCCTCCTGTAGACGAGCCATGATCTGAACATCGGTGAGGTCCTGCAGCTTGTATCCCATGGAGATGGAATCATCCTCCAGCTCTGAGGTGCTCAGTTCACTGTCTATTGATGACTGTGGGCTCAAAGGGGAACTCCTAGAAATGTAACCTATGTAAGAAAACATAACCTTTAGTCTGAGTGCGTGATGAAAACTTTCAGAAGTGTAGTGCAATCCACTAACAATTAGCAAAGGGCTTTGATACTTGTGAGAAGCTCTAAGTGTAGTAAGAGATCATGAATTCCTCTGCTTGTTCCCAGAATAGCATCACATAGTCCAGACAATGAATAATTTACCCAATACAGTTCTGAAACAGTTCAGATTAGTTAGTGTAGTCTAAACACATCTGCATTTGAATCCTTCTTATGGGACTGTGGTTCTCCCTACTCTGTTCTGAAAAGCAAGTGTGTATGTGTCACCAGCTCCTGCTCAGTACTCAAGATTCCACATCAGAGCCATATAGATAAAATTTACTTATTCTTTTTAATTGTTTATAATCATCAGAATAATCAATGACAATAACAATTAAGACTGAACATTACGCAACAACAGAGAAAGCATTGCCTCCTTCACAGAGTACCCTTTGGAGAGGGCTCTGGATTCTACTTTTTCCCTGCATGACAGTAAAACGTAAACTAAGTTGCTATTAGTTCCATGAGCTAGTTGTTGCCCAAATTTAAAGAAAAAGTCTTCAAATAAAACAGTAAATCACTTTCTAATATCCTCTAGACCACCAGAGGCCCATAGCCTGCAGGGCGAGAACCACTGTGACGATGGCTCATCAGCTGTGCATGTATCACAGACGTGTTTGCATTCTCTAGCACTGCTCAAAACAGCCACCTAAAATTCATCCTGATTTCAGCTGTTCTCTAATAATACCTCTGACAGAAAAGGTCACAAAGGGATTACTTTGCTTTGAAAGGATTGTAAGGGGTAGATGTGTTTGCTTTTTAAAATTTCCAAGTTACAATGGTCCTCGAGGTTTTGCAGAGGTAGTAACAGCTGTGCCCTTTTGAAGCAGCAGTAGGAAGCTACAGAAGATACCTGAGGGTATCTCAAATAGCACGAGATGCCTTCATTTAGGAACTAAACTACATCCCATTGAACAGGGGAGCTTAGACATCTCGCTCGCACACAAACACCTATGCCAGGCGTTCAGTCTGGAGCTGTATCTCACCCACAGTGCCCATATCCCTAACAAGGCTTCCTGCATTGATTTCAGACGTTATAAAGAAAATTGCGCAGAGATCAGTGTGACACTGCTGCTAACTTCCTTAGACCACACCTGCTCCCACCAGCAATAAATGTTAATGCATCTACCCTAGAAGATTATCTTCTCCACTGCCACTGCACCTTTAGAGAAGTCACAGATATAAACTGACTCCTGATACCTGTAGCAAAGATGGAAAAATGCAACCCTTTGCAACTCACAGCCCATAGAAAGTTTGTACTTTTCCTAAAACTCCTGTGTCCCCTGAAAATCAGTGACAAACATGAAATAAATCTTGGATAGTAGCAACAATGCCAGCTTGAAAACAGCCATGATTCTGCCAGTTATTTTTATAATTGGTAATTTCTCCCTGCAACTTCATTACACAGCTGCACAAATATTTCTGTAGGCATAAGGAAGAGGCACAGTGGGGCAGAAATGAGCAGTAAAGGGCAGACAAAGCTGGGGACTGTTTAAGCTGACACAGTCGCAACTATACTCTCAGGTAAACCATTATTGAGAAATAGACTCTGTTTGCTAGCATCACTTTCCTATAACAAGCTGTGCAACACAGAAGATAACCTACACTAGTAGGTAATTGCCAAATTTTAGGTCATTTTACAAAAAAATCTCCCCCTGAAATAAGAGTCTACATACAATCATCCAAACAGTGTATTGCTGTTAAATGCTAGCAAGATTAGATTAAATTAAGCAACTTTGTAAGCACCGTAAATCAATAAAAAAATAAGCATTACCTGTCCGTTCAGGTGTTAGTATTGCTTTACTGGAGGTTTTAGAGAAGCTGGGACTATTAAAGCCATTGGTATATGGGGTGAGTCTTGCAACAGGGCTATAGGGAAAAGCCAAGGAGACAGGTGTAGAGAAGAGGTTCCGCCATCGGCTAGCTGTTACAGATGCGAGGGAGGAAGGAGGAAAAAAAAAAAAAAGATTTACAGTTATAAATAGAAAAGTGCTGTTAGAGAGAAAAATCTTCTCATCTTAATCTGTGCATTATACATTTTTTACTTATGGCAAAAGGAAAATAATCGTCAAAGTTCAGCAGCAAAACAGAGGATCAGCACAGCCTTCTACATCTAAAAGTGTGCTCCAAAAGGTTTTCTAGCAAATATGTCTTGTTTGGCATTTTCTATGTATACACCATTTTGGTATATATTTATTACATACATCACTGTGTGCCAACACACAAGTAACAAAGGAAGTAAAACCCACTACAGTTAACAGAGAAACACAGATGAAATTTGTAGTGCTCTTCAAGGAATTGTCCATGGCAATTAATCACACACAATTGAATTAGCAGTTAAATTATCAGTTATGAGAGTTCAGAGACACAGCAGTAAAAGACGCTTAACCATCAAGTGCTAAAAACAACTCTAACCCCATAGCAAGCTTTTAGGCTACCATATTTTTCCTTCTCTTTTTGCAGCATCAAATTCCTGATTACAAAAGCATATTTTTTTCATTGTTTTTTGAGGATCAACCAAATAATAGAACAGGACACCTCTTTTTCTACATTTTGCTTAGAACAAACATGCTTGCAAGGCATCTGATCTGCTCAGTAACACCGCAGAGAGCCCAGAGTAGGCAAAAAAGCTAAAGGCTTATTTAATTTACATTTTCTTAGCTCATCCAGTAAAATATGCATACAACTGTCCTTTGGTTTGCCTATTTTTTAACATGTGTTCAAAAGGTAAAATAAACAATATCCACACGCTCTTCAGAAAACAAATAAATAGTAGAGATAAAGTTGTTTTAAGTAGAAGGAAAAGACAAAATTTTAAAAGTGTACATTTCAGAGAACCCATTCAGATACACACAAAATTTGTACAGATGAAAAACAAATGATATTGTTAAATGTTTATTTGTGATAGGATCTATTTTGTCCTGACAGATGTTATGTACAGTGATACAAAGGAGGGAGCTAGGAACATACCTATACCTAGCTTAGAAATCAATAGCATACCCTTGATGCTTAGCAGGTGTACTTTGCTGTGTCAGATGCCGCAAACTGGTTTTCAAAACTAAAAGGGATCAAAAGCCCTCAAAAGCTATTCTCTATCACACGGCTAGTTAATACCACAAATCTGCCCTGTTATTTGGACCTGTTGATCTGCTCATTTTAAACACAGATATTCAAATAATATTGAAGTTCTCTCTACTTTAAAACCCTACTGTTGACAAAATGATTTAGCAGGACACAAGAACTTTATCCTTCCTTCTTGTTAACATCAACGCCGAGCGGCCATGGGAACCACAGGGAGGTGTATCTCATTGGCAGGCTGTCAATCTCACCCTTGTAACCTTTTGGAGCAATCAGCTTGTCATCAGTCCAAAAGATGCTATTTCCCCCCTATTCCTTTTGCTTTGTTCCACTCAAAGGTACTCCTGGGTTTGTAAGAAATAACCATCCTTTACTACTCCTCCCAGTTATGGTACTAAGGTTGGAGTGAAGGCCCGGTGTCTGTGGGAGGGAGCTAAAGTACAGAGTAGTAAGACATAAAAATGGAGATTGTGATCTTTGCTGTCCCCTCACCACAGAATTATTGCAATTCCCTCATTTTTTGTGATTCTAGTTCCTTCAAGCTTAAAGAAATCTAAAGGTCTGAGATCTTAACTAGGAGCAGCATCAGCACGACTTCTAGGAAATTGCTCGATGCCAAGCAACACGACACAGACTTCCAGGCAGGGCTATTTGTCCTTAACATTCACTAACGTGATCAGTTCAAAAGTCAAGCACGCAAGTGTTCCAGGACAAAAAGGAGAGCAAATGCAGACGGACACAACTCTACAAACTAGTAATTAACACAGATCGTTGGGGATGAGATTAACCCACAAGAAGTTAATAACTGCAAATTGATTTGAGGCATTCATTGAAAGAAATGTACGCGATAGAGTAGACCTCAATATCATACCCACAGCTAATGTCTGTCACCTCCACTAGAAATCATCAGTAAGGAGCACGGGATGACAGTTCCTTGTAATTTTATTTTTCTGCCTGACACAAGATCCTGTTTTGTAGCAGCCTGATCATTTGCCAGGCCAATTAGCTGCCAGCATGTTCTCACCCCCAGATGTGGTCAACCGTGCAGCACAAATAAACAACATTCATTACTGCCTACAATAACTGCTGTGAGCTGGCCCGCTAAGCACAAAGCAACAGTTATCGCGACTATGAAAGCAAGAACCCACACTAAGAATATAATTAGTATTTATGGCAAACCAGATTCCAAATTCTTCTTTCAAATAGTATGTGTTTTCAAGGAAAGATGGACGAAGAAGCCAAGAAACTCTATCTACGCTAATCTCGCTATATACTAAATATCTAGATATACCAATCTAAAATATCCCCGTTTCTAGAAGTTTTGCCACCTGCCTAAAAAACACTTCATAGTGTTTAAGCATCAGCAAAGGACTGACACTTTTTAGGCATACAATTAACTCCATTGTTTAGCATCAAATATAGAAAAATCTTTTCATTAGGTTTCAAATGGAAATATCAATACATATTGAGTACTTCTGCAGTATTAAGAAAGACAGCAAAATTAGACTTACTGAAGTCTTGTGCTAATGCCAAAACCATAAAAAAGTAAAAAAAAGGAAGCAAGCGCTACAGACATCTAGGCAAATAGGTAAATTAATGTAAAATTTGTAATATCCCAAAATTGTGCAATGGATTGTCATTTTAGGATAGATATTTTGCTCCAAACTGATTGTAAGACTGCCCTGGTTAGCATGGTAAAACTAAAATACCACTATGGTATGCATGGATTTGCTCTTCATTATTGCTCCCAGAGAATGAGACAATGCTGTTAAGACCTTTATTTTAAATGTAAAAGCCGAGCTGTTAAGCTCTGAATTTCACAATATTTGTAGTTTTTTTTCTTAAAGCCCCAGCTCCAGTTGCCCACAGACGAAATATGAATCTTAGGTACCTTCAAAAAAACAAAGCAAGTTTCTAACCCTTGCAGGTGAATAGAAACATGAAAAATCCTGCCCTGAGTACTTATACTGAAGATGGACTGAAGGAAGAAAAAGCACCAGCCATGGAGAGGAAAGCATCTAAAGAACCATCAAGAGAAAAGAAGTCAAAAAATCCATTTGATTTACTGACAGCAAAGAGTTAAATGCATTAACAATTTGACTTCTTGAAGCATAAAACCTTTGGCTTTTCACACCAACAAAGAAACTAATATTCTCTAATACAATAAGCACAAATTGTCCCAGTCATCAAAGTCCACAGTTAGACTGGAAGGGCCCAACTTTTCAGGTATTATTTCCTTGGTTTTGATCAATTCTTAGAAACTAGACTGCTGATAACGTACTGCGTTGCACAGTGTATACTGTAATATTTTAAAAAAGGACTTGTCAAAATGACTAGATAATCAAACAAAACCTTTCCTTTAAAAAAATAAAATCAGCAACAAGTGAGCCTGTTCATAACTTTAAAATATTTACTAACACAACTGAAGGTTTAAAAACTAATTAAGACCTTATTTCTAGGACCTCCCATGAGATATCAAAATGTTAAAATAGACAAGAACAGTAACTCACATAGAAAAATATGAGCAACTACATAAACACAAATATTCACCATACTGACTCCTGTGAATAATCAGCATTTGATAAGAACTGATGGAAAATTTCACACAAAAACCTGAACAAGTAAACAACTACAGAATTGCATGGCTCAAAAAGAACAGAGCACCCTGCAAAACCAGAGAATGCTGTACTGTATCTAAAGCAGTTTCTCATTTAAGCTGCATAAGGTACACAATTTCTAAACATATAGAAAAGCATGTTTTTGAAAGTGAAGATGAAATTTGCTATTCAAATCAATGGGAATGTTCAGAAGCTGGGACACGAGGTATAAACAGTATAGATTCTCATTATGTTATTTTAATTTTGTGGGGTTACACTGATGTAAACAGAGACAGATCAAGTACATGTCCTGTACTTGATGGATCAGATACACCTATTACATTATATTAACTAAGGATATCAGTGTTTCCAAGAAAACAGAGGTACATGCGCATTTTAAACACTTTCAATTTTCCTAACTCCATTATGAAACTCAGTGAACTCAGTTTGACAGAACAGTAACTTACTTTCACTCTGAGCAACACAAATAAAAAAATATTTCTTTGCTCTAAAGAGAGAAAACAATGAGGTCATAAATAACTGTGTTGTACTACTGACTAACCATACTAAATTATATCTGAGACGCTATCTAGCTTGTTTATTCACTCAGTTAGCTTAAGTTTTATACATGCCTTCAGGCCAGAGTCAAAAATAGTTTTAAGCTTAAGCTAAAAATAAATTAAATTGCACACATGCAGATATTTGAATATGGGTACTAATTACACAGCCTGAACAAAAACACTCTTTTGAGCCAGCAACTGGAGGAGTATTTACAGCACTGTCAATCCAGTAAGTGCAAGTTTTGAACACACAGCACTTTCCCGCCGACATACTTTCCTCAGAGCAGGAAACCCAAACCACTTCCCTGGTGCGTTCTGTATATGCGCGGCTGCACAGGAGCCACACTTAAAAGGAAGATATCTCTCTCAGGAGTAAAATGCACAGTCCTGCGTGGCAAACAGAAGTATTTCGTTAATCACCGGAGAAATTCAAGAGTGCTAGAAGGGAATTCAAAACCCCCTCCTCCTTACCGTAGATAAGAATGTTTAAACCAGCTAAGAGGTATCACCTCTGTTATCACCCTCTCAAAAATAGGTATTTAACCTTCATAGAATCATAGAATGGTTTGGGTTGGAGGGGACCTTTAAAGGTCATCTAGTCCAACTCCCTTGCAATGAGCAGGAACATCTCCAACTAGATCAGGTTCCTCAGAGCCCCATCCAGCCTGACCTTGAATGCTTCCAGGGATGAAGCAGGCTTTGGAACCCTGTAAAATGGTGATTTAGAGTCTGGAAACTCCTCCTGCAGTTAGACATATGTCTGAGAACAGACAAGTGGCTAATGTGCTTGAAAAGACGGCCAGAGTTAGAGGAGATGAAGGTAGCTCCCACTACTCACTCAATAGTACCATTGTTGGGACACTTGCTCAAGAAGCAGGAAACATGGTCTCCTACTACTCACCAGCCCGAAGAGATTTACTTGGGTCCCTGGAAAACCCAGAGCTCCTGTAAGAACTTCAAACAGCCTGAGGTAGAAGAGAGGTGCTAGAGTCACAACTGCAACCGATGTGGTGGTGCCACCACGCAGGAACAGATCTTCAGGAAGCTAAGTTTTCAAAGCAATGCCTCAGTAGATACTGTCTTTCAAGTACCTCCGTAGCTCCCAAACACAGGGAGCTTAGAAGAACATACAATCCTTAGGTCTGCTTCACATGGTGAGGCACTGTGAGAATAGAAGGACTGTAACACCTTCCAGGGTTTATTTGAACCCAGTGCTTCAAGCTTACAAATCCTAAAAACTTAGGTTTTTGAAAAATTAAGTGTTTTGTTAGTTACAAGATTACAAGTTCCAGGCCCAAGGCAGCAATGTTTTCAGCTCTAGTAACTCTGAGTAGGAGTATTGAGTTGTACTTGTAAAGCTGGAAGTTAGTCTAGGGCATACACATATTCCCATCTTGTTGAACGCTACTGTACAACAGATGTCTTGCTTTTTCAAGCAGTATGCTTTTAGTTCCAGTCTCCCACAGCCGTGGTCATCTCAACAGCTTGTTCCAGCACGTATGGTTTCCTAACTACAACTGTAGCTCCCTCAGCCATCCAGCTAGTGGTAGAAACTTCATATGCTTAATGCACATTTTCAGTCACATTGAATCTGTTACTGCCTGAAACCATTTTGGTGCACTGCCATATCCAGCTCACAAAATGCTCTTGAGGCTTGTTTGCTGTTTCTGTCCCTTGATTTCTTGGTCAAGAGAGGCAAAGCACCCTCTCTTCCCCAACTGCAATGATACCTAAGGGAAAGCCCCTAAGTATAGACTGCACAAGGAGACTCCTTTCAAGAGTCAGTAAAAAGGGGTCTCCAAAATACAATTTAGTGTACATCCTTACCCTTGAACCTCCATAATTAGGCTACAACAACTGAACAAATATATGCCTACATTTTTCTTTAGTTTTGGTTTTCTACACAAAATCCTATGGCTTCTCAAGCTCTTAACATAGGTCAGCTAGTGAGAAACTACATAGCAATGAAATGGCTTCATTTGACTGTCTTTTGCAAGAATCAAATTCTCCACAAAATTCTAAGTTTTCACAGTGGTTTTAATAGTCAACATACAGGATTACCATGTACAGTAAAAAAAGAGATTAAATACTTGTCTTGTCCGACTTTAAAATAATAAGAAGCAATCAAGCTCAGCTTCAAATGTCTATATGAAAACAACGGCCATTACAGTTTGGACACAGAGTGATAGATTAGGAGGAGCTGAGAAAATTAATAAAGATTGACCACTTTCCTCCAAGCCTAGGAGAACTGAAAAATAATGTTAGTTTTACGTGTATGTGAGAACTTCAGTTTTAAGAGTATGTGAGAACAGGGAATACCTGAAAAAGTTTGTTTCCCAGTTCATTCACATAAAGCAAGTCCTTTTTGAAAAATTATATAAAAGGATCTAATATTAGTGTAGAATGAGAAAGCAGTTTAGTTGGTATATTTTGGTATACAACTGCTTAAATAGATAGAACTGCAACAACTCATATACCTCAAGAGCTGCCTGAGCAAAAATAGCATAGACCTCTTTTAAAGGTACAATCAGAAAGCCTATCTAAACTGCAGTAGTTTCTAGGACTTTCAGCTAGCACAGTGAAGCAATGCAATCAGCAGCGGTGTTTGGCATACTGCAATTGGTGATAAAAATGTAAATCTAAGTAAGATTCAGGAATGATGCACTTTGTTTGACATATTCCGGTTGTGCCAATGATCACCTATCAGTGTGAGCAGAGAAGATTTACGTATTTTTCAAGACAGATGCACAACTACTCTATTTAAATGTAATTCAGTGAAAGGCTGACCTGAAAGTTGTCTTTGGACACATCACATACTGGAAAAACGACCACACTGCTTTCCAACTGCAATGTGCTGAAGGGCAGAGAGACTCTAACCACCATTCTCTGACCCAACTTTGTCATTAAAATGATTTTATGACATCAAAGTATTCAGAAGACTAGAGAGGAAACGGAATTGAGAGGTATGAGCTACCTCCTACAAAACTCCTACATAAAAGGATACTGCGCCTTAACTATGTGCTTTGGAGGGGTGGGGTTTTTGTTTGTTGTTTTTTGTTTTTTAACTTGCCTCTTCTTTTTTTTAAAGGCAAACTTTTCACTGAACAGCTATATAAACAGCCAAGCACAGAGCCTTTGTGAAAAATGCATTTGTCTGCGTGCACAACTCTCCCCTCCATGCAGAGGTCCAAAAGCAAACTTTCAGAGCAGAGGTAATAGCCAAACTTGGCTTCCCAACATCCCTTTTTTGAGTAATTGGGCAAATATTATGCTGAAGTATTAAGCCCTAGGCATGACTCAGGGCTCAAATGTCTGTTGCCTCCCCAGCTCCTATACTCAGCAAGTACCATTTTATGTAAACTGCCAGTCTGACGCATTTTCATTCCATTTGGTGGATTCTTAACCAGAACCCATGAGCATACAAGCTCTCACATCTCAGCTAGTTTGAAATACGACATACCTTTCTGAGCAGAAGACTCATTCTTGTGTATTACTACTACATAAGGTAACCTGAAACAAAATATATCGCTCCAGATTCTTCTGCCAAACTATTAGCATTTCATTCATTAAGGAGACGGCTTACCCCAGTTAATTTTAGGAACCTTCATATAAAGAATTAGGAGCCTTCCAAAACAAGGAATTCTTACCAAAGGGCTCTGTGAATGCAAAAATTTACATGGAGAGACTACAGAAATTCACAGAAGAGGAATCCAAAGGTTAGTAAGTCACATCTAAATCAGAATTCACATCTGGTTCAGTCAGTCTCTGAATTGGTAATACATCTGGGAAGGTGTCAGGGCAGCCACGTATGCCATTTCCCTGTATTCTCACTTTCTTCTAGTAACTATTGACGGCGCTTTTGGACGCAGGATTCTGTGTCACACAGACACAATAAAGATGCTCTTACGTATAGTCATTGATGGCTGACCTAGTCACCACAGGATGCAACATACTCCAAAGAGAAAGGACAGACACGATCCACCTCACCTCCGCTTTAAAAGAACACGAGCTGTGCCTGTTTGCCTGCGCTGCCTACAAAGGCAGCCCCGTGTGACTGGCTCTGATACAGATCTCTGCATATATCCAAACGAAACTCATTCTGACAACATTCATTACAGGGAACAATAAACAGCTTAAAAACAGATTTCAGAGATTGCGTTCAGTTTTCCCTTTTTCTAAGCAACTGAAAAAGACAACTCTTTTGCAGCCCTACAGCACTGCAATGCTTGCATCTATCCTACTGAAGCAGCTGTAAATATCCAATTAAAGCTGTTGAACATCTTTCCTGGCAGCAGTTCTAGTTGAAAGGGGAACCTTTGCTGTCTTCCTACAGGCTAATGCTTTACCCCAATCCTCCCCATGCCATCCTCTTGGCTGTACTGGTACACTGTACTAGCAAGTACAACTGTCCTTGCAAGACTTCATGCTAAATCAGATCAATTATCCGATCTGTATTAAAAAGACCTTTTTGTTAATTTATTTTTTTAAGCAAGGAAGAGTTCCTCAATCCCATATACCAGGAAGATGAAGCCCAGTTGTACCAGGGCATTTAAGGGAGAGATGGAGAAGCAGAAAACAGCAGCAGGAAGGTGGGGCTGCCAAAGTCAATGTTACTGCCAAAAGAAATGCTTGTCAAAGAACAGCCTCTACGATGTGTCTGAAGACAGGTGAGATGAACTCAAAGTCTGACACTGTTTGCTTACATACACAGTACAGAGCAAAACAACAGCACTTTCATCATATTTGAACAATTGGCAACAAAAGAGGGAATAAAATGGTAACCACCTTACGATGTCACTCAAAGGGTAAAGAAAGATCTATCACCATGATGTGCAGACAATGCACATAAGGCCACAGAAACATCTTTATAGAATCATAGAATCCCAGGTTGGAAGGGACCTCAAGGATCATCTGGTCCAACCTTTCATGGCAAAAAACCCATGTTCTAGACAAGATGGCCCCTCTTCCTCCAACTCTTGCCGTGCCAGTTGTGTAGAACTCCTGCCTCAGCCTGTTCTGGCTGTAAATTATCCGATCTCTGGTTAAGCTCACCCAGCATGTTCTAACTGAGATGGGCAAGGAAACCACCATCTAATCATCTCAGCTTGTAGATCTGAAGGGGGCGCAATTCCTGTAGGCACAAATGAAGTTAGAACAGGCGGTATATCCCTGCCAAAGAGAAAGTGGGTTACCTTGCCGTGTAAAGGGATGAGAGGAAGACTCAACCACAGCAACCTAAGATCATCTTATTCCAAACGTAGTGGATCCACAAGAGACTTGCAGGTTTGTTTATAGCATACAGTAGAGCAGAGTGTCCAAGAGCCCTAAAGAAGCTCTGCAGAGGCTGGTGCATCTGCCTAGAGAAAGATAGGACTGTGGCAAGAAACTAATGTCACCTCCATAGTCAGCATAACTTGAACTATTTGAACACATAGTCCAAATAACCTTGCAGAAAGCTCCACACAGCACTAATTTAAGACCGGTTGCTCCACTCCTCTAACATGAAACAGGTGTCTTCGCACAGACATTGCTATTGCAGTCTACTGTATAGCAAAGCATTAGATTTAAGCAAAGTAGTGTAAGAAGTTATGACACACATACCACTTTAATGCCATTTGAGCATCATGATCAGCATGAATCACATTTTACTCACTACCTGCTTAACACTGCCTGCTAATCCAAAGCGAAAACATTTTGGTTGGCACAATTTGTGACAGTTTACATTTTCCTTTATAAATCACAGGTCTATCACAGATTACATGCACTCTCTAACATTACCGTTGTGAAAGAGACATTCATATTCTGTAACGTCACCATAAGCAAAATCAGAAATCTCATTGTCATTGCATAAGCATTGTAAAACTCATCCCCACCTTATTTTTCCTTCTTGAATTCATGACCTTTGGTAACTGCTTTATCTATATTTCAGTGACAGTGTGATACAGCAAAATCCTAGAGAGTACTATGGAAAGCGTATTTTGCAATCACTCAACGGTGGTTTAAATGCTCCGTTTGTCTCAATACTTGACAAATAGCAAAACCAACTAAATTTTGAACTGACAAACATCTTTTCGTCTTTAAATGCTGTCTCTCAGGTCTGAAGCAGCTCCCAGGTCCAAGAAATAGTGTGCCTGGGTCTCAGGACACCTCTTCACCACCTGCTGCTTGCAGAGCCCTGGCAACCTTCCTCTGGCATATAACTCATACCTTTTCAATCCAGTGGACATTTGCTCTGCAGACCACTATGACATATTCTCTCTAGGTCTGAACGAGTCAAGGGAATGTCTGCAGATAAGCAGCAGCAAGAAGTATGCAGATGCAGGAGTGACTGCCGCTGCCTCCATTAATTCAACACTTGCAGCATCATCATCAGAGATGCCTGCCCAGGATGCAGCTCTCGCACAGTGAAGCACTGGTGACCAGCAGTTTGATAGCTACTGTGCTAGATTATTAACACCACAGTTCTGTGGAGCATAGCATTATCAAAAATAGAAGGAGGACCTAAATCTGTTTTCTCTGACTCAAAACTGCCATACTCTCATCATCACTCAGAGAGGTGCCTTTACTGGAATGGGAGCAATGACATATGCTTGTGGAGGTGGAAGGAGGTGCAGTACTGGCAACACGACCTGAAATCAGGTTGTTTGTAGGGTTTGTATTTTACAGTTGTCCTTGTGCAAAGGTTATATACAGCTATAGAGTGCTGACCAAATATACACAGTTAATATTTCCTATTTCTGTATAAAATGTGTCGTTATGTCACTAATTTTTCAGGTCTGCTGTAAAAAAACAAAGAAAGTTTAAAGTCTAAAGCCAGACGCATAATCTAATCAAGATATTAAACAAAAATGCTAATTAGACTGCCTTAACCAGGAGAGGAGGCAGAAATTCCTTGTGCCCCAGAGGAAGCACTTGCTGTCCCAGTACCAAATCACAAGGATGGGTCGTTCCACTTTGAGACAGAAAGTAGTTACCAGAGTTCCTATTTTGAGAGACTCTGCAAACCACTTTACAGAAAGGATCTGGGGAGATGTAGCTCTACAAACCTTCCTGGGCATGTCCCCTGGGCCATGCTGAATCCTCTAACTCACCACCCTCGCTAGCCAAGATTCTGAATCAATGAAGAGAGAAACCTAGCATCATATATAAGCTTAATAATGCATGTCGGGGTGGGGGGGTTTACTTATTATATGGGATCATGATCATAAATCTATGCACTTAAATCAGTACTTCATCATCCAAAGAAGTATGTGGTGGTAAAGTTCACTTAAGAGAAGTCTGGCCTGCCACTTCTTTGGACATGGTCGTCTATCATTCAGGAGCAGGCTTCCAAGCTACTAATCTATCTGGTACACATACTAGGTACGTGACTCTTGCTACAGGTCCTCCTCTTCCCCAGCCATGCAGCTCTGTCCCTTGGGGCTACCTTTACGTGTGGAGTTTGCCTCAGCATCCAAGGGGAGGGAGAAGCGGTTTCATGTCCCCTATTCACAGAGGGGCTTCGTCCACCCTTGTACAAGTCATGTAGGTGCAGTGACAAATTTTTTTTCAGTTGCAGTAAACGCTGGTAAAGGTAAATTCATTTTTGGACAGTTCTCTGTCAGATTACTCCTTGAACTACCACTTATAATGATGCTTCTCTCAGGTGTCTCTCACAGTTCAAAGATACCTGATTTACCAAACCAGTCTACTTACACATCCACTCAATACTTTGAATTACTTAATAAAGACCAAGTAAGCCTGTTGTTGCAGGGGTATTTTGCCAGTACAGCATAGTAGGACCTGTAGTGAGTCTTACACCACTGAGGAAAGTTGTTCTCTATGTCAGTGCTCTACAAGCATTGCCATGAACCAACAAAGTTATATCAATAAAAGGAAAATTTTCCAGAACAACCTTATATACATATATCAGGGACTTCTGCCAAAGCGGGTCATGGATTCACATCTTTTCGCATTCTTGATGAACAAGACTATGCTACATTCAGGTCTCCAGCACAGACCTGACCTTCCCGACGCTTGTACAACAGAAAGAATACCACATGTAGCTCTGTACTGTGTGCCAGAACCCTGTGGTATCAAAGCAAGCTTTGCAAAGTCTTCCCCAAGCAAAATCTGTGACTATGGGGAATCAACCTCCAGAGTTTTAAACAGTTTGTACTGCCAGCCAAATCGAGAGCATAAACTTACTGTATTTTCAGTCATGTGGAAACTAATAAATACTGAATCTCAGCTTATCATATTTTTAACCTCAAATATAAAGCAGAAGATTCCTCTCAAAGTGATTTGACATTCATCCCAAAAAGCATACAATAGAAGGCGAAATACCTTAAGGAACTAACATAAGGGCAATACACAAACCACAAGAAAGTCAGTTAAAGACTTCTAGTGATTTCAATAGCTTTTGGATCAACATGGGTTTTTTCCTACTACATTTCTACTAGCATAACTTTTCTATTACTTTTATCTATTACATGGGATGTAATTACAAAAGCTTATAATAACACCATTGTTTAAATACTATTTATTTAGTTACCTCCCCTCCTGCCATAAGACTGGAGACACTTCACTTGATTCTTGTCTCAGGTTAATTTTACAGTGGTGGAAGGCCTGCTTTCAACAGAATTAATGCTAGTTTACCACAGCATAAGTGAAGGCTGGAAATTCATTTTGTTGGATGACTAAAAATTCTTACAAAAGTTATGGTATGGAAGCCAATCTCAATTTTAGCCACACAGGAGGGGAGAGATGGAAGAAGAATGTTTTGCAAAATGCAGCACCTCCTCCATCCTCAACTAATTTTCAATGTTCAGATTTGACCTCCAGTCCTACCAAACCAACTCTGTTCCTCTCTGTTTCTCCCTGTCACTCGAGGAAGACAGATCTCATGTTCTGAAGATGTCTCTGTTTTTCAATTAGTCCCTGACTTCAAGCCTGAAGTTTAGGATGACTTAAAGTAGTATGAACCTTATCCTGAAAGCATTTACAGCATGTTTAACACACAGAAACAGAGACATATATGGTACCTAGAGAAGACGTGACCTGAAAGTTGATATACAATGAGTATCATGACATTCATTCAAGTTGCATCCAAGTGACAGCTACACTGATGTATATCATCCATGTGGCACTGCACCGCAGCGTGTGGATGTACTGGAGCTAGGCTGTTTGATGCACCTCTGCACAGTGTAGACAGGTTGTATGCACTGACAGGATCAGCTCTTAGGGTCTACTTATCTTTTGATAACACAACAATGAGGGGTGAGGTCTTCTATGTGCCTATATGTGCTCCATATATAAGCTTACCCTTCAAGGCTGCTAAAAACATGAGAAGCTTTTATCTTGTCAGCAAGCTGCTTTCTACATAGCAAAAAAGTAGAGGTCTCGTATATTTTCTTAACGTCACTCTGAGAAGGAGGCCTGTTTTCAAAACCAGTTAACCTAATAGGGCTTTTTTGTGCAGAAATAATCTCCCTTATCTCTTGCAACTGTACATTACACATCTCCAGTTTAATCAGCCAAAAGCAGTCTTAAAAACCCAATGATAGCAGTGCATCCACTCTTTTGGAAATGCTGTTGTCATCCCTCCGAGAACAACAGCTGCTTTGTGATCTCTTGAGTCTTTGTGTCTTTGTACTGGTAGGTCTAATATCGTCAGCACCATCGTATTTATCTTCCTGTGCATTCAGTACAGAAGCTGAGTCACTGCAATCACAGCAGTCCCACAGAACTCTGCTGGACAGGCTCCCTTTCTGCAGCTTTGGCCTTAGGAGTTGAATAAAAGACTGGAGGAGACAGTAGTAAAAGTGCCATTCCAGAAAAAAAAAAAAAGAAAAAACCCAAAACTAAACAAAACATCACATAAACTAAAACTCTTCACAAATATGTAATAACTAGGGCAAACATTCAACCACAGTGTAAACAAAAAAAAACCCCATTTTTAAAAGCATGTTGAAAGGATTATTTTATGGAATAAACCAGATATTTCATACAGATTTTAAGGACTCAGCTGCCATTCACAAAACAGAGGAAGATGAAGCAGTGCCTTCACCCTTTCACTCTAATTCCATGCTTAGGATGAAGAGCAAGGCTACCTATCCCTTCTCTGCTTGACTTAAAGAAGAGGTATTAGTTCAACTCCTCTTGCAGATCAGAGCTCAGCTACTACACAAGATGCTCTCACTCTCTCCTGTTGAAGATGACTTATTCCTTTAGTCTATTTATTGGACTAGAGGAAAAACAAAAAAAAAGACTGTTATCTAGTGGTTAGTACACTACTTCAGATAAGGTAGCTAGGGTTTTGCTCCAGTTAATAAGTGAGAACTTCACTTCCACATGGCATGCAGGATGTACAACAGTTCTCCTAAGCGGACATGTAATATACTGCTAAAGAGATATGCTAACAGCAATTCGAATCAAAGATGTAAATTTTTTCTCAGGTGAACAGGTGGCTGCAGGAAAAATATAGCTAATTATATTTCCTAAATTTAAGATTTCTGGTAGTATACACAATTCTTTTTTATTTTGTACATTACCATCTGCAACAGAGGTAAGCATAACAGGTAAGGAACGCCTTCTGTAAATAACACTCATGGAAGGACAATTTCCCATCCTTCTCTTAACAGCACAGGATATTAATTACATACCAGGTGAAATCCAAATGTATGTGTCTGTTGTGATATAACTTTCTTGATCATTTATCATTACATGAGAAAGTAAGTAATTCAAACATTAACCCTGAACTGCTTTTTTTCTACCCTTACTTGTTAGTTCTGAATTTCCCCTACATCCAAGAAACACCCTGAAACACATTATAGCTTCCCCTACAACTGTATCTGCCTGCCATTTTTATTCACAGGTTAAACCGCTGGCAGGAAGGGAGCTTCTTTGTCTACAGTTTCTGACTCTGACACCTTCTTCCAAGATGTCACACTCCTTTTTCTTCGCACAAGTATACCAGCTGCCTATATTGAATCAGACTGGAAAAGCTAAAAGTTAGGCTCAAATTGGGGTCAGAAGCAGCACTACCCTCCAGGACCCCTGTGATTTTGGATAAATACAGCAGGTGTCACAATTATGTGTTTATTATGACAAAGTGTTAACACTATTACCCAAAGCAGAGAAAAGATACAAAACTCTTCAAACATAAAAGGTACTGTAAAATAGGTTCTTCATACTTCTAAAATGCCAAACTGGGGAAAAAAATCATGGAAGTTTAAAATTAAGAAAAGTTCTGATAGAGGTTTAAGTGACTGCCAAGTGTAATAAAGAATAGAATAGAGTTCTGACAACAAAGTATTAAGAACACATACCTTCATGTAGAATTAAGATTCAACACGAACCTTGAGTCACATTGAGAAGCACTAACCAGACAGTTATTTCCAGAAAAATGGGTAAAATAACATATATATATTTGATACAGATACCATTACCATTATCATTACTGTCACAGGGGTCAGGGCTTCTGCAACGACAATTTTTAGCTTAGACAGGCTAGTCTCTTCAGACCCCCTACAGAAAGACTGATTTCTCCTGGCACTAACTCAGAGCACGTTCCAAAATTTAGGCTCCTCTGGGGTAGTGTCACACATCTCAAGAGAGACCCCCTAAGTAAAATTCACCTTGCGAGTACCTCCCAGAGGTACCTATACTGCAGCAAGCAGTACTGTACAAGCATTTAACAAAGAGGCAATCCTCGATCCTTGCAAACAAGTAATGTAGGTATAAGCTGACAGAGGAGTATAATATTATCAACCAAGAGTACAGTAAAACAGGGAAAGCATAAGAATGGCACAAAAGACAAGTCAAAGCACACAAGTTGCAGAAGCATGATCAATACAATTCTTACGCTGCTGCAACATCCTTTTGCCCAAGTCTTAACTTTTCAGGGTAAAAGGCACTCTACAAGTATATCTTTTAAGCATTTCCATGACCAAAACCAGTCATGTCCACAATAAGCAGAAAAGGGCTTGGACAACAAAGTTTGTGATGTTTCTTCAAGCTTAAAACCCGTTTGTTTCTTCCAAGTAATTATCTCAGATTTATCAGCACCCACATGGTCCAAAACCAACAAAGACGGTTTTGGACCAAGTCCAACACAACAAGAACATATATGCCTACTTACAAACTGATTTTTTTTTTTATCTATAAATAAAGATCCATTTGTGATTACAGTGAAGTATTTCACACCCACTGTTTCAAAAGACATTAAGAAACAACCATGAGGCGCTCTTAACATTGGCTGTACGACTGCAACACATGGAGCAGAAATGACAAAAAAGAAAACTGGTGACACTACAGAGGAGCAGGCTGAAGTAATGATTCCCTCCACCGCTCCTTATTGTCCTATTTCATGCTGACCTACAAATCGCTCTCTCCCCTGCCTTTCCTACAGGTTGGAAAAAGGAACAAAGAACATTGAGGTGGTTTGCTAGTGTTTCACAGAGCTAATTGAGGGACATGGCGGACTACTAGGAAGAAAGGACCTTAAGGTGTTAGGATGCTGAGCCCAGTCCTCTGTATTTGCAGGCAACAACACAACAGATGAGTAAGTTGCTATCACGCACACCCCACAGGCCACAAAAATCTTTCCCTGCACCCAGAACAGACTTGAGACATGTTATGAAGAAAAAATTGCCTGAGGCCAAAAAAAAAAACCACCAAAACCAAAAAAACCCACAAAAACATCAAGTGCCAAATAACTCTTAAAATTAGAAAAATATATATGTACTACCAGTCAGATGCGAATTCTTAGGACTTAATACTCAATCCTACTCTCTTACTAAGGCTATACTGCGGTAGTACCTTCAGCCCAATGAAACTGGAATTACATTACATGAGCCATTCCTGAAGGATAAAACAAATGACAGCCCCTAGCCCTAACAGCTTACTTTCATTTCTGACACAAATCTTTACATGGCTTTCAAGTGATTTTAAAAGAAGTGGCAAGCAGTTCATGCTACTCAAAGTCCGTTCACGTGCTAAAAATATGCACGTTATCTTGCACAACTTATTTTCTTGCATGCTGATAACTTTTCAATGACATGATAACATCAATATAAAGCACATATTGAATTTCTTTGTATGTAAAAAGCAATTCTAAAGAGAAGACAAAGTAATGAATACATACTGCTGTATGACGCATGAAAAACCTTGAGAGCCATATGCCAATACAGAACATGCTAATAATTTAAAAGCTATAGCCTGAAGCTACATCTAGAATTAATTAGAAAAGATTACAAATCTTCCTTCCAAAACTAAGTACTTCCATCAAATTAACAGGTTACCTATTAAAGTGACCTGCAATGTTAATACATGTACTGTTGAAGAGATTAATTTCGTTACCCATAAAAACAATGTTTATTAAAAAATTCAACACACTAACACATATATCTCTAAGAGAAAAAGAAATCAATTTTCTCTCATAGGATTGTTTCAGGCATTCATCATTACCCCACAGACCTTTCCTCTGAGTGTCTACTATGTCCACAAGTAGGTTTTGCATCTAAGCTCTGATTACAGTCAATGGAGATCTATAGCTCAATTCAGCTGCCTACATGTAGCCATCTCATGTCATTTAGACAATTGGTCAGGGCATTTCAAAGGCATCAGTGCCATGTATATGAACAACCAAACTTAGTCCTGTCTTTCTTTTGGCTATAATGGGAATTTAAATACTGTTTGTTGAAGGTATGCCAAGAGATGGCTTGTCCTTCTTGGCTGGATATGAAGGTAGCTGGATGCAACATGAGTAACTACAGGACCAGACACAAGACGTTGTTCAACAGAACAAGGAACAGGCTGTGAAGCTCCTAAAAGTGTCTGGGGTCTGACACTTGAGGGACTGTAGGTCTGGGCAGGTACATGGGGTGTGCATCTCATGGGTGTGAGATCTGCCAGCAAGGCTCAGCCTTACAACTGGCTGGACCTGGGAATAGTGAAGCGCAGCAGCACCTAGCAGACTGGAGAGCAAGAGTCTCTTGGGTCTGAGACTCCAACAACTTTAGCTCTGAAGAAATGGATTGGTGCAATCCCTTACGTCTTGAAGTCCACCGGATTTGGCCACTCTAAACATATCTCAAATATTTAGATAGCTTCATTTAAACACCTAGAGTCTGGAGCAGAGCCCACTCTTCAGCACAAAACAGCAGGGGCATGATTCAGTTGTAAAGCAGAATGTAATGACATTTGAGGTGCTCCAGCTGGTTCAGATGAGTGAGGTTGTTGTGCAGCTCCTGCGTCATACCCACCTGCCCCATGTGGATATCTCAAGGACCCAAGAGCATGTCAAGTTACACTTAGCACCTTTGTTAAGATAAATGAATCATGACCAAAGTGACTGTGCTGTTAAATTAGGTATACCAGACACACGCCTAAAATTAGTTGGAATAAATCTGGGCCATATCACGTTCTATGAATTCACATAATAAATGCCTGAGACACAAGGACAGGGTACTTACAGTCAGATACAACAGAAACAGCTCCATGTCTGGCTCCGGTAACTTGAGACACACAAAAAAAATATCTTTCCAGGGTAGATTCAATCACCTAGATTTCCCCTGGTGATTCAGAAGCAACACAAAGCAATACCCCATGTATCTCAGTTAAGACCAGCAGACAAAAACTATTGCATTTACACCCACTACTTCACCAGTGTATGGACTCTGGCACAAAATTGTTGTGCCTAACTATCACAAAAAACCTCAGATCAGCTACTAGTATGTGAAAACACACAAAAAAACCCCCAAGTGTCCTCTTTGTCCCCATTCTGGAGAATGAACTTAGGCATCTAAACAAATGATTATGAGCAAGGTCTGAAGTGCCATGACTGAAGAAATAGGAGGCAACGAGAAACCATCTCTGAATGAAAGGCATCAGGGCTATTCTTGCAAAATGCAGAGGGTATTCAAGTCTTGTTAAAAGTATAAAGGTATATTGTAATCTAATTCCTTCCAATGTTAAGCACTACCCAAATTTTTTTTCTAATTAGTGGAGAGAAATGAGTATCTCCAGACTCAGTTCAGACAATTGCTTAAGAATGGAGTGAGTCAGGTTGGATGAATTGCCCTTTGGCTTCTTCAGAGACAACAGACAACCAGTTTTTTCCAGATATCTAACTTCAATTACTGAAGTTAGATTAAATTAATCATAACTTTTAGTACCAAAAATTGACAAGAGCTCTCTAGTTACTAATGCTTACCCTACTCAGGAACAATCTGTCCTCCAGCAGCTGCATACAAAACTAAGCAAGAAGAGAAATTAACTGATCTCTCCTATGTAGCAGAGGATACAACTCATCAACTCTTATAGTAGAATTTATCTGACTACATGAGGACATCTTCATCAAAGTTAGCCACCTCCACCCCTATATGTGTAACCATTTTAGAAATGCGCACTTCCAGGTACAAGTCATCTCATCCTGAATTAATATAGCACAGGTAGCAAGATCAATATTGGTACTACATAATGAAGACAAATTAATACAAAAGAAGCTTTCTTTCTAAAAGTGGGAAAACTTATTTGTTCCAAGTCAGAATGCAGCAGGGGGGCACACAGGGTTGAGTATGTTCAGCCATGAGCTGTACTTCTGTGCTTCTGCTTTCAAGGAAAAGCTATCCCAAAACAGTGTTACCATATAGATTTCTCTGGTGTTACAAGGTGGGTACAATCTCAGCTCAGCTAGATGGGAAGAATCAGTTTTCAGGTACTTTACATTGTAGAAGTGCTAGTGGTGGTCCAAATTTACCTCTTGTGTCTTGGTTTACATGACTAATTGCGGTAAAATAATAAAAATAAAATAAATAAATAAATAAATGTCTAAGCTATCAGCTCAATGTCACTTTAAAATCAACTGTCACCCCATATCAGTTTTCCGTAACATCACATAGCCAAATACTTCAACCATAAAATATTCAAGAGCATGTTGAAGTCTATTTTGTGACTTATTTTCTTATGATTCTTTAAAATTAGTAAAAATGTAATCCTTAAACTGCCGCTAATGCTTTTCAAAACAAGGATTACCTAGGTTTCAGCTTTTTCTTTTTGCTGAGAAAAGCAATTTTTAGTCTTGCAGGTAGACTTACACTACTTTACTCCCTCAGTCTTCTCAGAAGTATGAAGCTTTTAATTAAATTTAACTTCAATTACAGTGCTTGATCAAGCCACATTCAAAGGCTTTAAAATGGCTTAGTAACCCCCCCCCAAAGTGAATATTCCACAAGAAAACATTTTCTGTAATCATAAATTTTACAAATATATCCCATCTAGAAGTAAAATTAAGAAAATCATAATTTAGGGGAGGTTCATGAGAGAAAATTATATAAGACTGACTTGGGAATTTGATTTTCATAAACTCCTATGTCTCTGTCATTCATACTAAGTCATCCTCTGTCTTGCAACATAAAAAATATCAAGCAAATCTGTGAATGCCCAGGCCTCACAGGTGTTCAGAGTAGAGCTTACTAACTACATTTCATTATCGGATAGAGTAAAAAAAGTTTTATTGTATTACAATAACTTTTGCACGATCCCTAGATAAAAGCAAATTACTGATGTACATGTTGTATTTCGACAAAATATGAACAGAGACATGCTGGATGTGGAACACTTGGTAAAGCAAGTGTAAATAATCAACTTCTTTCTAATGTATTAAAATGCAAGGTCAGCTGCCAGGGAGAGACTGTATGGCATATTTACAGGGCTGTGGACTACCCAGAAGTAACCAACAAAAAGATACTTAGGGGTCATAGCATGAAAGAGTCTGAACAAAAGCTTCCCAAAAGATGCAATGCTCTGAAGACATGAGCCAAAGTGCTCCCTGAAAGTGAAAATACAGAAATAAACATAATTTTAGTAAAGAAGCAGTGCTACCTCTATATACCACATGGGGGAGGCTCATCTACATTCTGAAATATTCCCAGCTCTCTTCTGCAGACGTCAAAAATAGGCAGTGAAAGAAAGTCAGCATGTAAGAGAAAAGCTATAACAATTATTTGGGGACTAGCAAACAATGAGCAAGACACACCGACTATCAGGAACAAAAATGAAGTGACAGCTTCCAGGACACCCCTAGTTTTGAAAAGATCCTCTTTTCCATAGAAAAATATATCTTCGGAGGATAAGCTTTCAAGGGCCCCCAGGTCCATTAATAAAACCTAGGTTTCTTTTCAAATTCTGTCCAGGAAAGTAGTTGTGTACTTTGGAAACAAAACCAGTGGTTAGTACTCATGCTGGATAACACTAATTGTGCCCTATTTTTAGCGTAACTGCCAGCATTGATGCTACTACTATTGCTTTTAGTCATATGCTGCCTTACAGACTTTGAGCTTGTATTGCAAGCATAAATTATTCTTATTTTAAATAAGCCTACTGAAATCCGCATGTAAAATTTGACAGTGTTTCCAGCTGTTTAATCACCTACGATGAGCTGATAATCCCAGCTCAGTAGCTAGCATGGATTAATAGAGCACTTACATTCTAAAACAAGATGGGTATCTTCTCAACTGAGGTAAGATCCAACACCACCTCTCTACCAACCTTTACACAGCCTTCAGAATTCAGCATCTTCTTGTAAGTATCATGACAAGCAGAAATCAATTCTAAGAAAATATTTAGTTATGAGTTGTACAACAATTAATCCCCAAATACAAAATGGAATTCTTAAATATTATGCTTATTATAATTTAATAAAAAGTAGAAGTCCTATCTAAGAGCCATATTAAAAAGGCAAGGGATATCTGCGAAATGAATAAAAAGTGAAGCGTCTGATCTTCTATTTGTCGCTATAAGGGTTTTCAAGCAAACACTTCTATCCTGAGGTGTACTTGTAGAGTAGAAATGTTCCAGTGCTAGAGAGAAATATTTTCTCTGAAATGCAAGCACATGCTTCTAAACGGAATATCAAAACCAAGTTTTCCCCCAGCTGAAATACACAAATCATTCTCAGCAGCTGTGTTACAAAATCCAGTGATATCAGCATTTGCAAAACCTCTAAGAACTACTTGGAATTGTGCAACTGTTACAACATGCTACATAAATAAATCTAATAGGAAATAACTCCTGTGCATGTATATGCGCGCTCTGAGCACTAAGCTTGTACTGCAGCAGAAGACTGCCATGCATCCTGTCCTCTGAGAAGCCACATTCCCTGAAAGGTGCTCAGATGCTGACAGGAGTTACTGTTGCTTATAACCTTTTTTTATCAGAAACATATACAGACAGGAACCAAATCAGTCATACCACATCTTTCATTCCTTCTAGAGCTTTAGAAATGTTATTATTTATGATGGAAACAACAATCCAATCATCTGCAAGCTTCAGCATGTTATCATGTGCCACCCCGAAAGCATTTTACATAAAACTTTAATCTCCATTACATACGAAAAATAAGGATGAGAAAGCTGTATTAAATCTTATTAATCCAGTCCTGAGTGCTAGAACATACATCTCTGATGCAACAATGGACAGCAAATAAACTTAAACCTATTTTAGAATAATAAAAAAATCCCACCCTGCACTGGGTGCAGCTCTGGATCCAGCTCAAGCTTACAAAATAAAAGCTTTTGTCCACTTACAGTATTTTCTGTTTGCTACTGCTGGTAACAGACTACAGTGTAAAAGCTCCCTATGACAGCAATTCTTAGTTGACAAAGTGTATTTTATATCATAAAGACTCCAAACTAAATGACTTCACTATGAACCCTTGGGAAGGGGAAGCAAATTAGGAGAATGGGACAGAACCTGACCTCTTTCCGTGTAAGCAACAAGTTCCACATCCAGGTAAAAACCTTCTGCCTGGGGCCCTACCAGCTGTAAGATTTTTTTTTTTTAAACAGGTAAAAAGAATATAGTACTGTCAAATTAAACATGTCCCCCCCAGTTTTTCTTCTGGATAAGTTTGATGTCCAAACATATAACGTAACTGACACGTGACATTGGGATCCAGCAAAATAAAGGCTAAAATTTCACTGATGAGATTTTTGGGTTTTGTGAAGTCATAAGCAATCGGAGAGGAACTACAATGGATCTGTTTTACAACATACCTTATCATCCACAGATGACATAACAGCATTCATCCTGAAGCACATTACTCATTTTAAGAAACGAAGCAGAGTTTAATCTTAAGACTATAAATTACTGCAGCCAATTGCAAAACCTGCAGACTTCTGTTGCCTACTCTTTTTAAACATCTGAAGCAGCATTTCTGAATAAGAACTCATCTAAGCCAAACTCTGAATCTAGCCAATACTTCATATTCTCCAAGAAAGAAGAGTTTTCTGTCTGGAAGGCTGAATTGGATGAGATATGCTTTGAAGCCCTGCATAAAAGCTGAGCTCCTACCGACTGACTCCTTGCTAAGCCTCTTAACTCCTCAGTTTATCCACCCGCCTGATCCACAGCATTTTACAGAAGCGAAGCTATATAAGGTGACTTCAGCTAGGGTGTCAACCAACACCATCTCATCGATTTCAGAGGAGTTATACCCATCTGCACCAGCAAGGAAGTTTACACATCACATCTCTCTGCTCGCTGGGCTTAATACTGACATGTCCCAACATCTCCAAGTACTACCAAGAAAATACAGAACAAGCTCTACCACCCTGTTAAGACTGCGATGTGGCCCTGTTGATTTGAATGACTCTAAAGAAATAAAACAGACAGCAAGATTAAAAACCGAAGGGAGAGGGAACTGACCCTACGGTAGAACTGCTGTAAACAAAACAAACCAGAAAGGTTTCAAACAAAAGACAACTGAAAAAGAACAAAAACAAAGAAGTGATCCAGGTCAGGCCATAGAGAAAAAACCCAACCAACCAAATCTTACCTCAACACTAGAACTGCTCATGGAAAACAGGAACAACTCCAAGCAAAGACCTTACCATAGTAGGTCACATTTAACTTTCATCCTCCTTAAAGCTAGCATGCCTATCCAACAGAAACAGGACTTGTAATAAGCCTAGTTCATTCTAAACTCGATAAAAGCTTCACCTACGCAGTGGCAGACCAGAGGAACGTTGAGAAGCTCATCCAAGTTCTCACAGTGGTTCACAGAAGAACCACCTGCTGGAGACCACAACTGTGCTTATACCCTTAAAGATTTATTCCAAGATTAAATCTTACTGCCATCATGAAATACTTAAAATAGTCATTTTCACTTGAAAAGAAACAGGCTGGTGAGCACAACAAGGTGAAAGGTAAACTAGCATCATTCAACTGATTCTCCAGCCTGAAAGACCAAGTAGTCATTGTATTGCCTAGGATTGCTTTGGCAGAAGTCTCTCACAAGACCGTTAGTCTTGTTATGAGCTATCCTAATGCTGGGGTATTTCAGACAACAAATGAATGCTTTTTATGAAAGTAAGGATATAATGTAATAAGAAAAATTACATGAGCAGGAATAAATGAGCACAGATTCAAAAACAGAAGAGAGCAGGAATTAGTTAAAAGTCAGAAAAACAGCCTGACAAAGTTTTACTACTTTTGGCTCACACCTCTTCCCTCTGTGTGCATTCATTCAGATATGCTGACTTTGCAGACAAAAATAAATTTTTACTGCTTTTTATTTCTCTGCGTACTACAGTGCCTAAAGAGCTATTACAATCTAATTAATTTTTGGATTAATTTTTGGCTAATGCATCATGGACAAAATTATTAAGCGAATTGTACCTATAAGCCATTTCAGAAATCACAGATTGGTACATTATAAATGTTTTTTGACTACACATTTAATAATTCTCAAGTACATCAGTGCTACCATTGACCCACTGCCAAACAGAAAAGGCACACTTAGATTTCAAAATCCCTCTGAAATGCCCTTTCAAGGCACATGGCTAAAGGGGGAAAATGCTGTTCAACTTCCAAGTACAAAGTCTGAAACTTTAGTATCGGAAAAGAAGAATGCCATTTTACTGAGTCACTTTTAAAATTACAATAAAATTATATATATATTTATACACATATACTTACTGATAGAGAGGACTGCAAAACAAAACCCAGGAAAGTCAGATTACAGAAAGTTTGTCGTACTTTAAAACAGAATTATTAGATTGTTACAACAATCTCACACCTGGTTTCAAAACTGAAGAAGAAATATTGTGAAACCAACTTCTACAAAGTTAGGGTAAGAAATATGACATTTGCTTATTACATATTATTTGTAAAGGTATAGGCGATAAAAAGCAAATCTTTAGACATACGAGAGTTAATCAAGTCTAACTGAATTCTTAATTAAAACAATTTTAGCATAGGTAAAAACACAAGTCCATTCTGTCCTTGAACATACTGCTCCCATAATGGGTTTTATATGCGGCATATAATCTTTCAGAAACTTTCTACAGAGCCCAGGAAATTCATGAACCCATCACCATGAGAAGAACATATGGATCAAAGGAACTCGTTGTCAAGATAACTCTACGTGACATATGCCACTCGCTGTGACTACTGCACAGAGAGAGACTGAACTGATAACCACAGAGCGATTTAAATTTGAAACAATAAATTTGCCTTTCTAATGTCTTCATTGCCTGTTAAATTTAAATAATACCTTGTAAGGGAAAAACAGGTCACACATTCCTCTGGCTTGTTTCTACATTCACATTACGGACTTGATTCAGTTGCCCGTTTGAATGGCCCTTGGGAGGCCAAGATATCATCAAAGGAATGGCAGATAGGGCACAGGACCTACGGAAGCTCCGTATCCGTCCTGAGTGGAAGCTGGAGGTCAGCCAGGATAACCGAGCACATCTCGAATGGCACTATGTGGGGCAATCTCAATGGAGCCTCTACATTGGGATTCAGTGCCAGGCTGGGACACCCTACACCACACAGATGTACCTTCAAGTGACCAGATGGGAGTCGAGTGCCAAGCACCCATTACTGTCCGTGGATTCAAGAGAGCTATCGACTTCGTCCTAAGGCCAACACCTACACCTCGTCACCTGAGCAGCTCCCCTGATTCCTCTATGGACAAAACTCCCATTGACTGCCAAGCACGGAGACACAGCTCACACTACAGACACCCAAACTCAGGTGTCCGAACCGTGAGCCAAATTCCACCCTAACGCTAGGTGGGATGGTTACCAACATAGGAACCACAGTTTGGTCCACATAACTTTAGGCAAATGAGCTCAACTGCATATTGCTAGCACAATAACCGTTGTATGATCTTTTATAGTGAATGCAAAGAGACAGATGCCTTCAGAGACTGATTCAGTTAAATGCTTGATTTTGGATAAGGCTAAACCACAACTACCCATATCCTCCAAAGCATATAGGTACATGCTCAATCTCTCTTAATGACAGCTGTAGCTAGCTTATATAACCATATGCTCATATTGTCATGAGCTTAATATCTTTCTCCTGTCCCCTTCCTATATTGTTCATTTGCATCTTCTTTCCGAGTTATAAATCCTAAGATAGTATTTCCTACCTTAATCACTCTCTTCAACCACACTTACTACAATCTTAATGGGACCCTAGATGGTAAAAAAAGTAAAAATAATAGTGGCTGGTATTTATTTAGGACAAAATTCAGCACACCCGGGTATAACTCAACAAGTTTGCTGGCACCGAACAGCCATCAGATTGATCCCAGTACTTGAGGCTACCAAGAGCCCAACAAAGCAGTGCTAGCAGTCAAGTTCCTGCTCTTCTTGGCCTGTCCGATACTTAACAAAGTCCCAATATTACATTAGATGTGGACAAATATGCCTTTAAAAATTTATAGCACCGTGATAATTTTGGCTTTACAAAAAAACACTGCTTTTCAAATCTCAATAGAGATACCAATAGTAAAGTTACCATCAAAGTTTTCTTGCCAAGAGATCCACTATTTTAAGCAACGGATAAAAATTGCCAAGTTCAAAAATCACAAATTATGCAGGGGAAGAAAAGGATAATGAAGGAGGAGAACACTTTAAAAAAATGCATGATCAGGAAAAAAAAAATCAAACAATTGTTAGCATTTATGTAGTGGAGGAAGACTTGCATATATGGGAAAAAACCTGCATGTCTGCCATTCATAAAGCTTGCTAAATTGTGCAAAACCCAAAACATAAGTGAAACGCCAGACCAAAAATGCCAACTTACTAGTAAAGAAATTCAAAGAATAAGATTACCTTGTTCCAATCTAAAGCATAGGGACCGTTTTGCAGCCTCTATCTCAGGACTTGGATGATCCAGAACACGCCTGCACCACTGCAGAGGACTCAGTGATTTCTCTTGAGGAGTGTGAGCCTTGGTAGGCAAGACGTACAACCTGAACCAAAACACGCACAAATATCAGCAAGATACTCAATGCTTAAAAGTTTACTTCTGTATTCTCAATTTCCTGCCCACTAATAATGTACAACAATGCAATGCCCTGCAATATGATATTCTAGTAACAAACGATATTACTAAGGAGAGTTTACATTAGTTTTCTTCTTCCCTCCTCCGAAAAGTAGGTGGCAAAATATGAACTCTACAGGTCTGGCATGTCAAATCCAAGTTCAAGGAGACTTCTCATAAAAATCTTGCATCTCATCATTACCACAGTCTGAATTTCAGCACCACCCAAAGTTCAAATGCGTTAGGAGCTATACACACACCAAAGATGCTATCAGTTTTCCCTGTTATATTTATCTGTACTGGGAATTAGATAATTTCAGTATTTGATTTTACATTTAAATGACAATTTCACTGTTATCTCTTCCACTTCTTGACCTATAACAACTTAATCAACTTGTCAAGGTGCTGATTTTAATTTAATTTTCATACACAGTATCTTCTCCCAGATGAACCAAACGTTGTACAAGCTAGATTTTTAAAGATTAGAAAACATTTGCTGAGAAACAATGGAAATCCAATTTCAATATTCAATTCCAGCAGAAAAAAAATGCCAGAAAAGATAGTGTATATGTGTTATTCTCAGATGAGAGTAGGCAGCTAATGAGATGGTCAAGCGCATTAGGAAGCCAGGTATCAAAGCAGATTTCAGGGGGAAATTCTTAAAGCTGGGATCTGCGTTGCTGCTGGGGCCCTTGCAGATTAGCGGACAGAAGCAGATGCCAGTTCACCTGGGAGAGCGCAGATCTCCCAGGAAGGGAACTATTCTTGGCCGCTAGAGACGGCTCGCAGCTCTTGGCTTGACCGCTTCTGATCGATTGGGCTGCAGACAGTCAGAGGCAGATTCTCAGGCACCAACAAAACACTCCACGGGCTGCAAAGGAATCCAGCCTGCACACAGGGGGTGCAAAAGGCAAGAATGAAAAAAATAAAAAAAATTGAGCTCCTCAGGGGACCACTAACAGGTAGCAGCCTTTCACCTTCAGGGTTTTGGTTCAACAGCTACCAAAGTCCCCCAACAGCAACTGCTCTCCAGTGTCTACTCAATGTTTTGCCTTTTTTTTTTTTTCCTGTGAAGTCAATCAGCATTCTCTGTCCAGCACACAAGGAATAAATATCCTCACTGTGATTGCTATCTCTCTCGGCAATCCCAGCAAAGATCAACTATTGAATTTCTCTGAGGAGAGGACTGATTTCCCGTGACTTCCTGTGGTGCCTGGCTACACATTTAAAAAACGATACTGAGGAGAAAAAAAAAAAAAAAAAAAAAAGAAGAAAAAGAAAAGCTTTCAGCTTTCCTGTTAACCTGCAGAAGTGCTTTGAAAGCTAAACATCTGACTGACGAATTCTCAGTGATCGGACATTTGTGTAAAATGCTGAACAGTAAAAAGAGGTTTGACTTCTCTGCAATGATGCTAATTCTACAGGGGGTTTTGTAACTGCAGTTAAAAAAAAAATATATATTTAAGGCCTAAAATTACTAATCAACAACTAGGATACACGTTGATCTTTGGTTTTCTGGATAGCAGTTTGCTTTAAAGACTGACATTACAAAAAAGCCCCAAGCAGCTGGCATCACACAGCTGACCTCTCATGGACAATGACAGAGATTTAGCATTGAACTAAAAACTTTCAACAGCTAAAACAACTCACTCTTAGCAGCATAAATTTGTTAACAAATCTCTGTCATGGAATTCTTCCTGTGGACACGTGTGTGACGCGAAGGTAACTTAGGAAAGCATTCAGGATCGCTTCCAGGGGGCAAATCAAATAGGAAGCTCTACTGAGTCACATAAAATAACACTGACTTTGTACTGCCCTTTAATATAAACAGGGAAAACATTTTGTTTAACAGGACAGGATCAAACAAATTTGACATTCCTTAATGTGAAGGAAAGTTAAAATTTGGTAAAATTTGATTCAAGCCCAGATCGGCAGCCCCAGAACAGCCCTGCGCAGACTAATGGTACACAATGAAACAACACTGACAGAAATTTCCATACCATTTGCTGATGAGTCTCATAAGCAATTTTCCCAAACTGCAGCATGGTATTATTTGTACCGCAAAGTACACACAACCCGCATTCAAGAAATATTTATGGCATTCAGATTAATTTTTAAATCCTTTCTCTGCTACCCAAACCAAGGATGTTTAAATGCCCCTCAGCTGCATTATACTGTATTCTATTCTCAGCTGACGTAAACTTCTGCTCGATATAAAAAGTAACCACAGAAAAAAACCACGTTGAAGCTTTGACAGATACTTAAATCAATTATTTAAACAGAGATAATATATACTTTATTACTGACACGTTAAAACAATTGAGCATCGATGACGTTTAACATGGTTACGCAGCCACCGATTCACACAGTATTCCAGCAGCGTTTGACTAGTCCCTACGACGTTCGTCCACGCTGCCGAGACAAGTTCTGAGGCTCGCCAGGCTCACTTATATCTCCAGTCCGTAATTTCCCCTTCTATTGGTTTTTAAGCGAGCGTAACCATTCCTCTAGGTCGATTTTGTTTTCTGCTTTATTCAGTCACTATTCATTTCTGTTTTAATTCAATTTCCTAGCATCCAACCGTGCCTTTCCGAGCTACGCCAGCGCTCAAGATACACAACCAACCATTTAGATCAACGTCTAAAAGACAAAAGCCCTCCCAAATCCCTGATGATGAGAGACAACTGGGCAGAGATTTTAGGATGGGGATGCAGCGCTGCTCAGATAACGGCTTTCCCGGAACAATTCCTCTATTTTTAATTCCTTATGTAAACAGGAGGCTGAAACTAGGGCTGAGACCTGGAATTAAAAGAGAGACCATCCTCCTCAAAGGGGGAAAACGAAGGCAAATCCACCGCCGAGGGCACGACCCCCTGGGCGGGATGGGGGGGGGGGGGATAAAAAGCCCCCACCTGAACCCCATTCCCGGACACGGCTCCCTTCTGCCCGCAGGGTTAACCGCGCTGACGGCGCGTTTTACGGGGGGGGAGGGAGGGAGGGAGAAAGGCAATTTAAGTTTCGGCAGAAGGAGACGAAGCGGATTTGGGCGCTAACGCTAACCAGAGCCTGCAGAGCACCAGCGGGGCGGGCGCCGGACACGCGGGTTTGCGGGACACACAGACACGCACGCAGAGCCGCACGTACCAGGTATCCTCGTCCTGTCCGCAGCTGCCGGCCTCCAGCTCCAGCACCGCCACCTCGTCCAGCACCGTGGCCGCCGCCCCGCCGCCGCCGCCCTCCTGCCCCCCGCCGCCGGCCGCCGGCAGGCCGGGCGAGGGCTTGAAATAGGCGAGGGGCTCCGGCGGGCCCGGCGCGGCGGCGGCGCAGAGCAGGGTGGGCACCGGGCCGGGCATGCCCGGCCCGGCCCCGCCGCCGCCGCCGCCCGCCGCGCAGGGGGGGCTGGCGGGGCGCAGCCCGCCGGGGGCCGGCGGCGGGGCCAGCAGCAGGTGCGGGCTGGGCGGGCCGGCGGCCACGGCGGCGGCGGCGGCGGCGCGGCTCCGGAGCTGCTCGTTTTGCTTCTCCAGCTTCCGCACCAGCTCCTGCAGCTTCTTCACCTCCAGCTCGGCGCTGACGGCGGGGCCGGCGCCGCTCCCCTTCACCTCCGCCATCATCGCCGGTTTCAGCAAGGCAGCCTCCATCCCTCCCTCCTTCCCTCCCTCCCTCCCTCCGGCCGGCCCGCCCGCCGCCGCTGGCACCTGCTCCGCCGCGCCGCCGGAGGGCAGCGCCCGGCCCCCGCGGGCGGGCGGCGGGGAGGCGGGAGCGCCGCGGAGCCGCCGCCGCCGCTCGCCGCGCTGGGGAGCCGGCCCGGCCCGGCCCTGCGCCGCCCGCCCCCGCTCTTGCGCCTCCCGTCAGCGGCGGGGAGGACGCGGGTGCGATCCCCTCCCACCCCGGCAGCCGGAGCGCCGCGCACACGCACACGGCGGGAACAAAGAGCCGCCCGGCTCCCCCGCCGTCCGCCCGGGGGAAGGGCGGCGGGGGCCGCCTCGGCCGGGGCCTCCGCCGGTGGCCTCGGGGGCGGCCGGCCCAGCCCCCCCCCCGCAGCGTGGGTCTTTAAACAAAGGTGCCTTCCCGCCGACCCCACCCGCGGGTTGGACCTGGCCCAGGACGCCGCTCCTCTCGTGAGCCGTGTAATTAGAGCCTGGTGGTGTCAGGGTTATAATTATGCAGATGGGAAGTGTGATGGGAATGGGAATCACAAATAGAGGCTTTGTTGGGCTTGAAAGGAACGAGTTCAGCCAAAAGCAGGCGTTTGTGGGTTGGAAACGTGCTGATTCTGGGAGTTTGGACTCACAGTGAGGAAAGCGATGTGTTTTTGGAGATGTGTTGCTGGTGAAGCAACAAGACCGAACCAAGCGTAGTAGAAAACTATGTAGCTACACAATTGTTTATGTATAGGAGAACCCCCGAGATGAAAGATGCCCTCATATTGAAATTACATCCTTTAACGCAGCCCCCGTGCTTAGGTTGGTTTGTAACGTTTGAGTCTTTGCTTGAGAGAGCAATGAATAACATTCACTCATGGTAGTGTTTTTATGTTGTCCTTCATCGCCCAGTACTGAAAGAAACCATCGCTTGCATCCCTTCCTCCCGCCTAGCAGGTGAGCAGAGACTGAGCGTTGCCCCAGGCAGCTCAGCCATCGCACAGCCCTCCTTGGGTTCATTTCCCTTGACTGCAATTACAGGGGACAACCTCCTGTTTACCCGCCTGAAGTCTCCTAAAGCTCTGATGTGAAATAGGGAACAAATCTCCAGGAAGCGTCTAAGTTGCTCAGCCAGCCACTAATACTAGCTATCGGTCGGGCGCTACCCAATTCTTGAGCATCAGCTTTAGGCAGAGGAGTAGCAATAATGGCCACCACCACCTTCACGGTGCTTTGTCACCGCCTCGGGTTTCTCATGTAAGGAGGCACAGACGCTAATTCTCTGCTCAGGGCGTAAGTCAACTTTGAAATCATCCAGCCTGTCACAGTTTTCTCTCTTTTGTTTATAGCCTGGAAGCTTTATTCTGCAGGTGCATAGGACGACAGCACTGTTGTTTGTTGGTCTTTTAAGCACTCTTACAGTGCAAATAGTAACAACCGGTGCTACAAGAATGCCTGGAAAGGAAGATGCCGCACGGCACAAAGCATTGACTTCCAGATAACGTAACTTTCATCACCGAAGAGAATAAATATAGCCCCCAGTGTACTAGATTGCAACCAGATAGCGCTTAATCCGAAACTTTTGTTTGGTCTCTTCTGTCTCTTTGGAAGAAAGAAGTGGAGAAATGCTGAGAGTGTAAAAACCGCCTGGCCCCAATTCTGCCATGCGTCATCAGAGTGAGTAACATAATCCAGTTTTCACTACTACAGATAGCTGTAATCTTTATTTCCCTAAGTAAAAGAAGAATTGAGTTTCTCCATGTTTAGCCCTGGGCAAAAGGCATATGTCTCAGGTTGCTATCACTAATAATGGTACTAGCCTTAATTCTTAGAAATGTGTATGCTAATCCAGTAAGATCGTAAAGTGATAAAAAAGGTAATTAGCAGCATATGTAATATAGCGTTTATTAGACATCAGTAATACACAATGAAAAAAAGCCAAGAAGAACTCTACAATAATGTCAGTGCTGGATGATGCAATAAGGCAGAGGAAATACTCAGAAGAGAGATTTTAAATGGAGGAATTACTTTTTCCCTTTGAACCAGGCAAGCAAAGTTATTTAGTGGACCAACAAAAACCCAGGAAACGGGTATCTGATTTTTTCAGTTGCTGGAACAGGTACATGACAGCGTGGTCAGTATATTTCATCAATAAAAAAAACACAGACACCAGTTTGGAGCTACATCAGGAGACACATTTGGAGACACACTACAGCACGTAGCATCATGGCACGGGATCTTAAGAGTCTCCATGGAAATGCTTGTCCTCAGTTACGAGTAGAAGTAGTTGCAAATTTTCAACTGCCTTCTGTTTGTGCCGCCTATGAAAATGTTGTATGCAGGCACTTGTTTGGACTGAGTTCCCGAGGAGAAAAAGCTTAGGACGGGGCATAGTGCCTTAGTATGGTTACAAAAGCTTTTCCAGGCAGTTCAGATGAATTGATCACAGGCAGGATCAGGCTCATTACATCTCATCCACAAGAAAATGGTCCAGAAGGTTGGCTCTTCCTTGAGTGGGACTGCTTTGAGCCTAATTTCCATCCGGCGGTAGGGGCAGAAAAGAGCTTAAACTTGTGCACGCTTCAACTACCATGCTCACATTCAGTGTGAGAGACCCTGTCTTTTTCCAGGCGTTTCCTGGATAGGTGGGCCTAGTAAAGGGTAAAAATGCATTTCACTGTGTTGTATTTGTTGCTGTATTTTAAATGTACATGTAATTTCACGAACAATGTAGCTTCACGTAGAGGTGCTGGCAGATAAAACGTGTGTTCATGAACACACTCTCTCATGGTCTTCATGCTGGCCTGCTAGTCTTCTGCCAAGATGGTTTGAACATCTTAGTCATTAAATTATTTGACCTAATTGTTTGGTCTTTTAAACACAAATTATTCTCCTCCTAACATTGACATTACTAATAAATTGTTAATGAGCTCCGTTCAGTATCCCAGCACTAGCTGATGAGTTTGATTAACCCAGAACTTCATAAGCTCTTTCCAAACCACAGTGAAGACTTGGTAGTTCCAGTCCTTTTTTTTTTTTTTTTTTTAAGGCATTGATAAAAGGTGTTTAACACCAACCCAAAACATCCTAACGTGCCCATGTAACCTGTCATACCCAGACCTGAGAAATTAAATGCCCTAAATCAGCAGAGATCTACTATAGGATTCTACCTACATGGTATCCTATAGTAGACGTTTCTGAATCAGTATAGTTACTAATAAGCTCCCGATGCAGAGAACAAAGAAGCAGGAAGTCTACAAATCCCATCTGCTCTTCTCTGTTAATAAGCCTGTTGCTTTATGCTGCAATAGCTGCAGGCTGGACCTGCCTTTCAGGCAAGCCAGTAAAGAATTAATTGCAGTAATCCAGTCTGGGCTATACAAAAGATGTGTTACAATAAGGTCAGAGCACGGACAGTAAACTCCAAGTCTGGTGAGATTATTTTAAAGTGCAGTTCCCCTCTGAAAAATGACTGTGAAAGGAGTTTTATAAAAATAGAGCCACTACCATGCCAGCAGAAGTCCATCTAATCCAGCATTCTGTCTTTAACAAAGGCTGATTGTAGCTTGGTTAGGAAAATATCTCGGAAACAAGATAAATATTGAGGGATTTTGTCCAACTTTCAGAAGTCACCGAATAGAGACATCTGGACCGTTTAGTTTTGAGAGCCACCAATGTGTAATAATATTACATTTGCCGAGCCCTGTTTTTAAACCATTTAGACATTAGGACTCTACAACACCCTGTGGCAATTAGCACTGCAATTTAATTATGTATTGTAAGAAAAACTACTTCCTATTATCTACTTTAAATCTGCTGCCTAGTAATTTAATTGGGTGTCCCTTAGTTCTGGTTTTCTGAGAAAGACAGAACGACTAATCATTCTCTATTCAGCTTCTCTTTGTCATTCATGACTTCATAAAATGGAGTTTCTTTTCTTCCAAGCTGACAAGCCCTAATTTGTATAGCCTTGCCCCCACAGAAGTCGGGTTGAACCTCCCATTGTTTCCTGTCTCCCTCCATAATGAAAACTGAATTTTCTAACCCATTGTTTCCTTTCTATTAATAGTCCGTGTTTTCTTATGTCGTGATAGCTTAGGGAAAGACTGTGACAAAAAATTATTGTAAATCCAAATATACTCAGTTAAAGACATCAGTTTAACCAAAAGCATATTGGCTCCTTCATTCGGAAACACTCATATATTTGTGAGCATACCTTGCTTTAAAAAAGCCGTTTGGACTCTCCTCCAATATATCATCCATAACCAAATGCCTCTATATTCTGTTATTTATTATAATTTGTACAAATTGGCTGGATGGAAGATTAGACTAACTGAAATGTAGTTTCCCCCGAGCAGCTTTCATATTTTTTCAAGACTGATGTCCCAGCTGATACTTCCAAATTCGTTTGGCACCAAGCCTGGCTTGAATGATAGCGTAAATGTCTGCGAGAAGTTCAACGATGTCACAGTTGAACTGCTGGAGAGTTTTTGCGTAGGCACTACCTGGTCCTAGCAATTTGTTACTGTTAGATTTATAAATTTATTCTAAAATATTTGAGTAGTTAAACATTTTCCTGGAGTTACAGCACAGATTCTTCATTCTCAATGTCTCTTGCAACTGTTTTCACTTCCTAGCTGTTGCTAATTTCCTGCTGATTGGCTTTCTCCTTTTTATACAATTTCTTTTTTTAAACTACTATGATTCCTTCTGGATTTTTCCTTATTGAATTAATATTAGATTGAAGTACATTGTAATCACTACTGGAATGGATCTTCTATAGGATCAGATCCAAAATGTCATCATTTTTGTGAGCCCCAGTTGCTCCAGAAAATCAGCATTTATGGTATCCAGAGATATTGTCTATGCATTAAGCTTAGGGACTCTTAATCTGTAGATCCATCTGGACAGAACTATACATGACAGTTCTAATTTAAAGGATTATTATTTTATTTTGACTCATCAATTCCATATCAAATCACCCTGGCTTTCAAATGCATTAATCTTTTCTCTTCCCTTCCCTCCTCTTCCGTATAGACAGAAAGCATCAGGCCTGAATCTTGCCAATCAGGATGGGTTGTTTCTTTCTAACGAGTCTTCATTGAGAACAAAGACTAATTATGCTTTCAAAGAAGCTCGAACATTTGCATTGTCTCCAGTATATATGTATATTAGAGAACATAATTTGGTTCGCAGAACCTTACTGCTGATGAATAAGAAGGTAGAGGGGGAGATCAAGGTTGTTAATAAATGAGCTGATAATGTCAGAGTAAAGGTTTTGAAATAGCATATAGGCTGTTTGAGTGTAAAATGCTGAAGATCATAATGACAGAAGTACAGCTTCTCTCCAGGAGGCTAAAAATGCATGACACAATTTGCCAAGAATCCCGATTTCAGCTTGATTTGTCTTCAGGGAACAGTGGCTGTTGACACAGGAAAAATGACGTATTTCATGATGACATGAATATAATGCAGGCTTCAACTAATTCTGGTCATTTCTTTCCTTTTTTTTTTGTCTTCTGTCATCTTTAATTTTGTTTATCTGCATATAGTTGGAGAAACAGACTCAAGAAATTCGTCAGCTTTGCAATAAAGTGGAAAAAAATTACTATCGACGTTAGCAACCCCATCATATGGATAGCTAAGTGATTTTTACAGTTTGCAAAATCTTAGTAAGTATAGGCCAACAGGCTGAATGCTTTGTGATACCTTAAAATGGTTTAGAAGTTACGGCGTGAAAAAACTAAACAGCAATATGCTTAGCATTGGTTATGTGACAGATCTAGGAAAAACTAAATATTGCAAAAACCTCCTCAGTCCAGCAGTAAATATGTTTTCTGAGAAGGCATGTCTGAGCGGCACTGGTACCCTGTCAAAAGAGCATGGAAGGTTTGCAGTTGCTTGGACGGTTCTTGTGTCAAAGTGGGTGTGTTAAATTTTCAGACGGGGAATGGTTTCAAAAAATAAGTACCTGAACTTTCATCTAAGTTCAGTTTGATCAAGCAAAAATCTTTGCTGAGTATCCAGAAATGCCTGTGTAATTTATTTTTGTGATTTCTTTTTTCCCGTCAGATGGGATCTAAAAAAAAGCCTAGCCTGCAAAAAACCTGTCCTTGCACTATCTATAACCCACTCAATCATGAAAGATCCAATAAATGGCAAAGATACCTAGAGGAGAATTTAGGTACAGTTAGAAAACCCAAATCCAAACCTGTTTTCCAGACCCTCTCTTCCATATACTATATAACTTACAGATTACTTGAGACCTTTCCTGCCACAGATCATTAGACCAGCATAAAAACCTTTGCCATTCCTCCTGCCGTGCCGGGTCTCCTGGGTCTGGGTAGTGATGGACTGATCGGTCTTTCTGGCTCTTGGTCCCTTTTGCATTTTTGCATTTTTGTCTGTTCTTCAGGTGCATGGTCAGTGTCAGTGTCAGACACACCTGCAAGGCTGGAGGAGAGCTGCTCTATAATCAGCCCTTTCTGGGACAATCTGGAAATAGAAGAAATGTGGTGCGGCAAAGGCATTTCTTGAGTACACTCACTGGATTGGTGAAGGACGTATGAATTGTGGTATTACAAAAAGAGCATATTCTTCTTAGCTAGAACTTTTCCTTGTGTTTGTTCCAATTTCTTTATGAGAACCAAAGTCCCTCCGACCTCCATTCCCCTGTTTCATTTATGTTCCTACTGAGGAGATTCTGATTCTGAATTCACAGGCAGGGGAGTTTTTAAACAGTCCTGGTGATCTCCGAGTTAAAAACCAGAAACTGGAGTTCTCGAAGCACATGTTCTCCTCTGACTGACTGTCTGGGATGCCTCACACTACAGTTGAAGAGGCAGAAAAAAATACTGCTCCTTCCCTGTTTTCCTCCTCCAGCTTTCCACAGATGTCATTCATGTCAAAACTGGTACGCTTGCTCCCATGGAGAATTTTGTTGTGAGAAAACTGGTATTTTACTACAAAAGGCTTTAGTGGTACTTTTACTTGTCTGTTACTTTGATAAAAGGATAAAAGCAGTCTTCAAATGCTTTTTCAACTGTATACTCTTGTAGATTTTCCAAAACTAGTATTTTTAATCTCTGACCGTTTGAGATTGTAATGCTACAAGTACGGTTAGCTGGATTCTCATTCTTAATTCCAAGATTTTAACTACATACAGGGATAACATAATTCAAAGTTTCATGGGTGGAAACTCCCTGGAGGAACCAGAAGATATCAAGATAGACCAACGTTTTCTGGAATATTCATCTTACAGTCAAGTCTGACTATTGATTTCAATGGCACCAGTACTTATGGCAACACTATTACTTTTTAAATTCCTATCCCCAGTTTTCAGAATCACTGATTCTACTTGTCCTTAAATGGCTTCTTTGCATAATGCTTTCATCTTTTTCTTAATCTTTTCTCCTTTTTTCTGCTTCTTTTTGGTGTTTAGACATGTTAACGCTATTTTTCCCCCCATTAGGAAAAATGGCTTGAGTGCCAGAAAAACTTTGCATTTTCTTTCCGGAAGGAATTCTGTTTCTTTTTTGTTTCCTGAGTAGATAGTTTTAAAACATTGGCTGCCCATTGTTTTGACCACAATAGTTGTCTAAGCTCCCTAAACAGATGTCTGATGACTGCACAGCAATGCCAAGACTCAGACAAGTGCTTTTGGCATGATTCTACTCAGATATTGACTCTAACAGGACAGAAACAACCAATTTTAAGTCTTGGCACAGGCTATGAGACTGTAGCTGTTAATTTATAACTGACACGGTTATAAAAACTCCATGAAAAATAGTACATTTACAAGTAGTTTGCTTGGAAAGGAAGGTGAAATCTGAATTTTTCTTGAGGCACTTACACAGGTGCAGCAGTACCACCCAGAGGCCACTGCTGTGCTGGGCACTGCACAAACAGAAGGAGTTAGTCCCTGTCCAAAAGAGCTCAAGAGACTAGAAAGGCAAAGAAGATACTAAGGCTTAGAAGGGATCGTCATATGAAGACGTTTCTAGTACTCTCAGATGAAAACCCCCAAGCTTCCACTCCCTCACCCTCCTACTCCAGCCACATCTGAGTGCAGACAACTCCTCTAGAAAGGAACACGGCATTAACAGAGATAAACAGAGACTCATTCAGACTGCTTTTAATTATTAATTAGACCACTCAGGTGAGATGGAGAAATTCCAGGATCTGGTCTTTGCTCCCAGGACTTTCTCTATATTTACTGTTCAGCAGTCATGCCTGAGGGGTCAGTAGGCACGGAGAGTGAACGTACAGGCAGTGCAGCTATGCTGTGGGCCGTGGGCCACAAGGATCCACCCCGCACAGGTCAGGGAACATGGCAAAAACGTTAATGAGAACATCTAGTTTATTCCACACACCAGCCTGTTCCATTGTGTTACACGACTTGGTTAAAACATAGCTATGCTGGGAGAGGAATTGAACTTGGCCCTTCCATTTTCTGGGCCAGTGATCTGTTCAAAGAGGAGAACACCATCTCCATCATTTTAAAAGGCAGTAGTTATCAGGAGATTTTTTGAGGAGGTCTGATCTTAGCATTGTGTGCCAAACACATTTTGAGAACATCTGCAGATTCTTCTCCCTGAAATGCAAGCAATGTTTCTAAGTCCAGGTTTTACTGAGCTAGGTTGCTCAGACCAGGCAAAGCACAAAACAGGACAGTAGGCCTTTGAAGTCAAAGAAGAAAGTTTAAGACCTCAGTGATTCTGCATCCGTTAAGCAGCTCAACAGAGCTATTTCAGTCAACAGTTTCAGACTTTGGCACATCAAACCTACCTAAGTATTAACCGAGTAAATCCTCTGTCTTTATGGAATGAAGGATGTCTCTGCTGTTATGCTGCTGTGAAGAAAAATGAGGTGTTTTGGTGCAGCAGAAGAGAGAAAAGGAGGCTACGTTTCTCCCTCGTAGTGTGATACCAACTTGACTGGAAGCTAAAACCACCTCCTGGTGGAACAGAGTAACTATAGTGAGCAACATGCAAGTATGATCAGAGAGCAAAACCAGCCAGGAAGGTGGATACTCTTCATTCTAAACAACAGGATTATGTTAAAATACCAAAGAAGACAAGCGGAGTAGCAGAGTTCTGACCTATGTATAATCTGAGTAAATAAACGGAACACATGAAGTTATCCCAACACAACACACGTCTCCGTAGCAAGGAGCAAGGAACAGAGCTGACCTACTGAATAAAAGCAAGGTCCCTTTGACGTTGACCAGTTCTTTACAAGCCTAGCTAAGGAGGCTCTACAAAGTAACGGAGAGCATGTCTTGTCAAACTCAGAGAGATGTTTATTTCAAGAGGAAGAGGATGAGAGGACAATGCTACAGATGTTTGCCACCTTGTGTCAAGCACTGCTGGGGAGTGGATGCTCAGGCTGAGTGTTTTGTAAGAACGTACACAGGATACAACAGAATATATTAATACAGCAAAGCTGTGCTTGTGACATTCCTTGCTCTTGTAAATATCAGTAGCTTTGAAGCCATCTACATATTTAAATGCATCAATATGTATTATATGCATTATTTCACTCCTTTCCTCTTACTGCTTGATTCTCCCCCCTGTGGAGCTATGCCCCAGCTTTGTAAAATAAAGTATCCATTGCACACAGAAAAAATGGGCCTGATGAATCACAAAACCCCACATAATTTAGTACATCATCTCTCAATACAGCTTTTCAGTCTAATTTAATGCATTATTGAAGATAACGCGTTGATTAAAACAGCTGCCAGCAAACTGTTCATTTGGATTGTTTCATGGAAGCACTAGTCAAAAGGAAATAAAACACCACATGCTAATGATATGCAAAAAGGACAAAAAACAATTAAGTTTTGATACGTTGGTATTGAGATGTTAATATGATTTTTTTTAATGAGTACTGCCATGCCAGCTTTTATATGGTAAATATCAAGCATCACAAAACCGGTGTTTCTTTTCAGCAAACTTACAACATATAATAAAAAATAACAAAAAAACACATGGCAAAATTACCAGGGCTGTTCAGCAAGGATGAATTAACGAGCACAGAATTATTATTTATTGTTTCTTCTTGATAATTCTCTGTCAGTGAGCATTTCAGTAGCAGATACTTGGATCCAGAGTTTGCTCCTGGTCTCTAGCAGAGTGAGCTAAAATCTCTCATCCCCTCAAACACGAGGAAGTCCTGGATTCTAATGTGCTGGCTCAAATGAACATCTAACATCTTCCATTGTAACTGAGCCTTCGCGATAACTGTTGGCCTCTGAACAGGACCAAATCTGTGACCCCAATATTAATACTTCACCTGTTGTGCAAGTCTCATTGCCTCCTGGTGAAGCACAGGGTAATAACAGGTATAGTTTAGCTAGAATATGTTATCAGCAAGAGCCACACAACCAGAAAAAAATATCTATAGTAACAGGTTTATTAAAGCTACTGTCATTAATTCATAAGAAATTTTCATAAAATTAATAAAACAAACTATCTACTGTTTCATGGCTCCTTTGCATGTCAGTCTGAACATCCTTTAAGCTAGGCAAGACAGATTACATCATTGTTCAGCTGCAGGCCCAATGGTTTAAATTAGGCAGACTTTCATACCTGCTATCTCCACTACTGAATGTGCAGACGAGGAGAGAAAGTTTGGCTGGGACAGCCATTCAACAGTTCAATATTAATCTGTGGCTTTGGCACTTTTCACACTTCTAAGCTCTTTCTTAGGCCCAGCAGCCTCTGCTCTAGCTCTGTCATGGTCTTATCTAAGGAGTCCTTTTAAGCTGAGATGTAAGGGAGAAAAATCAGTTCTGAATAACCATGATCTGAAACATCTCATGGCAGAGTTTAGTAGTCAACACCTTTGTTTGTCTGGTAAACTGCTGAACTATTTATTATTTTAGGCAAATAAGGCAGGTAACTATTGAGCGTTGTGGAAACATATTATAACAAAGCATGAACTCTTCTTTCAGTTTCTATAATACACATATGCTATCCAAAAGGGAAAAAAAAATGCTTTCACTGTAGTCTCAAAGGAAGGAAGGAGTTTATCTGGCCTAATGTAGAAATCTGAACAATTCACTCCGAGTTCCTTTGCAAACCATGGAAAGTAAGACATACATTCAGAGCATGGTTAACATCACGGTAAAATAGATGTTCACAATCTGACCAGTTGAATCACTTCCTAAAAATGTCTACTTCTCTATATGACTCTAAAGACAGAATAGATCAAGAAACTTAGAAGTAGATGTCTACACTGTAAAAGTTTAAATTTAGGCAAGATGAATCCATCCATGGTGTTCAGATAGTCAGCTTAATAAAGTAGGAAAGATAAATACAACAACATAATGTCATGCAAAGTATGTATTTCATGATTTCATGGCATCTATTGTGTGCACTTCTTCAAAAAAATGGTAATACAATAGTTACCAGAATCACAAACAGGGAATGGGATACTTCTAATTAAAACCCTCTAACAATATTTGTCTATAAGCCCTCTCTAGTAATAGAGATGCATTTTCCAAAGATGATTTGTTCCATCTTAAAGTTATCATTTAAGTCACTTGGGAAGAATCTTCCTCCGGAGATTGATGTCTCTCCTCAAAGGTACAGAGTGAACCCACCTCACTCTGTATGAAAACAGTAGTTTAAACTGAATAGCTGACTTTTAAATGACTAATCTTTGATGAGATTAGTCCCATTCATGCCATATAAAGATAACAAATCTTTATATCTGAGGAGATGTGTTTTCAGTAAAAAGAATACAGCCCCTTCAAAACATATGTATAGGTATGTCCTGCTGTTCAGAAAATTTCAGTAAATTATCATTAGTTTTACATACAGCTTAGCAGTTTCACAGATCTGATTAATACGCTCAACAATATCTTGTTTTGCTTCCTGGAATGTGTGTATGAAAAGGCATCTAAATTCTCATGAAACTAATTTCTTTGGGAACCGTGCAGTAGGACTGCATTTAGAGTATTTGTTCCTAGCAATAAAAATTAATCATTTTCCACAGAGGCTGGAATTAACAGGCCAATACACTTAACACTAGTGGAACTTCTTCATCATGCTTTCTGGATCTCAAAATTAGTAGATCCATTTTTCTGCAAGAGAGAAAAGATTGATCAGAAATGCCAAGCAAATCACTGTTTTCTAAATGTCACACAAGGAAACTTTAGGCTGATTTATTTTTTTAGAAAATCTGCTGAAGTCTGACTGTCCAGTCTTGTCATTTGCTGAAAGAGGATATGTCAATTTATAATGCTTAATATACAGATCCTTGACAGTTTTATAACTGTCACAATGCCTTATTAATTTTATAATCTGATTAATTGTAAAATTCACTCTTCCCATCAAATTTTGCAATGCCATAATAACACAAAGTATTTTAACAAAACAAATGGTACTCACAGTAGAATATTTTCATTATGATTTAGTAGATTTTGTACCTTCTCTTTATTGGTCACAATGACAACATTAGGTGAAAATACATCTTAACCCAGGCTTATTCATTTCACTAGAACAACCTGATTCACAGATGGACTTGCAGGGCAAGACGCTGTTGCCTCACTGTAGGTGTCCCCATTGACTGCACAGGTAGGACTCTACAGGTTACAATGAGGCCTTAAGAGATCTCCCTTGCAGGTACAGAATAATTATTGTGTCTAGAACCTGGGGCTGGATATCACCCTAAGCAACCCAATCTTACAGAATGAAATACTTTGAAAAAGTCTAAGTACAAAGAAATGAGCAAGAGCAATAGCTGTGTTGTAACATATTGAAGTTTTTTTAATGAAGTTCTCTGCATTGTTTTTCCTATGTTCAGTAATTGCACTGCATCTTACCTTTAACTTTGGAATAGCAAGGCTCACAATGTACGGTTTGTCTGTAAATCCAAATGCTGTCTCCTGCTTTCAGATCTTCCAGTGGTCTTTTACATACTTCACACTTCAACACACAAGTAAAAGTAACAAGAAAAATTAAAATGAAACCCTTCCCTAATATTCATTCCCAGCGTGCTGTCTTTTAGGAAGTAAGCAACGCCAGACCAGAATAGGGGTTATGAATACTGCACTATCACCAAATCTGAACTCTGAAAGAGTAGTTTTAATGAACAGTAAATTAGACATCTGAATACCTCATCTTTAGACATCTGAAAATCAGATACCTAAGTCTCAACTGGTTCTCTAGGTTCTCGTTTTACTCACCAACCCCTTCTTTCCCCCCAGACATTTCCAAAGAGTACTTCCTCTGTCTTAGATTAGAAATTTATTCTAAAATAAGATGAATCACCCTTTTGAGATCCTTTTGTTTCTTCACTGAGTAAAGGAAGCATGATCAGACTTAATTATCCAACTCGGAGTAGATCTTATAGAATCTAAACCTGCTTATTTCAAAATATTTTATGATACTTTATCTTAACCATTAACTATGGCTCCCATTATTGCAGAATTTGGACGCTGCTTTCACAAATGTCTCAGAAAGCTAATTTCTGAGATAGAGAAGCATCGCCCGCATTTCACTTATGAAATACACAGATACACATGGGTTGACTTCCCAAGATCACAAGGAAAGCCTACAGTGGATCAAGGAGCAAAGTAATTCGATCTATAAACCAGAATCTTGACACCCAGATCATCCTTTTTTTTTTTTTTTTGCGATCTAGTAAAAAAATAGCAAATTCTGGTTTCTCTGGATATTTTGTCCTCTGATAAGTGAAAATCAGCATTACTTTTACAGTGCAATTCAGTAATTGAATTGCCAGCCGTCTCAGAAAGGCTGTAAGCCTTTCCATAATTTTCACGATGGCATTCTATGCAGATAAATTTGGACTGAAAATCTTTATTAAAATTAAAAATTAATGCTCTTACCCAGAACATCCCTTTGCAGGTAAACGAGTAAAGAAATTGTGTGATGTCAACACCATGGACTTAAAGGCAGTCTGAGTGATTAGATCCAGGATCCAGACAATGTGTAATTGCCTTATGTTACACATGCTCACTGGGGCTAGTATGAAATTGCAACTGAGCACTCAGTGTTGATTAGTATAACACGTTAGAGTACTAGAGAACTTTTTTTTTTTTCCAGTTTTACAGAACTATGTTTTTTCTATATCTTTTCTACATAAGCTGTTAATATTAAGGTACTATTAAAACAATCTGCTCTCTTCACTCCTTTTATGTTTCCTTGTATAAATCAGCAAAAGGATGGGCATGTTTTCAAAGCTTTGATCACTAAGATTAGCTCCCATTTTTATACAGAGAAAAGACCCTACAACTTGGATTATTTACTCACTGAACTTTTGGTATATACCTTTACAAGGAAACAAAGATCTTATACTGCTGTCAGCTACATGCAAATCTCTAATGGATGCAGGGTATTTGTAAGGAGCTAAAGGAATATTAATGATGAGAAATTGGACTGCTTAGCTAAATACATAAATACAAGCATGAACAACAGACCTACATTAGTTGTTTAATTTTTTTGCCAATGCTTTCATAAATGTGTAGTTACACAAAACTGAACCTGAATTTTGCTGGCCAGAGAGGTCCCCACTTGGGAATAGGTAACAAAAAGAATGTAAGTTAAAAATAAGCTAAAATACTTAACAGATAACTCGGCCAATACCAAAATGTTAACACTCCTAACTGCATAAAAAACCCATTCTTCTTTATGTGGGTTGATCTGTCTAAAAAGAATGGAAGCAAACCAGAGCTTGTATTTACTTGCAATAATAGTATTGAGGAGGTATTACATAGTGATTTCCATGGAAGAAATTGCATTTCTAGTGCTCACAGAGCTCAGAAGATCCATATGAGACAAAAAGCAGATGTAACTTCATACATGTTAAGTACAACTTTACTGCTGTATTCTGCTTTGGGTTACTTTTCATGCAATAACTACGTAAAAGAACTGCTGTTAGACGCAGAAGTAAAAGCTATGCAAGACTGGGCTGAAAAATGAACTATGCTAATGCAGTGATTTTGCCGAGTATCGTTTGTTAGAACAACAAACTATGCAGAGATGCAAGCACAATTAAGACAAATGAACTAGAAAGAAAACGGACTAGAGGGCTAACCACTGGTAGGTGTACCCTGAGAAAAGTTGAAGAGTGAATTTTAGGCTGAGGCTTAGGCTTTGGAATGACAAGCAAAAAAAAAAAAACAACTTCTGTGCTTTCATTCTTCTTGGAAACAGGAAAAAAAATTACTTAATTTTTAATAAATAAGACTGAGGCAAAGACATATCCATTTTATCCTACATTTTACTTCGTAAAAAAAGAAATAGAATAAAATTTTACATTATAAAGAAAGTGTAAATAGGATATAATTCACTATATCAGACTGGGAGCACATGTAACTGAAGGCTTATAAATGTGTAGGACATTCAGGATACGTTCCACTGCATCCTTTATCCTCCTTGTGGTTGTAAAAGAGAAAAAGAGGCAGGGAGAGGGAGAATAGAGGAAGAAGGAGAGAGAGAGATGGAAAGAAAGAGGAAGGGATTGTGTAAGGGTGAAAGAGAGAGACTAGTATTTCCTACATTAATCTTCTCCTCCAGTGTGCAAGCCTTCCTCTTCTCCCAAGTGGAGAAGGCCTAAGGCCTAAATATTCTCTTATTATATGTGTAATATAATGCAGGTATTACGTTCAAATTATATTTCTTAGTAGCAGGTGAAATCTTCTTACCTTGAAGCAAGTCGAATGACAGCAAATTTGCAAGGCATCTAAGATCATTTTGGCATCTATGCCCAAGGGCTTCCTGCAGTATGTACATATATCTTTTCCAATTATACTCCTGTGTATATAATATAACATCAGCTGTCAGAAAAAGAGCTACCATTGAAATCTAAAGGAGAAAATTGATAAGCTTAGTGCACTGCGTGGGAAAGACTTTGTATACTGTACAAAGGCCATAGATGGAAAAATGTCATGTGTATGTTCCCTCCATTCTAGTTGACAGGTGTAATATACATGTTCCTGTGATGGGCAAATTGCTGAGCATAATTGTCAAGTAGCAAAAGTACCTTGATAGAAAGAATGGTCGTCTTTGGTGAACTGAATGATTTCAAACAATAATGAGGGTGTATTAAGCTGCTGAATGCCTGGGAGCATGTATCCTGAATGGGGATGAAGTGGAGGATAATGATTTTAATGTCTTAATCACAAAAGTAAATTGGTAGTTGAATTTAAGCTGCCATCATTTGATCACTCTGATATAGAATTCTCCTCTATGTTGCAGAAATGACTGAAAACATTTTTAATTTTCTGCACTGCAGACAGAAATCCTACCTTCGTGGCAGTTATACTGAACACATGTATAGAACAGCATACTTGGTATTCATAACAATATTTTTAAAATTTTTCTCAGCTTTTTTTGCATTCTTTTATGACATCAATCTGTACTTTCTCTAGATACAACTGTTGGTATTGGTTTTGTACTACAAAATCAACTGGTCTTGCTCCTTTCCACTCAATGATAAACCATTGTACTTATTTTTAATCATTCCCAGAGTTCCTTATACTTAGGTTGGAAAGGATAGAAGTTTTTCTGATTTGGTATTTCCATTGGGAATGTCCAGATTATCTGAACTGAAAATAGTGGCCACATTTAATTTTTTTTCCCCATAAGCTAAGATATTACTGATTGAGCAAATATCCTTCTTATATTCAGGAATATCTTAACTGGTGTGAAGACACAGAGTTTTTAACAGCATTGTCATGTGAACCTGTTCCTCCACATCTGTACATAAAGTTGGTCATTACAGACACCATTCTCACAAAGGAAGGAAATTTTGCAGAGTAAGCAGCTGCCTGAGGTAGAAACCTAGAGAATCACAAAGCCAACTCTATTACGTAAGGCACTGGCTGACATTTCTATAGATATTTTAAAATGTCAGCTGTGACAAGCCTAACATAATATTAGGTTGCTGAACTGTGGTAATGATTTGATGGCAAGATCCCACTGAAAGGGAGCTCTGTATGAAAAGCTGTCTGACAAGCCTAATGGTGACTTCCACTGCTCTCTTTTGTCTGAACACTTGAACGCTTATGCAAAATGCCTGTGTCCTTTGATACTCTACAATGTTATTAATGTGTACTTACCGATCAGAAGTAGAGTAAACAGTTTTGATAGTATTTCCAGTTATATTTTCTTCATAGGTGCCATATGATGATTTGCTGTGAAGCAGTGAGTACATAGCAATCACTAAACAATACTTTTCATTTTCAAAGGTTTCACTACACTGATGATAATATGAAAATTAAACTAATGTAACATGCTTGTAAAAAAAAAAAACCATCATATTTGGTGATGAGTTCTATTTCTGTATTTTCACAACCATCAAGAAAAATATTTTAAATAAAAAAGCATAAATTAGAAATATAGTGTCCTTAGACTATGTTCTGTTGTTGAATGATTCTTCAACATTTCAAAATTAAATCCACAAGCCCATCGAGCAAAATCTGCCTGATAGTATTGGGTTTACCTGTGCTGATACCCAGCCTAAATGACACATATCAGGAAATGGTGGCACACTGCATTTTCTCCTTTTTTCCCCCTTCTTTCATTAGTCCTCAATGAGCTGTCAAACAGCCAAACAAAATTACAACATGTCCCTAGAAGTAGAGTGAGGGCCTCTATAATGCAGGCTGTTCAATGTGTGATTTGTGTTCACTACAGTAACTGTACTGTTCCTTGCATCAGACTAGGAAGGAATATACTGAATTTATCTCTCAGGGAAGTTAAATGTTCCTTTCTTAACAGTCCCAGTTCTAGTTGCTTAACTGTCAGGTCTGTTTGCATGGAAGAAATGAGCATGTACGTGACAGCTGAAGAAGTCATCTTGCCATACATATTTTGAATATTTCTGAAATGATTAAATTATCCTATTCCTCCAGAAATTCATAAGGTTTGTGGTAATTATTACCTGTTTCATATCACTCTTGAATAATGTTTAGCAATGTTAGGAACGTTTGTTCATAATTGTGTATTTGCAGAACATGTCTTTTTTTTCAGGGGAAGTATAATGGACTGATAACATGATTGCGTAAGGTGTTAACACAGTCCAGATACACTTTTCTACATACCTCTTTTGTAATGTGTATATGTCTTATTTGATTTCTATGCGACACCAGAAATGCATTAAAATTGCACAGTTACTGAGAAGCTTAAATGTTTTATTTACGTTACATAGAACATAACAATAAACTTGTTATTTAACAGTAATGTAGCAAACCTGGGTTTGCTCACCACAGAGAAAGTATCTCCTCAAATGAACACCCAGTGCTCCATTTCCATTTCAGGCAAGATGAAAGTAAGCTTACTAAGTAGGAAAGCAAACTGAAGCTAAGTGATTGCCTCTTGAAAGAGTTTTTCTGGCTATTTTTGCCCCGACCAAACTAGAGATGCGCACAACACATGTCACAGGGTGGAGTATATTGATGGTGCAAGTGCCTAAAGCTTCCTGCTATAGTGAAAAGTGGCATAGGAATATCACCTCTCTATTCCTATGAAGTATGGGCCTGTCTCCACTTCTTTTTGTTGTTAAGCTTGTTTTTCCCAAATCTTCTCTTTAACTCATTGTATTTAGCTGCAGAATCTAGCGCTGAGTCGGGCTGACGTTTCAAATCATCTAGTTAAATCAGGGTTGAGATCAGGGCAAAGTGAGTACTGTGCATTGCGCACTCAACATAATATGGGTATTTAGATGCAGCACACCTGAAAATAACACTGGTTATCTTATAGGAAGTTGTATAGAGATAAATACTTTCTTCAAGTGTCCTAGAGTAGAGAACAACAGTGTCCCTTGGATTTTAATAACTGGCTAGAATATTATGGTTGAAATACACATAAATATATATAACCATATCTTAAAAAAATTGTACTGTATAGAACAAAAAACTATGAAGCTACAGCAAAAATATTTTCTAAGCATCAGTTTCTAGTCTTGCCAACAGAAAGTGTGAGGAAACTCAGAACCTTTTCAAATAAATGCGTAGGCTGACAGCTTGACAGGATGCTAAGTTAAAACTGAGCCACAATGCAGCCTGAGAACTGCCTATCTGATCAAGTCCCTTCTTTCAGTTCATATCACTCACTCCTTTACTTGCTATGGTGTGACTTGTTTGTACAGCAAACTACTCAACAGTAAATACTCTGAACAACCTATTGTATAAAACCTGAAAGAATAACCTGCAAAGACCATTCATTTAGTAAGCTTTCATGAATTAAATCAGGATTACATCTTCAAGGGAGGGCTACATATTTTGTTAAGTTAAGCTAACGCTGCATATTGAAGCACATTCTTTGCCCTGCCATTCTTGTGTTATTGTTCTCTATTTTAATTTTCAAAGATAATCAGAATACTACATCTCAGAAGCTTCATGTCTGCAAAATGCTAATTAATTTTTGTGTTGAATATTCATTTTGAGTCTTAAAAATGTACGCTGTTTAGCTTTTCTCTTATTCTCAGCCAATTTGTGGGCTTGGCCTTCAAGGCCATGCAGAAGTTTCAGAATACACAAATTTCAACCACACTCCAACCTCCTACAGCAAATGTAAGACAATAAGAGATCAAAGACCCTGTGCCCAGTCATACCCACACCAAGGCTCAGGTGTGCGTAAGCTTAAGGAACGGGACATTGGCCATAGTTCCCATAAGGTACCAGACTGTGACTGCTGTTTTCCCTGTTAGTGAGGCTCAGTAGAAGATTCCTCCTCTCCCTTCCAAGTCATCAGCCTTACATATGGGACTGTCTTTAAACTGTCCTGTCTACATTGGTATTTAAATCCACATACATGGGGGGGTTGGTACTGAAAAGATATTTCCCTAATCCAAAGAGGTCCTTCATTCAAGAATTATATATTATGGGTTCTGTTGTCATATTTCTTGAAAATACATTTTGACTGTGAAGGAAAACATATTGTTTCTTTTATTTCAATGATTTCCTGTTACCAACAGACCTGGTGTTTAGTTAGTTCTGTTAAATATCCCTACATCACATTTTTCACTCAGATTTGCATTATGTGTGCTTGTAGAGACAGAATCCAGCTAGAGCAAGAGTATTGCAAGAGAAATGGTTTTAAAAATAGTTTGTACCTGGTAAAAAAGTCAGAAACCCATGTTATAGTTTCAGTGATTGGGATAACAGATGATACCTGGGTTCAGATTCATCCCATATAGTTTTAGGAACTTAACAAGGCGCTTGAGTGAAGAGCGTAATATTTTCCTTGCAGCCTCGGAAAGGAATAAGCTCCCTGAGAGCATGGTGCATCTGACATGCAGGAAAGGCCTTTCCTCTATTGATTATATAAGCATTTTGGCTTAACTAATCTCCTAAATTTCATGCCTCAGCTACATCTCTGGAGCTACACAGGGTATGTCTTGTGCTTCCCACCCTGTGCACTAGAGCTATGCTTTGTGGGCTAATGTTTGTGAGATCCTGGAAGCAGAATTTGGAAGGGGGCTGGCATGATTCCAGAGACCAGTGTGAGATTTCTAAACAACCCTGAAATTTCTTGCATAAAGATGGTTTCTCTTCCCCCCCGCCCCCAACAAAAAAAAAAAGGCACTTTAGACATTATGGTTCTCAATTAATTGTCCACAGTACCTGGTCTTTCTTTCACTGGCACTGGAGTAGTTTGTTTCTGGGAGATTATTTGGAGCCCTTGGAGGATTCTCATATGTTTGCTCAGTTATCCTAAAAAAAAAACCCAACAAGAAAACAAGCAACTTTTAGAAATCGTTTTCAGCTACACAGCTTTCAGTTACACTTACAGCCACAGATGTAGAAGCTCGGGCTAGTAACAGTAGGTAAGAGAAATTTATCTTTTTCTTACTATTGTTAAATTGTTGCTTATGAAAAGCAAAAGAATCACCGACCTCTGGTTTATGCTGGTAAATATATTCATGTCAGAAACTTCATCTAACTTTAATTGAACTCTAGTTTCCTCGAAGTGCCCACTGAGGTTTTCAACAGTGCAGAAATGTCCTAGTGGCTGATAACATTTTGCATTTTCTTGGCAGTATTCTATAAAGTTTTATTCTTGGTTTTACTATATTTTAGTTCCAAATTTTATTTTTTTTGATATATTACAGTGATATTTATATTAGAAATGACCAGCTAAACAGATACATAGACTCTTACTTCAAAAAGTAGGATTACAGTTCAAGCAAAAAAACCCTTGTCTCCTGCAGTTTCCCCTGTTGCAAACATGACAATGCAACCAAACATAAATATAAATCTTGTCAGACAAATTATAGGATTTAAGGAATAAGTGCTAATAATGTTTCTGATGGTTTTACAAAGCAGCTCAGACAAAGGCTGCTCTTCTTTGGTTCTGCCAAAGGTTATATTCTGAAACAACTTGATCATCATAAGCCTTAACTCTGGATGTTTGGGCTGCAGCTTGATTTAAGTGAGCTTGCCAAGGCCTGAAGCTCAGTGCTGGTCACTGTTTTATATGCATAGCATGCTGCATGAAGCAGCACCCTCTATTGTGCTTGACTCCTGAACTGGCAGCCCCCCTTTCAGAACTAAAAGAGAAATTCATTCATCCTAGATATTCAGTATGTGCTTCTCTGGTCAGACTGCCAAGTGGGACTGCTAGGATAAAAATACTTAATATTAAAAAATAGCAAAAGTACTTATATATACAGATAGCGAAGTTCTTTCTCTTCATTTAGGTATACAACTAAATGGAAGACTCAAAACGATACCATCAGAATGGTACCTGAAAACATAATACTAACTTCACTTTAATTGACCAAAATGGGTCCTAGTTCTTCCAGATAATGAAACCTAGTAGCAGTGAATTTTTTCAACTATGAGATGCTAACGGCTGAGTAAATCAAACATCTAGATAAGCACAAAAATAGTTAAGTAGATTTTGTCACCAGGCTTCTGCATTCACTACAAGAGATTATAGGTTTGTGTCATTACTTTGCACTATCAAAATATATGCAGCTATGTCATTATATTTGGTTAATCAGGCACATTTTATAAAAAATACGCATATCTTACTCAAGATATGCAAATTCTTCTTGCTCGTATTAGGAATTCACATTTTCTGGTACCACACTAAACAACTACAACTCTTGATATTAGCTCTTTAAATTTTAGAGAGAACTATGAATTAAGTCTCACCGCTTTTTACTTTGGTCATCAGCAGACTTTACTTCAATGTGATCACCAAGTTCCTCATCTCTGTGAAAGCGAGAAAGACCTCAGAATTAATCAAATTATTTGATTCAACCTAAACATATTAAATGGGTTGAAATATTTATGTTGAAGAAGAAAAAAATTATGTGCATTTCACAAGGAAGATTCCTGACCACACTGATTATGTATCATAATTGTTTCATATCATAAGCGTATAGTTAGTTATGAAGTAAGAGTTACCAGTTCAAACCTCAATATTTTTCAGTTTCTCTCCAGTGTGACGCTACTTGGACTCAATGATCTTAAAGGTCTTTTCCAATCTAAATGATTCTATGATTCTAATGATTCTACAAAAGAACAACAAGCTACTCAAAAATGCTAAGTTCATTATAGGACTGTAGGATAATTCAAGTTGGAAGGGTCCTCGGGAGGTCCCTAGTCCAACCTCCTGCTGAAAGCAGGGGCAGATCTGACATCAGACAAGGTTGCTCAGGACTTTTTCTAGTTGGGTCTTGAAAAACTCTGAGGACAGAGATGGCACAACCTCTGTGGAAACCCACTGCACTGCTGGACTCTCCTCCTTATATCCAGTCTGAATCTCTCTTGTTTCAATTTGTGACCACTGTGCATCAATGTGTTGCCATGCTACAGGTGAAGGGCCTGCCTACATCTTCTAAACCGACTATGGCTCTCTCATTTTAATTTGATAACATCATTTCATTCAGTGCAGGCACCAATACCATGAGCAATGGCTGCCAAAGTGTGTTATTTGTTTTGTTGGTATATCCAGCCCAGATTCCTCTTACAACTGCTGTTATCTAGGGCTATATATGATCTCTAGGACCATATGATTGCATCTGTACTTATAGCTAGTAACTCACTTCCTGTGAAAAAGCTGATTTTGTATTAATATTTTATATTAAATGATCTTTAATTAAAAATAATAATGTTATCCATTGAAGAATTCTTTAAGATTTAAAAAAGGCCACATTGGTTGTCATTTGAAAATGGAGAAAGATACTAAGAAAAAGAGGATTATTTATTTATTTATGACACTCCTCTTCTGTATTTAAAAGACAATTTTCAGTTGGTGGAGCATTTCACATTAATTTAAAGAACTTTGATGGTCATGCACTGCCTATTTAAAGAGTTCCAATAAAAGAAAGTCAAGTACTACCCTTGTTTCTTCCACACTGAATTATTTATATATACTAGGCCATATTTAATGAGGAATTTTTAAAAGTTTAAATTCTACAGTTTAAATAAAATAAAAATATGAATTTTGACTCCTCTAATAATCTTTTAAGAACAGAACTTACTAATACTAATATCTAACCAACCACAAGCATTTTATAAGTACATAAGGGAAAGATTATGACAGCCTTGCCTCTTATTTTTCTGACCAGCAGTATTTATTTCAGTAAAATCCTCAAGGCCTTTTTCCCTGAAACAACAAACAAATACAAATCTTAAAATAGTCTCCCTATTGGGGAAGAGTTAAAGTGTAGTAAAAGATAGAAATATATTTATGTACACATTTAAAGGAGAAAAGTAAATTCTTGGTTAAGTTTATGTTCAGAATTTGCAAACACGTATGTTATTGACCATAATAAGAAAAATATTTACAATTTTCCACTAACAATGTAAAGTTGTCTACAATTAAATAAAAAAATTATCTAGTACATCCAAGAAAATAAAAAGGCTTTGTTTAAACATATCAATGCCATAGTTTAAGATTCTTCTTTGCCAGTGAAGATAGTAAAGGAGAAACATGAACTTTTCAAAGTACTTAGTATTAATTTACAGGCTCCAAGCAGCTTAATCCTCGTTTGCATCATTAATTTGCAAAAAAAATATGTTTTTATTTAAACTAAGAAACTTCTATTTCTTAAGACAACACCTAAAAATATGTCCAAATGACCACATATTTTTGCTTCTGGAATGACAAGAAATTACCTCCCTGTGTCATCATAGTTAACAATTAAAGCATTGATTATGTCTGTACTTAAACTGAAAATGTAAGCAACCAAAGATTCACAAAGTTTACATATAAGGAACCATTTTTTTACATTTCATAAATGCAATTAAACTAGTGGCTAGGTTTTCCTCTGGATTTTTCTTTTAATTACTTTAAAATGGCTCAGTGAATTAGAGAATGGAATGACCTATGAAAAGCACTCTAACTAATGTAAAAAACCCTGTATCTCTTTAGGTAGAAGTAGGGAGCAAAAGCAAAAGGCTAAGTTAGCTCTGTGAAACTGACAGCTTGGTCACTTTGATCTATAATAGGCTATTAATCTTAAAACTTTGGACGCTTCCTAAAATTCAGTAATATCTCAAAGTCTTGGACTCTACCGTATTAAATTCTCTGTGAATTGAAATTTGCAAAAAAAAAAATCATACTCAATTTACATTTTAGTGCTAAGTGTACCTATATATAAGTATGCATATATGTGAGATTGTCTACTGTAAAACAGATGATCACATGCTGGCAACATTTATGTGCTGCTACTGTTTAGAACATCATTCCTGAAGTTATCTGTAGAATTTTGGTGTTAGGTGTGACAAATATTTCATAGCTCTTACTAGCATAGTACCCTGGCAGTTCCTCCCTTTCGTACACTCAAGAGCTGCTTACAGACCACAGGAAACTTGGCCTGAAACACACTGAACTGATGTGCTGTTCAAAAATGTAACTTCAAGCTGTTCTTTATGCATCACTGCCCTTGCTGACTGAAATGCTTTGTTACACCCTGTTTGGGCAACACTTATCATCCATGAGTTCTACAATATTTTGTTCAATGCCCCTTCTCTAACTATATTAAAGTATTTCTTTAATAGTTTTATTGAGGAAGCATATAAGGCATGTATGGAAGCTTGCTACAGATATTACTTGTTCAACTGATAGTGCACGTGCCAGTTAATTAATCTGTATTTTAATAGTCATCATTCTGTGTAAGGAATGCTGCTTATTAATCTATAAACATTTTACAGATTTGCAACATTACCTTTCCTGACATTCTCATAATTGCAGACTACTCACTGCCTTAGAAAAGCAGAGCCTGAGAAGCTTTGAAAACTTACTCCTTGTCACTTGTGAAAGAACCTGGATTCACTTTGATGAGCTTATCGACATCTTGGTTCCTTTAGAGGCAGAACAAAAACCAGATCAAATCACAATTAGTATAGCCAGCTGTCAATTAGCCAAATTAAATATGCACTTAAAAAGAAATTATAATTGATACATTCTTTATGAAAGACCAGATTAAACTGATGAAAAGTTCAAAGCATACATCATTTTAGTAATTCAAAGATATTCATAGACACAGCCATATGCCCCCTGTATGCACATAAGCACACACCCTTCCTGGAATAAGAGGACCAAACTGTGTTTTGGAAAAAACAAGTTATACCTAATACTTATGTCGAAGAGGATAACTGGCACTGAACATGCGTCATGGACAACTTCAAAAAGTGCCTGACCTCTAACATGCTATGATATAACAAGAAACTTTACCAGATAATAAAATCATCCAAGTATTCCTGAACAATTTCTTACCTCAAAAGTTATTATGAACTAAGTCTTTCTGGCTAAATCAGTCAAAAAGTCCATTAGTCTATTTGGTAGGCTATCTGGACCAGCTCCTTCGCAGTTAAACTCTCCCTTCTCACAAGAAATTTCATGTTTAAACTGAGGGACACTGAGAACTAGTTACATCCACTGATTCTTGAACTTCCATAAAAGAGATAGGATGTGATTTACTATTATTATCTGATGTAAGGAAAAAAAAAAATCTTCCTTCAATTCGGTCTTGTTAATTAATTTTCTTTTTTCAGTAAAATAATATTAAACATATAATACATATTAGTGTAACATAAGTATTAAAAATAGAAATGTAAATCAATGTTTTTTATATTCTTTGAATGGAATATTTAGTAGTATCAAGTCAAAGCATGTGGGTGTTGCTTTGACTGCCTTTATTTCCCTTCAAAGGATTGCACTGCTGTTAACATTTCTATAAAACACTTCATTTCTGTGAAAATGCATTTTCCAACTGCAAACTCCTCTACTGAAAAACTTTCAGCAACTTTACCTAAAAAGTTATCATCTAGTAACCTTAACTCACTACAAAAAATTGAAAACCTGACTCCTAAAAAGAAACAAATAGGAAAAGAGTGATGCCCATGATGGTATGACAGTGCACCCACTGTAGGACCTGTTTTATAACCTGGTAGTCAGCCATGTTCTATATGTCTCATTATTGACATTTCATTCTGAACAGTTCTGTCATGAAACAACATCTCAATGAAAGATAAAGACAGACTTTTCAGATTTCTCCTTGGTCATGTTTGTCAGCTTTGGTGCTCCCTTTGATGAGATTGTCATGATCTCCGTTTGTTTAGGAATGAAACAAAACCAGTTCAATGCAAGGACAGTCTACTGCCATTTAGCTAGAATTCCATACCAACCATTAATAAATGAGTAATCTACATATTATATACGTTTGCAAATTCTCTTTATATTATCACAGATTTCACACTTTTCAGAGTTTTCCTTCAGAAGCTGGAGTCTTGCAGTTATCCAAAAACATCCTTTCCTTTATGAATTGGATGGCAAATTGCTTCCTCAGTACTTGGAGGTAGCAACACTAAAATGACAATAAGGCTAATAATACCTCAGGTAGTTACTTTGTTCACTTATATTTTTGCAATTTTTATTAAGAAAAACTCTTCAGCTGTGCATGTGTCTGGCTTGAATAAAAGATATTATTCTTGACTCCTGCATCCTCCATTCCTTTATGTAGAGGCATTTAAAATATGCATCTCAAGTCTTCTATAAAGCCTACTGAAGCTTTGCAGTTGCAGCTACTTCAGTTATGATCTTTATATGCTATACAGCCCTCACATATATATCAGCCTCTGTGTCGCATATTGACCCAAAACATAGAAAGCAGGAGATTTGGGACCCCTGTTCATTCTGGCTGCAGTCATGGGATTATATCCAGTTTACTCGGCAGTGTTATCAGTAGCCTTTCTGCTTACTTCTGCTGGCTTTCACAGCATGGAGCAAAGCTGTGCCCTGCCAGGCAGTACACTCCTATGTATGATTTTCAGAGGAATATAAGCATTTGGAGAACCAAATTCCAACATGCTTTTTATGAGACTTAGCTCAGTAAACATATATGTTTGAAATTTTTACTCACTCTATAGATATAAAATACTGTATTCACTTTTTTACAATTTTCAATTTCATATTTTTTAATAATTCTTGGGGGGTCTTCTTTCCAAATCAGATAAATGAATTGAAGACACCTTCCTATAAAAATAATCAAATACTATGCAGACAAAATATGCTCCCACCACAAGGCCCAAATACTAGAACTCTTTGTGTTGATCTTTGTAAGAAATGTTAAAATATATTAGTGGTTTTGTATCAAATACTACATAATTGAATTAATAATGCTATAGAAATTGATTGTAGAACACTGAGAAGTTATATCATTTATATACTTGTTCTTGTTGTAGGTAACATTTTTCTGTCAACAGGGGAGGAAGAAACTCCCTCAAGATCAGCAGGAAAGATTCTGGTTTTAAAACACAGTCTTTTTAAGTTTTCACATGTATTTTAACACACTTCCTTGGTAACTTCAGATTTGCTTTACCGTAAATTGCTCTGTTCCCTTTGCACAGAGTTTCCAAACAAAAAAAGAGGAGTTATCTAAAATAGTTCAGCCTTGACTTACTGCCTATTTGGAAATAATAATAAAAAAAAAAAAGGAATAGATTTACAAACTTCCAATAATTTAAGAATCAGTCCTTCAGAAATGTGTTTACTGTCCCATATTAATCCTTGGTGCAACTTGAGGGATAGATGAGTTAGTTCCCTTCTGTAGACTTTAAATCATCATGACTTCACAGCCAACGGCATTTTTTTACTTCCTCGTACATTATTTTCAGTGCTTTGAGTATCACAATGCACTGACTGGCTTGCGAGAAAGATTTTACTTGCTGTCCAAAGGGAGAGTAAAAAAAGTAATAAAAGTCTAGGCTGCATGTGCACACCTTGTCAACTAGCAGCCTGATTTATAGAACGCTAACACTGAAGAGTCCTAATAAGTGAACAGAAACAGTTGCAGCTGCAGATTACAGCACAAAAATACGTGCTGACTGATCTGTTCAGCTACATTTTATGGTTCTTATGGAACAAAGCTTCTGTAAAACGTAGCCCTTAGAAAACATTAATTTATTGCACTGGTAACACTTCTCAAACTTTCACCCTCATGAAACATCTGCTTGACAAGACTGCAGCAAGTGATCAGGGCTGACGTCTTGCAAGTTCTGTGCCTTGAGGTGGCTGGCTAGTGCAAAGGAGAGGTCATAGGATATGCAACTTCAAGCTAGTAGTTCAAGCATAGTTCAAGTTATTAGGAACTAAAGTTAAAGTTTGAGAGCTACTATTTAAAAAGGATAAAATGTAAACTAGGGCAAGCTTCAGGACATAGTGGGTAAGTCAGAGTCTATCTGATTAGGTTCAGGGCATACTTTTGTTGTTTTTTTTAATCTCTCTTGTTAGCAAAGCTGCATTTTCTTCAGCAATAGCACATGGTGGGCACCAGTGCTGATATCACCACATACCCCAGTCTCACATTTAAAATCAGAGCGGATGTACAATACAGAGTCTAAAAAGAATATCAGTTTAGGTTTCGTTTGAGAGTTGTTAGCATGCTAAAAATCAGCAATACAATTCATACCTTTTGTAATAATTCTAAAAGAGATGTCAAGTATTAAAGTGGGGAAGAGACTGCTCTATATATTCATACATCAAAGAAACTCCTTTAATATCAGGATATCGCATGCAGTGAAAGGCCGTTGTGGAGAAGTCTTTCCAGCTGTAGGCAAAACTGTCATTTGAAAAAATAAACTATTTCAGTGTCCAAGGCTGGCTGAATTGAATTCATACTTCTTAAATTTTCAACATTTTTTTTTAAATATAGATGATGATGGAAAACAGCAGCATAAAACTTCTATGACAACACAAAGCCATTTAGACAAACTTGGGCAAATATCTTTCAGATATGGTAGGTGGCTTGTAATGGATGCTGACAGTTTTCATAGGTCATTCCAAAGGATGCCACCTCCGAGCATAGTATGCTCAGAGACAGCCATTACACCACTGTGAGCATTCTGCCTAGGGTGAATATTTTTCAAAATGGATGAGAATGAGCTAGGTCAGACAGCCTGTCAGGAGGAGAATATATTGTTTGCTCATAAATTCAAGAAGATGAAATATTTTAATACAGCCTCAGGACATGACTGGAATTTTTTAGGAGCACCTAAATCAAGGTAACACATACATATTTTTGTATTCTGTATAAAAATACTTGGAAGAGCAGTACAGAGGGTTTTGTATCACATTTCGTACAAAAGGATCAAGTATTGAAAAAATTAAGGAATTTATTATAAAATAAAAATATTAAGACTTAGATTAAGACCTAGGTGTGCTTACTATCATCACTGAAGTATGGAAGACAATTCTATTGATTAATTTACTTTTCCCTTTGTAAGTGACTACCTCCAGAAAAACGTATGTTGTGCCTTTAACATCCCCTTGCAGAAAAATGCTTAAAATATCACTATAAATCTACAAGAAACCCACACTCTGAGGGGTAGAAAAACCTAGGTGCAACTGGGCCACTGTGGGCCTCATGCTACAAACTTGTTAACCATGAATTCTGTTGTTGCTGCTGTCTGCTATTTTGCCTCTAGCTGCTTGTGTAAAATAGGATTAGAAATCTGACAACTAATGAAGAGAGTCCAGCAGAATAAAAGGCTAGCAAAGAAGATAATTAAAGTAGGTTTAAAAAAAGATGTCAAGGCAGGCTGCGTGCAAAATATACGGCTTAGTTTAACCAGACACTCCTATTCTGTCATATCTTGGACCTCTATGCCTCTCAGACACAAATAAAAAAGGAAATTATTTAGGGCTTGTGTGACAAGCTCTCCAGAAGTTAGCTAAATTTCAAAAGTTTAATATCTCTGACCCTGAATCAATATCAGCAAATGTTCCTTCATTTACAGAAACATTCTCTTTTGGGTTATTTTAATAATGTTAGCTATCTAATGTCTTCCTTGATTTAATGCGTAAGAGATGTATAAACATATTCAGTAAGTGACCTTTAAAGGTATCAAAATGAATGTATGATGTAATCACAAAGTATGATCTTTTTCCTTTTTGCTTTGTATTAAAAATTTAGAGAAACTGAGTTGCTTACATTTTGCTTTGACTTTCAGTCTGCATTTGATTTCTAACTGAGTTCACTTGAGATAAAGCTCTAATACTTTTCAGTCCTTCTGCTCTGTCAGATATGTTTGTGAATCTCACTTATTTCAGTGGATAATAGTTCTGTAATTCTGGTTTAACTGGTGACAAGTCACATCACCATCAAAAAGGAAAACACAAATGAATCCCATCCAGACATTCAAGCACAGCTAATAGAGTTGTTTTTGGTTTTTTTTTTTGTCTTGAAAACATTCAGATAAAGTTTCAAATGGCATAGAAACAAGAAACATGTGAACCATGCTTACAAAAAGAGTTTTAGTGATATCATTAGTTGTTTGATAAAAGCAATGAAAACCTTTCAACTATTTGTATTTGCAATTCTGAAAGCAATGAAGAAAGCAATCATCAAAAATTGGTTAAAAAAAGTTTGATCACATTATTCTGACTGTACTTATGCTGAGGCCGAATTGAAGTTGATCCTGGACACGTGTAGGAAAGAAAGTGAGAAGAGAAATTTTAAACAGCCCCAGGCCATGCTCCTGAACCTCGAGTACAAGGCAGGACCGTATGTGACCACAACTCCCTACTCATTCAGTGAATGCTTACTTAACCTGTAAAAGTCTTGCTAAGCCCGATTCTAGTTCCAGATGTCCCCTAATTCCTGAAGGCATTCTTGCCTTGTTACCTAGAATTTCATAATCCCTCTTTGCTGATACACAAACAGTTCACATAATACCTAAGCACCAATATTGTTCTTTAATGGACCAGAAAACTGAAGGACCACATGAATTTCATAAGACTTTCTGTGATGTCTTTAATCAGTGGGACTCTTCATGTCAAATCCCAGGACACTCAGTGAGGTTTCATGTCTACTCACTCTGTCATTATCAGCATCATCAATCCAGAGGAAGATCTATTGGAGTCATACACAGTATTTTTAATAGATCTCCATCTGTTTTTTGATTAAAAGCCCTGAGCAGGATTTTAAAAACTACTGAGGTGACCCTCTATTTCTAATCAGTTATATTATAAGACATACATAATATTTCTGGATGTGATACCAAACAAGTTGCATCTGTTGTCCTTTCTTCAGTGATCTCTCCCAGCTGATCTGCTACAAAGCTTTCTGATCAACAGCTTCTTCTTCTGACATGACTGAATATGCAAACACCACAGAAACCAAGTCTGGCTAAAACCTTAAGGGCATTTCTGACGGAGTCATGTCAGCACAGAAGATGACAAAAACAACCGATTGCCAACTGGACCTTCCAAATCTGAACTAAAAGAGTTGGTCTAGCATATATTAAGTATGTCAGGCTTCTCACTGGATAAAGTTTAACATCATGGGCCCGGCTGAATTTTGATCTGCCATCCATGGCTCCTTTGCTGTCCCTATATCAGACTTTGTCATGTATAACTGAAAATGAATAAAGAAGTTCTTTGAGAAAAGAGTGGCATTTATTCTGAAGCAGGGTGCATTTCCTTCCACACCGCTATGCTCACTAATCAGTGCCAGGAGCCCTCATTCAGACCTTTCATCAATAACAGCCGAGGATAAGGGAACAGAAGAGCTCTGCAGTCAACTGTGAAAGCCAATTTTTACCGTGCCAAAACCAGTGTAATGCTTAGCCCACAGGATTTTGGAGTTAAATAGAGAGGAAGAAGCTGTTGATCATTTATAGGAGATGGACTGGGAAAGATCACTGAAAAAAGGACAACAACTTATTCGTTTTTGCTTGGAGGGTATGTATGACCCTGTAAACTCTGTATTAACTATTCAGTTGGGAATAACAGGCTTGGATCTCTTCATATAAGCTCTGCAACAGCAAATCATTTATATCAACATGCAGAAAAGCTGTAAACCAGCATTCCACTGAATGCTGAATCTGTCAGAATTGGGAGGCAGAAGGTCCTTGTCACTAGAAAGTAAATTAATATTTTTGCCTTCTGCTGAAATGCAAAAATGTATCATCAAAAATGACTGCATTAATTTGTACTGTCAAAAACAGTTGAGAAAGTTTTGAAGCCACTTCATTTTATCGTAAGGAAAAAATTGTCATTGTAGCCAGAGCAAGATCTAGCTGCAGTTACAACTACTGAATTATGGGTATGCCCACGAGTTCTGTTTTAGTTTCCTTGCTTCCAAAATTTTTTGAGTGACACAAGTGTCCTCCAGCATATTTTAGAAGTCTGCTGAAGCATTATATAGTCTATAAAAAGTGAAAGCAAATAAAAAAGACATCACAATGGAAAAGTCACACAAGAATACCTGGTGTGGGAGTCATGCCTTCTAATTTTGGTCATCTAAACTTTAGTCCAACCTAAGATCATTCTCTAGGATGTCTCTAGTAGCTGTTTGGAATTGCCTGTCTCTCCCCATAGACCAGATTTCTCTTTTTCATGTAATGGGAACACTTAATTGACCATTGCCTCAAAATGCACCTACATGTTCTATCAGTTTTGTGCTCTTTGCAGCTCTCTAACAATACAAGTTTTATCAATAAATGTTCATTTAGGAGACCTGACATGATGGCCTTAATTCCCTTGGTTTGGAAAATTCCAAGCTGATATCAATTTATTCCTATTTTTAAAAGAATTTGAAAAAAAACCCTGTATCTTATTTTTTCCATTCTTCAAAGTTGCCAAATGTTGATAGATAGAAAAATGCGTCCTTGTTACAAGGTGTAGTTTAAGCACAGGTAATTAATATGTTGTTCTTTCACAATCTTTTAAAATGAAAACTGGCAACACATCTCAGGTGAAACAGGAATATCATTAAAAAGGAACATAATACAAATATATTTACAGCATCATCTAAATTTGCTACTATCTGTCAGGAGTAATTATAGTGAATTACCCAGTAGAGTATAGGAAAACTCTGCACAGAACTAATATTCAGGGTACTGTACTTTATAGAATATATAATAATGCTAAAGAGCCAAGAATATAGTGTCCACTTAATTATGTCAGAAAAATATTCTAGTTCTTTGTTTCTGTTCCCTAGAAATTGCCTCTGTCACCCACATACATACAAATACACAGCTGAGACATTTTCTTCAACCTAACTCTGCTGTAGACGGCATGCCAAAAAGACATGCTTATGTAAAAGTTTCTACAGTATGCCCTGTGCCCCTGCAGACTAATAGTCATTCACTGGTAGCAGACAATCTCGCAACAGATGCTTTAAGAGCTGAGTGAGATCTCTCTCTAAGTTCTTGTGTAGGCCCTGTTACTATCACCTCAAAAGCTTCTCCTCAAATATGTCCAACACAAATTCTGATATATCTGTGCAAAATAAAATATAAATTCATTGCTTCTACAATTTATGAACTGTTGGAAATATGGCTTTCTGATTATTCCGCATCTTTTGGTGGTAATACCTTTGTTACTGCACTGGTAAATGTGGCCCACTGTGCCAAATACTGTTGCTCTCTGTATAGATCATATGCAAGGAAGCAGCGCAGTTGAATACAAGTGAACCCCATATAAAAGCTTTTTATAGAAATACACATTTTTGCTTCCTAACTATAATCATTAATGAAAGATTGACTAAAGCTGTGTTAAACACCCTTGGGGTGTTTGAAGTAGTTTAACAAGATTTCCCACAAAACACAGTTCTTTAAAAAATGCAGTTTTTTAAACACCTGCATTTAATGGTTGCTACAATTCTGTAATGGAAAAACACAGAGTGAGAATCTTGGTTCTCCACTGAAAGTGAAATAAAACACAAAAAGAATTTTATAAGCAATAAATAAAAGACCCATCAAGTAAATCAGAAAATTGTCTCTTTGTGTATCCAGTGCAGTGCTCATATGCTGCTGCATTTATAAGATACCAAGAGACCTGTTTTGAGGATGACCTATTATGCTCTGAAAAACATACAATTATTAGACAGTGGTTATCTTTACTTTTTCTGGATCCTAGCCTACTTATTTATGTTGTCTGGGGTACCTACAGATGCCCTAACTAATTATGAGATGCCTATTCAGTTCTGTTAATCATATCCAAAAGGTGAAGGTCCATAGGTCCATGCCTCCAAATATGCTATATATATTATTGTATACTCTATGTTTTAAGATGGATGCCACATCTAACTGTTGTACTTGAAAACAATGCAAAACTTGCTTTTTACATTAACAGAATCAGGCTTAGGCATTGCATGGAACAGTACACAGTGAAGCTTCCACTTTTAGCCAAAAGAGATAGCACCTGACATCCTTTTTGGGTGAATCCCTTCCAAAAGATTTTCCTTTTATTGCTGACCAGTTTGATAGAAAACCAATTGCCATCTTCCACTTATTTTATACTGAAATTAATTCATTATGCCTTTAACATCGCTATCAGAACCCTGAGCAAAACACAAATAATCAATTAAGTATGACTTTAAAAAGTGTGACCTGAAAATCTTTCCATTCTAGGTAAAAATATAGGAAATTAAAGGATGTAAGATAAAACATTATTCTAATAAATGTCAGTGTTACTGGAAATACTTTTCATGTCACTGTTTACTTCCATTTTGTGGCACAATCATTTTTGCCAAAAGTGTAGTATTTATATGACATCTTTAATAGAAAAAAAGGCACTTCTGCTGACAGCTGCTTAATGCATTTTTGGTTAGCGTAAATTTAACAAAAATCTGTAGTTTTGTGAAGCTGACACAGCAGCAGCAGATGGATGACATCTGAAGCACCAGCCAAATGTAAAGGAATTGTAGCAGTAGAGAGGGCTGAATTTTGCCCACTAAGATTACAGGCTACTTATAGCTTATATACTGACATAAATAGCTGTAGCAGCACAATGTTACCATAGAAACCTGTAGAGCAGTAAAATATTCTTCCAGCTCTCCACCAATGGAGGAACTGGAATACAAGGCTTGATATGGTAATGAGAGCCACCAGAGGATGATGAATGTGAACTGATTGAGGGTGGGGATTAAGTAAGACCTTAACAAGCCTTTAAGAGTGAAGAATGGCTGTGAGTTCCCTAGTTAACACAGTGGCGTATTTAATCCTCTAAGATCTCCCACATTTGTTGACAGAAAAACATTTCACTGAAACATTGCTTTTTTCCTAGGGATTACACTGTCAGACATCTTTTGGATGTTTTTCTTAATTATCTTGTACAGTTTTTACATACTGGGAGCTTTGGGGGAGGGGGACACGATTCAAAATACTATAGACTGTGGCTTCAGACATCAGAAAACTGTATTTTATGAAGCAAATTAAATAAAATCAGCTAATTTAAACTATTTTTAGGGTCTGCACCATTTAACATTTCCAGGTAAAAACTGCAAAATGAGCTACTGTAATTCTCAGTGCATGTCTAGAAATCTATTTCTAATTCACTCACTTTTTAATTGTATATTCAGGCATTTTATACTGGTCAAGGTCACAGAGTGAAATTTTTTGCATGGTTATTGCTGATTGTTTTGAAAAATGTAACATCGCCATCAGTAGAGAACCTTACAATTTGCTGGAATTTCAGTTAAAAAAAACATTTCTGCCTTTTCCACCAGTAGTCTTCATTGTATTGCATTCACTTTCCAAGATACATTAGTATATATGCTGTCTAGCTCATACCACAAGAACAAGTCCATCTGTTTAAACGTACTAAATTTGTCACACTAAATGGTATATGTTGGGTTTTTACTATTTAAAATGTTGACACTACAATGCACCAGTTTTTTTTTTTTAGATACATAGTATTGTGTAGTTATTACCTCTCCCACAATTTATTGAAGACCAAAGAAAATATATGATATAATCCATACCACTGCAATTCATCTGTTTCCAGGCATTTGCAGCAACTATCTATATGCTGCTTTTTAAGATGCAGGCTAGACAGACTGAAAGAATAAAAAATGAAACATCTGAGATAACTTAGCAAGTCAATGAGATGGAACTCAAAGTTTGTACTTCTAGGCCAATTGTTAGGACCAGATAAATACTGCATTTATCACACACCATGTCCAAATGAGCTATCAAATATGGAAATCAAACAAAATTGAGTACTTAATATCATATTTATCACATTATAACATTGTTTTTATTATATCTGCTTATGTTACCTTCCTGTAGCTTGATTGTCCACATCGGTCTTTGATTTCTGAGGGGACACCAGTTCTGACGAAAAGGCAGCCCTGCAATAGGAATGGTGAAAACACACTTAAGGCACAAGAAGGTACTTGGAAACACATTATATCATTGAAATAGGTTATCATTGCAGATATTATGTTTCTTACAAGTGTAACCACAGTGAGTTTGGATTTTCTTTGAGAAACTTTCTTCTGTTTTTTTCTTTAAATATATATAAAATATATAAATATATATAAAATATATATAAAGAATTTACATATATAAAAAAATATATAAAGAATATATCTATAAAGAGCTATATAAGGCTTTAGTTCACTAGATTACTGCATCCACTAAGCCTTTTGAAAAATTAGTATTCCAAGACTAACTGTTTTGCTAGTATGAATATAGTAATAAAGTGGAGTTTCTTTACTGTTTCAAAATTATTTTAGTAATAAAGGAACTTTTAAATACTTTTCTACTACCTACTAAATCAAATTTACTTATTTAGTAAAGACTAACATTTTACTTAGCAAAGTTCTGTTTTTTTAAAAACTAAATAAGTAAACAATTGCACTTTCCTGTTTTTACTTATTTGTGTGAACAGTCAGATTGGTCACTACAGGAATACTAAAATTATAAGAACTTATAAGAAAGGGAGAAGGTGGCCGATACAATTGGAAATGAGAGTTACATGCCTCTTTAGAGAATCTTTCTATTAGGATGGCAACTAAACCATGACAAGTTGTGTAGCTGCCTTAATTATAAGACATAGGTTGGTTAAGTAATCTTTTCCTAATTTAGACTATGTGAAATGTACACTGAGTTAATGAATTAATTTAATAAATGTATTTTCTAAAATCAGAGCAACCCTTGCAGACACTCAAATAAGTTTAGAGTACTTTATGTGATTTCGTCTTACGTTAATGCCTTCTATTACAAGCCTTTGCATACGCATAGCTTTTTAATACACCACTTTCTTTCTCTTCACTTTGCTCACGCTCTCTTTTTCACTCTCTTCAGAGCATGTTTAATGTAAATATTAATATATTTGCATTAGCAACATATGTAACTGTGAAACTAAAATTGTGAAGCAGTATTTTAATTTTTTATGCAGTTACAGTTGGTTTTTCAGTTTGAATAAATATCCAATGAAGTGTTCTAAGCTATGTGAAAATAATTATATTTCTGTAGGGAAGGAAGTCATCTTCTTGCACTTCTGTGACATTGACTAAGGAGGAGACCTCCCAGGTAAATGATACAGTCTTTGTATTATAAATAAATGTAAAATAATAATCAAGGTTTGTGCGTGGGAGTGTGTTGCATTTCTAAATCTACTAAGAAGCAAAGTAAGCAAGACATACATTGTTGGAGCCTCTGAATTTTCTGAAGTGGTCCTAGAGAAAGAAAAGAGTAAACATTTCAGAAACCAAGTAGCAAAATGCTAGTATTGAAGCACTTTGCAAGATTTTAGATCAACCAACAGGGATTAATTTCACTTTTTTTTCCTTCCAAGATGATATTTTTCTTTGTTACTTAATGTGGAACATAACGTGTTTAACTCAAGTAGTGTAACACTAAATTCTAATAATATTCTTTATATGTTACTAGGACAATCATTCTTCAATTAACATTCTCCAGTCAATCACTCTGATCAATAGTGTTTTGTTTTCAGCACACAATTCACAGCCAAAAAACTCAATTACAGTGAGCTGCTTATATTCTTAGCTTCTACTGCAATTTCTTTTGAGTGTTCTGTAAAGTGTGCTTAATCAGCTTGGAACTGAGGCGAAGCACTCTAGAAGCTTACATGTCATGCTTCACTATAGAAGGCTAGAATCAGGTCCCAGAATCAGAAAACATAAGTAAATAAGAAACCCTGGCCAAAAAACCCACAAACCCATGACTGCTGAACTCCCTTTCTGAGGACAGCAGAACAATCAGGCATTCTTCTATTTGAAGAAAGGACACAGCTCTTTGCTCCACCCATCTTTAAGACTGTGGTTATTAGCATCTATGCATAGCACTTTATTTCCTGAAACTCACAGGGGAGTAAAAGGCTTTGCTCTGGTGACTATTATTAGTTATAGTAATATACACAATTTGAAATAGCTTTCACATGTTCAAAGCACTTTTAAAAGATAAACAAATTAATCATTTAATGCCCATCACTGTTTAACCAACTGTCCTTGGTGACATCGTTGTTAGATGATCCAGGAAGCTTCATGAAACATTCATAAAGAATATGCCTATATTTCAGTCTCCTCTGGACTGAGTAGAGTAGAGGAGTAACTGGATAATTAGTGTTGAGCAGGACACAGGAATCCCAGCATTTTGTTAGAAGCTGGGCAGGTGCCATATAGAGGATGCATCCTATCCTATGCTTTCAAAATTATCATTATCATAATGAAATATTGAAATGAAGCCAGATAAATTCATCACAGCTGACATATTAAAACTATCTAGTAGGCACTGACTTAAAAGAAAATAAACTTCAGCATTTAGGAGCTATCTTTCTGCTGGGTGGTGAGTGACTTTGAATCTTGGCCAAAGAGATGGACAGAAGTAAACTGTTGTGGTTTAGCCCCGGTCAGCAACTAAGCACCACACAGCCGCTCGCTCACTCCCCCACCCTTGTGGGATGGGGGAGAGAATCGGAAGGGCCAAAGTAAGAAAACTCGTGGATTGAGATAAGAACAGTTTAATAATTAGAATAAAACAGCAATAATACTAATATAATGAAAAGGAAAATAATGAGCGAGAGAGAGATGAAACAGTAGAAGGAGAGGGAAAGGAAAAAAAAACAAAACCAAAACTGAACAACAAGTGCTGCAACCGCTCACCACCCGCCGACCGACGCTGCCGGTCCCCGAGCCGCGATCGCTGCCTCCCCCAGCCAATTCCCCCAGTTAATATACTGGGCATGACGTCACATGATATGGAATACCCTTTGGCCAATTCGAATCAGCTCTCCTGGTTGCATCCCCACCCCTCCCGGGTTCTTGTGCATCTGGCAGAGCATGGGAAGCTAGAAAGTCCTTGACCAGTGTAAACACTACCCAGCAACAACTAAAACACCAGGGTGTTATCAACATTATTTACATACCAAGTCTAAAACACAGCACTATGCTAGCTACAGTGAAGAAAATCAACTATCCCAGCTAACACCATGACATAAACACAGAATAAGATTAAAAATAATTGCTAAACTTGGTTTTAAGGATTCATCTTAAAGTCTTCCAGTGACAGAGATTCCATAAATTCCCTAGGCCATGGTCTACCAAGGAATTCTACCTAACACACCAATGTATCTGTTCATTTCTATTTCATTTAATTGTCATCATTGATATGCATAAGACTCATGTTAGAAGTTTCCTAGATTGAAACTAGGGAAGCACAGGCCATGCTGCAGCCAGTAGGGGACCTAAGCAAATAATATCATGAAAGTTTGTTCATTAATATTTTAAACCATCCATATTCTGCTTTTAGATGACAGCACAAGAAATGTCCTCCGTTCTCTTTCGGATCTGCCAGAAAGCAATCACAACTTTAGAAATAAACATTAAACATTCATCTGCAAGTAACTTTAGCCTGCGCTTTTCTTCTAAACTATTTCTTGGACACCTTACTGAGAGCTGACTAAGCAGATCTTGAGGTTTCATCCACACTGTTAAGCAAAAGGGCCGAGGGTTAGCCCCTGGCTGTCAGACCAAATGGCACCAATAGATTCCTGCCCTTAAGGCTAGTTGCTCTAGAGCAGATTTGTCTTGTGGAGGGCTAACTGGAATAGACCAAAGCAAAACCATGAAGAAAGCATACAAGCATTGCAGAAAAATTTTGGGACCGCTTATATAACCTGAGGTCACTGGCACTTCACATACTCGGACCTCAGTCAATGCTGGGCATCAAGCTGCTAAGAGCCTGGACAAGTATTTTAAGCATGGAATACTTTCTCTTCCTATGCCATCTTACTCATCAAACTCAGTCCTTCAGAGAATAGCCCTGTTGGCTCACTCCCAAAATCAACTCTAGCCAAGAATTAGGAAATAACTAGTGATCATCAGTACTTACCGTTTGGTTTCCACTGTTTCTGTCGTGGTCTTACTGCTCGAAACTGGGGGAGGCATCCAAGATTGCCTGTCAGTGTTAACAAATAAATTCTTGAGTATTAATTTAACGCTATGGGGCTGAACAGCATACTCTGAGTGTTAGAATGTCCAAAGTGATGTAGAAATACCTGGAACTTTTCTTAAATTATTAGTATATTGAAATACTGCATCCAGGTGCTTTTTAGACCATTTTTTTCCTGAAAACTGAATGGAATTGGAAATACTATAGTAATTTTAATTATTGTTGTGAAAAAATGTATTCTCTGACTCTAGGTGGTCTTTTCTACAACCTGAATGGTACAAATAAATGGATCATTCATGGGAAGGACAACCAGATAGAATGCACAAAGGAACGGGTGTCAAGTATCAACCCAAGAAACACTGTCAGGCTGGTATTAGAGGTCACGTAAAAGTCACAAGCACTTTCAATTCTTCTATTATTTTTTTCCCCTCAAAACTATCAATCCAGCAATTGTTTGTGAGGAAAAAGCAATTGCACCATAAACAGTGCAATTCAGTGATGGCCTTTCACATCTTCAAAGAGCCTGAAGAGAACTAGTGTGTTGAAAACACCATACACTTCCACCAAACAAGCAGGGCTGTTAATAAGAAAATGTTGACATTTTAATTTCTACTTTCATAATTCTACTGATCACAGTTTCTATGCATGAAATATGGAAGAGAAAATCACAAAACGGACAGTATTTGCAGCTGGGAAGAATGCATAAAAATGCAGCTATTGCCAGCAGTACATTTTAAATTAAAAAATTAGTTCTTTGTTCTACACTCTGTTTTTATTCTTGCCCAGATAATGCTATCTGAAATTCAGATTCTTAAAGCTAGCTCTGTACCATGCAGAAAACCTTAGTGTGGTTCATATGTCCTGCAATAGCAGAGGCTCAAGTTTGGCATCAGAGTTTTCAGTTGCTCATAACTACAGTGAGTTACAATGCTTTAAATTTAGACACTGAAAAGGCACACACTAGCTGAGTTAGGGGCTGCAGCAGAGTTAGCATCTGTTGTGCTATGTCCACCAGGCTCACAAAACTGGTTCTACAGAGACAACCTTGCAACACGGTACTCCCATGCAAAAAAGCCAGAGCATGTAAAAGATGAATTCCTGAAGCTTGTTGAGGAGTTGGAGCATGCTAGAGGAGAGAGTTGGTAATGTTTTTTTATATAATTGTGATACATTACTGAGGTTTAATAGAGTGCTATACATCCTCTGGCAACCAAGCAATGGTGGTAACAAATACCTTTTTTTCTTGATAGGAGAAGTCACAGCAGTGTTTGTGGATGGTGCATTAGGAGTCCAAGATTGTCTGTGAAGGAAATATACTCAATTCATTAATCATCAATAAGCATATCATTTTAAACAGTAAATGGTATTAGTCTGTTTATATATTCCACCTGAAATTTTGGAAGTACCTCAAAGGATACAAGATTTGGGACACCTTAAGGGATTCTGATGTTTAGAGAACAGATGTGTTTTGATATCCAAAGTAATTTCTGACTTCTTAAAATCTTGACTTCTCTACCTACACTTCAGTATCCAACCACTGAAATATGAATATCTTTATTTTTCATATTTTAAATTTTATGTTTCTCATTCAGTTATGTCAAGGCTGCTCTATTTTATGATATGCCTGTAAAAGGAGCAAGTATTCCTCATACTTCTAACTATATAAATCCCAAGCCAGTGATTTTTCTTATAAAGTTTATAAAAGAGTTATTGTCTTGTCTTCTGCAATTCTTAATGTAATGAGAATAACTGAAGAACAGAGCTTTACAAACCATTTATTGCTCTCCAGCAGAAAAAAGTAAGTATCGTTTAAGTCCCACTTCAGAATTCATGGTAGGGCTATTAAAAAATCATCTCTGGACAAAATAACATAAAATCCAATTTATGTGACTTCCATGTGTCATCATCACCATGATTTACAACATAATGGTGCAAAATCATAATTTAAAAGAATGACCTCACTTGAACTTCAGGTGCCAGAGATACTAATTTGCTCTTCAGAGTAATATCTCAACACTTTCCAAGATGACATTTAACTGCTTTGCTCAGTGTTCACTAGCAACTCTATTCAGTATAATTTATTACTGATAGAACACCACTGACATTGATGAAGGCACACAGCGATATATTTGTCCCTTTACATTTATAAGAATGGTGGTTGAGCTCTTCTGACTTTCATTTTTTAAATAAAAATTTCAATTATGGAAGAGCTGTAAGATCTTTAGAAAATAGATTTTCAGTGTTGTGTAGTCATATTACATATATAAAGTGGCCATCTCTGAATCATAACAACATTTTTAATAACTTTTCAAAGATTTTGTACTAACTTATTTTAAATTAAAAATTGTTTTCAACTTGTTTTAAACAGAATACTAACTTCTGACAAAAGAAAAGCTTTCCACTGAAAAAATCAGTTAGCTTGTCTATCAAAAAATTACTTTTATGTTTTGGTACTCAAGTTTGCTATTGGCAATGTTCAACAGCATTTTCCACTGAAAACCTTAATTAGATTTTTTTCACGTAGTCTTTCCTCAGAAATATGTATTATATTTGGTAGCATCACAGAGCTCTAGAACATACCAACACTGAACTGTTTTCAAAACACTCTTATTCTTTCCTTTTTATATTTAAAATACTGTGTGTCTTAAAAAATTGCTATGCTGAGTAAATGTTTAATCTGAGCTGGTCTCTCTTTTAATCTATGTGGAGAAATAGGCATTGTTAAGGAAAATTCCTCTTATTCTAAAGAGAATATCTGAGAGACAACAGATGACTTGTCCTCCAAAAGACCCTTTTTCTCTTCACTGGCTAGAAAAAGAATCTATGATAACCTAGATATGGATGTCTGCATTCCAGATGTCAGGTGGTGAAATGAAGCCTACTATTAGGCCATATGCCATACAAATTGTTTCTCTATATATTTTTGGTATGTACATGTAATCAAAAATCATGATAATACATAATACTTAGATGATAATGCGTGATAAATGATACATGATACCTGATAAATTATAATACATAATACTCAGATGATTAGGTTTCCAAAACTCATACCTGTTACTTTGCTTATTATTCAGAGTTGGAGACTTATTTATTTTATCAGTATCACTTCTGTCTGGAATCCTGTCAAAAACACAGAAATAATTTATAACACACACTCTCGAGATCTTTTTTTAAAGAAACCACTTTCAATAAAATTAAAAGACAGACTATTACTTTGCCTTGTGTACAGATTAAAAATTCCCCAGTATCAAAATAGGTATAGAACAGAAGCTGAATTAATGTAAATTTAGTGCATTAATATCTGAAGAGTCTAAGTAGCTCACTGAAAAAAACTGTTTTAAAAGGTTATGTTCAAACACCAATTGATATACTGTATCAAGCCTCATTGTTGTTAGCAGTTAATTTCTTACAATTCCTTTGAATTAGATCAGAATACTGGAAAGAAAGCAATGTTTTTCAGGCAAGCAGTACATAAACCATCCCCTTTCCCTCTCCCTCACCAACCCTTGAGAGCTGCAACAGTCTTGTTTTCTTTACAGCTTTTAGAGATTTGAAAATACTCTGGTGTAAAACCCTGATAAAGCATAGTAGTGACCTACAGGAATAACATCTTTCAAAGAAGTGAGATTATTTGTGCTTGAATTGATTTTATTAATCCATGAATTTACACTAAGAAACAACCACATGATTTTTCAAGCCCTTTATGGATTCCACAGCTGTTGCCTAAAACCCTTCCAAATTTTCACAGAAAGCACCATGTAGCTATCATGGCTGAAACAGCTTAAGTGCTTAATTTCAACTTTCTTCCCATATATGGAATATCCTTTAATAAGAACAGGGGAACTCCAAAAGGTCAACTATAAAGTGATGTACATTGAAATAGATTAAAAATACTAAGTTGAGAGGGTTATCTTAAATATTTGGCTAAAACAGCTGAAACATATTTTGAGCTACAACTTATTTGCATGTAGAAATTACTTTATTTATCTATTCCCATCTATAAACTGAAGCTATAGATAAAAAATTATTAATCCTAGAACTATAATCTAATATTGTGTACAAAACATTTTGTACCCTGCCTTCAGCCAAGTATCACAGAATAGTGTATTTAATGAAAAGCCTTCGAGGGAGCTCTGGGATACAATCCACACCAGCATGTGCTCCGTGCCTTTTTCAAATCTTGAATTTAATTGTGCAAATACCGATCTCATATCATGGGCAGCTTGTGACTGTGACCACCTGTTACAGTTACTTGAAAGATCACTAGAGGTCTCACTATACTTGCTAGCATTACTACAGCTGCTAACACAAGTGTTTCTTCCAATTCACAACTATCCAATGAACCAGCATTTCTTTCACATTTCATTTTGTATTTCCAAAATTTCAGTGCAATACTTTAAGTAGTTCTGTATTTGTTCATTTTAAAGACTTAAAGAGTCCATCTGGCATCCTACTCCACTGCTGCCCAGTGTAGCAGAAGCTTTGAAAAAAGTGAAAGAAGAAAGGTAAATATAATGTTAACTTCTCCTTGTACAACTTTTCAGCTTCTGAAAAGCAGTGGTCAAAGAATATCCTCTGTTAGCAGCCAGAATGCTATCTCCAACAGACACCTTTGGATCAATGATCCATTTACCCATGTAATGTTTTTCTAAACCAATTTAAATTTCTGGCCTCTGCAATATCCTGTGGTGGTGACTCCCACAATTAATATATGCGTTAAGGGAAAAGCAAGTGTTCTTTTTTTTCCTCTTTCTTTTTTCCCCTCTTTTTCTTTTTTTTTCTTTATATCATTACCTAAACATTTCATACAGTATCTCCTCATTCTTACAGAGCAAGAAACAGAAAATATTCCTTCCTTACTCACTTTCCCTATATCACACTTTTCCAAGCTGAGGAAACTGTCTCTTCAGACATTCCACATATGAAAGCTATTCCATCCCTGTGATCATCCTTTTTCACCTTCGTCTTCATTTTTTTCTGGTTCTATTGTAGTTTCTTCACATAAGTGAAATAATGCATGCAGTGTTCAATATGTGCAAAACAGGTTCATACCACAATTGAACAGTGGTTTCTGGTTTTCTCTCAGTTAATTTTCTAATAAATTCTACCATTCCAAAGGATTAGATTATCAATAAAGCAGACAATGAAAGCGTCTCATTTGCTTCAGTCCCATCTCTTCAGATCTGGTTGCTGTAAATGCAGTTAGGATTTATTCTTCCTGGAAGCTATTCTGGACTTAGTAGCATTTAGTACTTAGAAAAATAGCAATGTAATTTTCATTGTCACTATTTGATTTTTAAGGTCTCTCCCACCTTTTGTCAAATATTTAGTTAGTCACTAATAATAAGAGAGAAAATTCTTTTCCTCCCATGCAGAAAGGCTGTCTGTGATTGTCTGCACAATGCAATTGTTGTCTGAGCTATGATGTGTAGATCTACATGCCGGTACAAGTATATGTGCACCTACTGTCATCAAGCTATATATTTCTGTTAACAACTTAACTATGTTCGGTATTCTTGTGCTATTCTTGTGCTTGCAGCCAATGGTGCAATTGCATGTAGCCATCTGCAATATCTTTCCCAGGTCCTCAACACTGAAACTGATGTTCAGATTTTGTAGATATTGGGCTAGGCAAAATTCATATCAAACTATACCTTCCTTGAACATGGATATGGCAGTATCCAGGAAGCAAAAAGCTGTACTTAAAATGGCTTTTAGATATGTTTTCCCTGTCACATTTACACATGCAATGAAGAACTCAAAATTACTCCTGTTGTCCTCAGTTTATTTTGGATTTTTTTTTTTTTAAAACTAGAATTTCAATGACTATTTTGCCATTTTGAAAACTATCTTTTGAAGAGACATTCATCCAGATAGATCCAGATGCTTTAAATCCTTCTCTTTTGGAATACTACAGTCATGGCCAGAAGGGATACAAAGCAGAATCGTAGAAAGATGTTCCAACCTCTGGCTTGAAAACAGGTAACTCCTAAAGACCTCTTGCAGGATAGAAGACTACCATTTTACAGCATCTTAGATAGACAAAAATTATTTTCCATATCGACAACATGGCTTACAATAATTCTCTAAACAGCTTTGAGAGATCTCCAATACCAAGGTAATTATTCTCAAGAGCTGTCTACTAGGAGCAGTCCTTTAGACTTTATTCTACATTCCAGGAATGTGCTCATTTTTCAACTCTGGCTTTTAGTTTTGAACAGGAAAAAAAATTAATGCTTCTTTTTCACACAGACAACTAAACAATATAGCTGTTCTGCAAATTGGTCTATTCTAAGTTTGGAGACTTCTGTACTATGGTTATGCTTGCCAGAAAGAATTTATAAGAAAATAAGGGAATTGTACCTCATGGAGAACAACCTTCACAGAGGAAGCAGAAGTACCAAATTTGACTGCAGGCTACAAAAAGGTGCTAACAGAAAATAAATCACCACACCCTTTTATGCCTTAGGTTGCAAGTTTAAGGAAATGCAGAACACGTGGTCATCCCTTACAGAAGTACCTGCTGGCAATGGGTGTACACAAATTAATCCTGGAATGGCTATATTCCACAGTTTTGAGAAGGCCAGTGATGAGTGAGGAAAAATAAACAACTTGACCGCAGCTTCCTCATTGTGATTATTTCAAGATAGAACCATCATTATTCACTCCATTTATGGGCATATTCCACATTAGTTAACAGAAGCGTATATTCACATCTATAATCCTTTCTTTGTATTCTCTGTCATCTGTTGCATATTAAGAACCCTTTATGTTACATATTTGTGTACATGAAAACACAGTCAGCTTACAACCTAAAATAATTCAGACATCTTAATATCTCAGCATAAAGCAAAAAGACATAGATAGAGTATGAAAGGACAATGCTGTTCAATGACACTATAGAAACTGGAATTGTCCTATGACTTCTAAATTAGTTATCAGGACTTCTATGCATGAAAATCAAGCCTTAAAAATTGTTCTGAAGTCAATGAGCATGTGTATAAGAGTGGATAAGTATATTCTACTTGAATTTCCAAAGAGCTTCATAGAAAATTGCTTTAAGGACTCTTAATAAACTGATCTCCTATGTGGTAATAGAGAAGGTCCTTTCATGCATAAATAACTGGTTAAAAAGTAGGAAACAAAGGTTTAGAATAAGCGACAATTTTTCAGAGTGGAAGGAGGGATCTGTACAAGACCTTTTTTCCATATGCTCACAAATTATCTGGAAAAGAAGGAAAGTGAGATGATGTTGCTTGCCAATGGCACTAACTCATGGCAGTCAAAACAAATGCTGACTGGCAAGGCTTTCAGAAGTCTTCTGCTAACATGTCAGATTTCTAAAATGGCATATGACATTCCATTTTCTTAGGTACAAAGTAATGCCTGCCAAGAAAAACAATTGATCTCTGAACCAGTTATTATGACTCAGGAAAGAGGTCTTGGAGTTATATAGATAATGTTATGAAAATGAAAGCTTAATTCTCAGCAGCACTCAAAAGAGCAAATTCAATATTATGAAGTATGAGGGAAGGAATAGCAAATGAACGATGCTGTTATACTCCTTTATATATACAAGGTGTGCTGCCATCTTAAATACCTGCATGGAGATTTGGACCCCCAGATCAAAAAGGCTAATATGGAAATAGAAAAGATACAGAGAATAGCAAGAGGTAGACTGAAGTTATAGAATGGCTTCCTCGTGATGAGTTGAACAAATACAGCAGGATTCACCAGCTTGTAGAAGAATTGATGGAGGGGTGATATCACACAGCTCTGTAGCCTATTCTGTTCCAGACTTCTATGGAGAAGGTAAATTTTACGTAACAATTTTTCATTGTTTCTTACAACAGAAGAAAGGATCTTCAAACAAAATCACACAGTACTAAGATCCAACCAAACAAGTTGCACTTTCTCCACAGTGTGCATTTAAGTGCTGGTACTCACAGCCTCAGCATGTGGTGGATACCAGATATTAATGGGGGCTGAATTTTGAAGATGTGATGCAGAAAAAATCTGCAAACACAGGCGTGGTCATGTCTTAACTCAACATAGGTCAGGGCTGAAAAGGACATTCAAATTAAACACCTGTATGATAAGGATATGATTCTGATATTTGTACTGATCATGGTATGAAGTGGCAGCAAGGATTTGCAAAGACCTAGGGATTTAGCCGTGTTGTGCTTAACTATCAGAGATAGGACTTTGATTTATAGTTTGAAAAACTGGGGAGGAGCGGATACCATCTGTGCAGAGATACATTTATGAGGACAAGAAAACAGAAATTGACACAGAAAAACAAGAGCAAGATGTCAAAAGAACCTTTTCTCAAATCATGTTTCCATTTGTCTCATTGACAATTTGTGCAAAAATCATTCAAAGTCTTCTACTTAGATGCTTAATAAATAACAAAATTTTAAAAAACCACTGATTTCATTCATGCTTTTTATTTTTAAGATCTCTCGCAGGTATAAGAATCACAAAATACAATACATACAGAAAAAAGCCCTACCTGTCCAAGGTAGTATCAGACCTGTATCGTCCAAGTACAGCTTTCTGATCTTCCTTTTCATTTGTGCTGCTGCTATAAAAAAGGTTAGAAATGCCACTTTAGTCACTGTTTTTATTAAACAACTCATCACCCATAAAACAATATACATGTTGAATTAAGGTATCATACAGGATGTCAGACCATCCAGATGTCAAAAGATCCAACCCTGCATCCATTGCAATCATCGACTTAACAATTATTGACATCAAAGTCAGATTTACAGTGGAAGCGTGTATAGACTAAAACTGAACAAAGAAAGCTCTTGCTATAAACAGGATATAGTAAAAGGATACTCAGTTTTCTTTGGTAATATCATTAGAAAGGTGTTCAGATACTCTACTGTACCTGTGTAGGCTATCTTGGGATTTGTATTGATTAAGCACAGCCCTTCCATAGTTTTCATCAGCACTTCAAGCAAAAGAAAGACAGTGGTTAGTTAAAATTTGAATATTAAAAATAGAAAATTGTTTCTTGGCAAAAGATTTCTGTCCTTGATCAGATTTCACGGTTACCCACTACCCTGTAATGACACCAGCTACAGATCTCTGCATTAGATGACTCCAGACATCTTGGAGTAGGATTTGTCTCTTCCTACATGCTGTTCATGGACCAGATAATGAGGGCCCGGTCTAAAGGTGGAGTTTTTACTGTAATACAAGTCCTAGTTTGCATTACAGTAAATTTCAACTAATTCTGACTTAAGCACCTTAAAAGAACTTGTCAAGATTTATAATCTTCATGCTTGCAAAAAGAAACAGTCAGATTACATTCTTGAAACCTAAATATATGAAATGTGGGATTTTTTTGTAGAGCAGAAACCTTACATCTCATGAAATGCTCAGTGCTCAAAAGTCCCAAAGAAAAACAGTCAGTGAAATTCCAGAAGACTAATACTTTCAAAAGGCAATCAATATCTCATCAAGATAAGCAAATAATAGTTATTTGATGAAATATATTTAATTCTGTTTGATACCATTAATGAAAATGTAGACACTCCAAGAAAATGTACAGAGCATACTGAAATAAATACAGAAGAAAGGTATTTCATATCTTACCTCTCTTCTTCAGGCCTTTTCTTTATCCAGCTGTTATCTTGCAAAAGGGTCCGTCGTTTATTAATATCATGACTAGCCTGTTGTCTGCTTTTAATTGCAACAGAGGGGCTTTTGTTATCTGCAAATGCAGAGAAACATGTCTTGAAGATGAACGTATGGGATAATTCTGGAAACTTAAAGTACTATTAGAAAGGCTGAAATGTTCAAAAGTTTAGCACAGATTGAATCTTCAGCTATCACTCCTGTTTAGCGCAGACCATTTCCTTGAAAACTTTATGGCTTAATCCCTTCAACCTGGAAGGGACTGCAGAAGCCCAGTTTATCAAACTAAATTCAGTTTCATCCTTAATATGACACAGCTCGGTATATTTTAATGTAAACAAATATCACGGATCTGATAAAGGAATTATGAAATATACATACAATAGTAAATCCAGGAAAGTCAAACTAATGAATCCTATTTCCTGGGGTGTTGTCTGTGTTTTTTGCTTTTTGAGATGTGTGACATGATGCAAATTTCAAATGAAAGCTAATCTTGATATGAACACATGGTCCTCCATTTACCTCCAGCTCAACTTGTGTGGATTTTCAGGTTTCTCAAAAGGGCCAGACTCTGTCTGAAGCTTTTTCCTCAGTGGCTGAATGAACAGGGTCTCTTTTCTACCTAGTTTTACTGAGCTTCTAATAAAATCAATACCTTTAAGATCTGTATCTTTGCATCAGATTTAACTAAAATTAGTGTATGTTTTCAAAGGTTATTGGGAGGGACAGACAGGCATGCACACTCACACACTGTATGAATGTGGAAGCCTTACTTACTTATGAAAACAACCTAAAATATCTTTGCCCAACAACGTTGATATTTAGTATATTGAGGAACTAACAATAACTTTATTTGTGAGAACATGTATTCCTCACTGTATTAGAAAGCTGATGTTTATCTCCTTTGGTTTCCCTTTATGAGCGGTTTGGCCCAGAAGCAAGCAAAAATATTCAAAGACTATTGTCCAGTATTCTCTGTTCCTTTTCTTCCCACCTATGTTTCATATCATCAGCCTGTTTGAGGTGAAGGGGAATATTGTTGTGCCATTTTAACATTGCCCTTTAAAATGGAAGACTAGAGGTTGAGGCCAAATAGAAACTCATTTTTTTAATTGTTATATATGCCCCAAAATTTCCCAGCCAAGAGAAGGTTAATAATTAAATAAGCAAAACATTTGCCAATAGCATCCAATGAGTCAACAAACTGACTGTTGAAGAATACCGAAATTCTCAGGTTTTCCTTTAGAGACCTTCATGATTTTCTCCATTAATTCCTCACTCTCTGTGCATCCACGCAAAAGGAGTTCACCACCACCAGATTTCAGAAGACATCATTCTCTGGTGTTCAGTAAGGACATTTGACCATAAAGATTGTGTATAGAAGGACCACACTTCAAAGAAAATGCATGCAGTCAGTATTATGTCATTTGTCAGAGCTGTGTTTTGGCATTCTGCTGTGATTTCTAAGAAAATGTAGCTCTTGCTTTTAATCCAAGAACTTAGCTGTAGTGACAGCATGAAAAATGACAAATAGCTACACTGAATGGAAGACCAAATCATAATAAATCATTTATTTTAAGTGACAATGGCCAAGACTGATTTTTTAAACACATTTTTCTCATGAAAGAAAAACATTACAGTACAAAGATAAAATTCAGTCTAAAAATGTGTATCTGACTGTAACCCAAACTGTGTTTGCTGTTATCTGTTGCAATTCACTGTAGATATGTCCATACTGCCAAATAAAAGAAGGCCAGTGAAGGGATTAAAGGTCTGGACTCATCATTCATGTTTGCCTAGTTGCAAATGTTCTCTGGCTCTGTGTTGGACTTGCTATCTCTAAGAATGAGCTTCTAGAGATGTGACAAACATTTAAGAAGCATGGCTGTGATAGCACAGATGTGTGTTGCTGTCTCTTGGCCCTGATGCCAAGGTTTGACTTTCTGTTTTTGAGCAGCATACATGCAGTGCTTTGGGACCATTAAGAAATGAACAGGCACCTCAAAGATGGGATTTGTAAGCATGTGCTGACAATCACGGTAGATTAAGAACAAAAAGTCATCTACCCTCACTGCATGATTTCTGCACCAACCTGTTCACTGCCAATTGAGACAGTTTTTCTCTTAAAAATATTTATTAATATGTGACTTTAAAGACTTCAAAAAAATGAAGACATCCTAGCTTCACCTGCATAGCTCCAGTGGGTCACTGAAATATCTATTAAAATAATCACTTCTTGCAAACTGAAAAGAGGAAGCACCTTCATCAGTTTAAACAATAGCATGGTCTCATAGTCACCGTCAAGAATGGAGATAGTTGTAATTATCAAGCAAGACTATAGTAAGTGCATTTGCTCTAAATATTTACTGTTTTGAATATACTGATAATACTAGCAATGACTGGGATGTAATAGGGACTTGGATGACCATATATAGATAGAAAAAACCTTTGAAACATTAAATAATGAAGGACTTGAATGCAGATCCAATAGCAAAAACTGTACCTTCCCATTATCATAAATATTTAGATATTTTTTAATTTGGTACAATCATTTGCATTGGAAAAAAAAATGTTAATGTTTGAAAGTAGGAAAAATGTGAGTTCAAGTATGTGCATTCCAGAGATAAAACTTCTCTACAGCAAGGATAGCTGATGGCAACTAAAGGGGTAGAAATGATTCCAGCATTCCTTTCATACTCATAGTTTTAGCCAAAGATTCTTTCAACTGTCTGCAATACATTTTAATCTGTGCTCTACTGTCAGCCATAACATAGGCTGAATCTTGACAGAAAACCCTCAATGACATGAGCATAAGCACTTCTATATATTCAAGAAGTACTCAGTATATATCTGACTATTAAAATTAACCTTGCATATGCAGTGTTAGATTTTTTCCAATAGCATTTTAGGAAAACTGTTATCACCTACCCCAAAATCACTTGGATTTCACAGAAATCATGGCTTTCTTAATTGCTTAGTGCAAAAAAACATTTTGGGAAATCTATAAAGGTGGTAGCCAAGGAATATATATTGTGTTTTCTTTTCAAGAAACACCACAAGCAATTTGCTAATGCATGAGGCCTTGGGTTTGCTGAAGAGTACTCATTTCTGGTCTAATGAATTGCCTCCCAACTTTCAATTAAAAAATTAAATACAGATCTGATACAACAGTTCAGGTCACATGAGCACAAGCAGATGGAGCTTATCGCCTTCTTATTTTGGCAATAAAAGTTTTATGTCCTTAACAGGGTAGCGCCAAGCTGCTCCTCGCCATGGCTGCAACCATTTTGGTGTACTTACGCCTGGCACATCCCACCCAAACCAAGAACACATGCGCCTCAAAACCTTTCAGTCTTTAGAAGCATTTTGCAACTTCGAGGGAAATGGAAAATTTAATTGTGTTTCCAGTTTGCCTCTGGTCATTTCTCTGCATAGAAAGCAAACTCCGGCCCTCCTCAGGTTTTGTTCCTCCAAAGGAACAAACAATCCCATCTGCCAAAGATTACTAGCTTTTCTCTTCCCCTCCCCCCATTCTAATTTTCCTCAATTTCTCCTCATTTCCCCTGAGCTAGTCAAAGAGACAGTGCTGAGGGCAATGGATGCCCTGTCTGCCCGCTGCCCTCCCAGCTGCCACGCTCCTGTGGGGTTTCACGGGCAACCACAGGCCTCAGTGGAGGGAAGCGCCATCTTGCACCACGCCGCCTGGCTCCATGGCTCACCACACTGCACTGCCCGGTGCTGTGTTTCGGCCTGAACCTTTGCCAGCAAAAGCTTATGCACAACACTGCTAGCTTTGCAGCTGAAGAGGGTTCTACTGTGAATAACCAGCCAAGGAGTGGCGGCATGCCCTGTGAGGGAGCTGCGCGATGGGCAAGGCGATGCTTGGCAAGGAGGGAGGCTGTGCCTCAACCTCCAAGTGCCCTGAAAGCAGAAAATGAAGGAGACTCAGTATTACCGCTTTGATTAGGAGACTGTTTTCGTATGCTGAAAGCTGACATTTTGTTCGGTGGGGTGCCCTTCTGTGGGAATCTAGAAGAAAACATGAAAAAAAAAGAAGAGACAGTTGGCGGTGAGATTAGGAATCAGCCCTAAAGACAGTTTTAGTTCATTTGCCACTTTGATCACCTTCTTGCACAAGATTAGTCTGACAGAGTGGAATGACTTAGCACTAGCTGCAGCCCTCTCTGAACTGAAGCTCAGGCATGGTGGTGGTTTTTCCCTCCCTGATGATGACTATGCATATTTCTGCCCTGTGTCTCTGACTGTCACACTGCCTCTCCCTCCTTTTCCTTGTCGGGAGCTCCTTCCCTGAGAACATGTCAGGTGGAAAGAGCCTTCGGAGAAGAAGATAGAGTAACGAAGAATGGGGTGAGGTGATTAGCTTAGCGGGAAGATGGTATCAGGCTGTGGCTCAGAGCAGCGCCTCAAGCGCGCGTGGGCTCACCCAGCCCCACTGGCGGGTCTCACAGCTTCCGTGGCCTGCAGCTAACACAGGGGTCCAGGACAGAGGCAGTTCTTCTTTAGTACTATTTAGTACTAAATACTAAAACAGGCCTGCAGCAGTTATCCAGTCACTGACTTCTTCCCTCACCTCAAATCAGGTTAAAAACCAAGCCTCCAAGACCGCTGATTTAAAAAAAAAAAAAAAAAAAAAGAATTATTTGGGAGTTGAGCCACTTAAAAAATTTCATGTTAGGCTTTGAAACTGGACTTTGAATATCAGCTTTCCTAGAGAAAACATCAAGCAGAACATAATGACATTTTAATGACAAAAAATTCCCCCTTAAGAAAGAAAAAAGCAATCCTAACATTGGCTTAAGGCTGTGGACAAAACTGACCTTCTTAAGCAAAAGATTTCCTTTCTGAAAAGCAGCATTTTCCAAGAAAACAATCTTAAGCTGGAAAGCTCCCAAGCAGCTCCACTGGTCAGGCTGCTGAATTTTATAGAAGCACCAGAAAACAGTTTTTGTGACAGAAGCAGTTTTCAAAAATCAGAAACATTCCCAGCTGTCTGGGTGACACAGTTGTCCTGGTTTTTTTTGCAGATGTAGAGTGTATTGCTCACTCACCTGAGACAGAGTGGATTGAGAGACCAGAGTTTGTGGCTGTTTCTTTACTGATGAAAGGCAAAGATGTTGAATTTTGGCAAAAGCTTAGCAAAAATACTAAAAGTAATGCTGACAACGAAGCATATAAAACAAGTGCATGTCACAATGAATTGTGCTTAGATGAGATTTTTGTTTTCTATATTTTTACTGCCAGACAATTACTAAAAAAGCTTATGATTACCAAGAAAAAAAAAAAAAAACAGGAAACCAAAATCTGGATGTAAACAAATACAGATCTTTTTAGAAAGTAAAGATACAAATACAAAAATAATAATGGAGTCCAAAAGTCCGCATATATCTTACCCAGTTGTGAAATTCCAGATGTTTATATGAGTTTAAAACCCTGGCATGTTGATTGGAAGGCTCTGACCCACACTCCTTTCTTTTAACCTCAGTTGTTGGTATCAAGCATGCGTTGGCATGGTGTGTGTAGAAAACATGTAACTGCTGGATCTGGTTTCCACCCAATAAAAATATGCTCAGGGCGATGGTGAGACTTATTTATTTTGCAATAGGTTATAAAATATCTTTCAAAATTACTGATATAAGGTTTTTAACAGATATGCACTGAATTTCCTATAAATGTTCAGGTTGTTATCAAGCAATCAGTTTTAGATAATAACCAATCTTGCTATAAATTTTCCTAAACTGTCACAAGATGATAGAGAGGAGTCTGATTTATTTATGTTTTCAGCTTAGCAACAGCTGGACATCTGATACCGGTCTTTATTTCAGTCAGTCCAAGGAAAGTAGGAAGCTTGACATTTCAGTATATTTCACAAGCAATGAGTGCTGACACTTCTTCATCTGGAGAAAAAGCAGTAGTTTTATATAGAAGGAACTTGGACATATTTCTAATAAAGACTTTTAAAGCCATATCCTAAAGGAAGTGACTCATAAAACTTTGAAAACAGAGCCATTAAACCAAATGTGGTCATTCTAAGGCTTAGAATACCTTGTTAAAAATACACATTTTGCAATTTAAATATTTCTCACTGAAAATAACAGGAAACTGCTATGTAGACGTCATGCTATACTATAGCCTTTTTTCCATAGATTCATGATACAAACTGAAATTTCCCAGAGAACTGGCAAGAAAGTATCATACACCTTTGTTAAAAATAAACAAGAAAGCCTCAGACATTTGTTTTGAAATAGAAATTATCTCCAAAGTAAAAAATCCATACATGTTGAGGCTTGTCTTTAAAATCTGCAGAATAACTACAAATGCATTAATGACACAGACCCTGAAAAGCAACTGGAAAGCAGGTTTGCAACTCCTGCTTGTATCCATGCATGACAAAAGAAATTCCATCAAAGAACTAAAGTCAGTCCAGAGCAAGCATTTGTTTCATCCTCCATCATTTAATTGAAATGGTGTTTTGTCTCTTGTCCTATACACATTTTTTAATGTTTTTAGGACAAAACAATATTTCTGTTGCACATGTGTACAGCATAGAGAATAAACTACTACCTAGTCTCCAAGCCTGAAAGTAGTATGCACAAATGAATATAAGAAACAGGCACACTCCCTTTTACAGTCAGCACTGAAAATGTGCCAGGTATTCTGAAATTTTAAACCCAGGCATTTTAGCCTTACAGAATACTGCCATATTGTCCTCAAGGTTTACTTCTTGCTTCAGACCTTTTAAGTTGTATATCAAAGATTAATCCATTAAAATTTAAAATGCAAATTTAAAAAATCCTACTTTAATCTCTAGCACAGACAATCAAGAATCATGATAGTAAGATTTAAATTTCAAGAAATGAAAAGAATGTTGCATAAAGAGGCAGAATACAACTCATCAAAGCATTTTTTTTCTGGTGTTCACTACTGTGAACTAATTGTGCTTATGTGTGTATCTATGTATGTGGAAAAGGGAATGGACAGAAGACTGTGAAGATCACATTAGTTTAAAAACTTCAGCTCATAAAGATCTGGAACCATCACATTGTTCACACAGGTCAGTGAACTGTTTATCTTCAGGGGAGAGAAAAAAACAGTTTTTGACTTTGTAAATGAAATTGTGGAAAGAGAAGTTATAGGCTTCTGTAGGATAGTAATAAATTGTGTTTAGGCATTCCTAATAAGGTCTCAGCCACTGAAGCAAAAAACCTCAGCTGGAATGCAAAACGAAAACAAACAGGAATGCAGCTCCAGTGTCATTTGAATGTAAAAACAGCGTCAGGAAACTTTAAAAGAAAATTAAAACTGCCCCAGCCAGTCCAATGAGCAGTTCCCAAAAAGTTTTAAGACATGCCAATCCTGGATTCAGACCCTCCCCCATTTTTGGGGAAATCCAAATGCAATCCCAAAGAAATCCAGAAAAAAGTTCAGACGTGACTTCAAGGAAATTCAAATTCCCCTCCAAGTTGGTAGCAAGTTATTCAGAAAGCAGCACAGGTCTTCAAGTCTATTTTTATCACAAATAGCCATATTCACACTTCTACATTTCCTTTCCACATCCTACAGTGACTGATCAGCAGAAGACCTCAAGACTGCCTTAAATCTCAAAGCTAGACCTTGTAGTTTTCAGTTGGTCTGAACACACCCATTCTTCCAACACAGAGTCTGCTTGCCTTCCTTCTTCTGTTCTTGGCTGTAGCTTTCTATGTAATTAGGTTTCACATATATGTATTGCTGTATTTAAAAAAATACATAAGAATAATACAAACATTTCCTGGAAGAATCATATTTTCCACATCAGACTGAACTAGTTACAACCAAAGAAAGTCTTTATTCTTTAGCTTCTAGCTATGACAGTGATTAAGACTGTATTTATAAATATTCAGATTATATGTATTTTGCTTTTAATAAACATTTCTTTCCACAGCTTAGAGCTACTGCATATCATCACACCGTATAATAAGTAACTCAACATAGTAGATGTTGAGGGAGTGTCAAGGGAGGTACACCTTCTTCTCTTAAAAGTCAAAACATTCGGTTTTATACTGAAGTTTTTAATATAAAACATTGCCAAATGTGAATGCCTAAAATATCAAACTTCCTACTATTATTAATGAACTGGGTGATACAAAAAGTTGTAGATGAACAACGGGTTTAAAACAAAAAAGTTTCAGAATTCTCCTGTCTTCTGTCTTCCTGTGCTGCATTGCTAAAGCAGCCTGGATTGCAGAGAAGCCACTGAGTTTGGCATGTCCACATAAAAAGCCATCTGGAACAAACAGGTTTCTTATACATGGCTCTACAAAGCCAAAGCTTGCTGACTATTGGTTGCTACATGTCCTTAAAGTTCCAACTTTTCAAAAGGTTTAATAGTTGCCATTTGAAAAAGAAAATAAACAGATATTTTGTTCTTTCCTTATCCCAAATATGAAGCTTTCCACCAAAATTTCATCTTCTTGAAGGACAATTCTGCTCTGAAGGAAGCTGAACATTCAGTGCCTTGTGAGTAATCAGAGCTCAAAATTTTAGAACTATTTCAAATGTAATAAAAGGTTAGGAAATTAATTTTCCTTTGTTTTTTAACCCACTTGCTTGCTTTCACTGCAGTCCAGAAGAAATTTTGGATAGAATAACTATTAGTGAGCAAATAAAATGAAGGCTTACTTCAGCTTTATTTTTTGTTTCTTTTTTTTTTTTTTCCATTGGAACTGTTGATGTTAATTCCATACCACATGGCTTACCTTTCATTTATATGAGATGAATGTGGAGAATATGACATTTTAAACAAAAGCACATTTGATCCTTCCTAATCACAGTTTCAAAGCACACTACAGAATTTCCTTGCCTTAACAACTTTCATGTCAGATCAGCAAACTTTGTTATTTTTTTCCATCATTTCTTTTGAATATAGGAAGACCTAGCTGCATGAGCAAGCAACTGGTTAAAATCATTCCAACCTGATACAGGATAAAGATCTTCAAGTCTTAGAAATAAGGCACTGGGGAGACACATCATTACAGTTCTGGATAGACATCCATAAGTGTGTGAGAGAAAATCTTGCTGGTTTGGAAGTCAACACCAATTTTTTTGTTCTCTACATCCATAATTTCTCCCCTCAAATATCAGAAGTGTTGTGACTATGCTGTCAGACCTGACTACCTATACTTCAACTCAAATAAGAATTTGTATTTATAAACATGGCTTCACTTCTTGATCACAGAAAAAGGCTGTTTTTCAAATCACTTTCACAGCTAGAGCCACCCAAAGCTGCACCATCCTTCACATTTCCAAACATATGATCTCTTAAAGGCCCACTCTGTCAGGTGCAGATCTGTATGTATAACTGGTGTTGCACTTTCTTCCCCACAAAATTGTCACCCGTATCCACTGCCATAGCTCAAGATTGTAGGTCAGGACATGAAATAGAATAATGGTGCTGCTAACTCAGCACAGTACCAAGTGTGTAGTCAGAGTTTAAACAAATAAACACTTCATTTACATTTTTCAAAATTATAAGTAACATGATTCTCTTCATTTGGCAACTAGTTAGTCTTTCTGTGTTTTTGCTGAAAACTACATGTAAAAATAACTCCATTTATTTTTACAGAAATTAAAGAACAACAAAAACATGTTCCTAGAATGATTTTTTTTTTTCAAGAGTTGCATATGAGAGCAATAGCCATATAATACATTTGTAAACTTCTGGAAATAATACATTGTGTTTAAATGAGTATTTTACTATACAGTTTAGGCCACAGAATTGGTAACAACTGCCATAGAGAACAGGAATAACATGTGCATGTGCATAAAAACCAGGCAAGGTTAGAACAGTCAAGGTAGGAGTTAGAACAGTCAAGGTAGGACTAGAGAACACGTGAATGTACGACAGAAATGATTTGTCTATTTGTAGCAGAAAGAGGTCTCAGAACTGGTTTTTCAGGACGTAGGTGGAGGAGGTTGTGTTTTGAAAGAAATTAAGCTTTGGAACTGTCACTAATGTAAAATCAGCTGCTAAGTCAGAACACAAATTTGTATGTGTTTTCAAATTAGAAATATATGCTCAGTTTTAAATGGCTTTTTTTAATAGAGTATAGAAGGGGGGTGATAATTCTAATTTTTTTTATTCAATTCTTTCCTTTCACTTTGCCAGATTTTTAATGAAGAACCCTTCCTGCTTACACATGGTTTCAGTTCATGGTACAGATAAGCCATTGTATCAAAGCAGAATGGGTATTTTTGCTATACCTTTTGCAAAGGTGGAAATGAAAGCAAACTGTTGTTATTTTTTCCCCCAAAATCACATGTGAAGCAAACTCAAGTAAATGAGATTTTAATGTTCTTTAATTTTAGATAAAAATTCCAAAGAAAGAACAAAGAAACATTAGAATGAACCGAAGTGCAATAATTACATTAAAACAGCCATTCATGAGAAGTGGTCCAAACAGTGAGTTTGTCATCAGAAGAATAGCACTAGAATAAAATAAAATTAGCAATATAATGTAAATAATGAAGTAATTAAGATAGTATATCCAAGAGAAGATTTCAGAGAGGTCCAGGGAATCTGAACACCTGAACTGGGACATTTTAAGAGCTGGGTTTTCACAGTCAAGTTCTCCACACTTCTTGAAAATCAGATCCTTTGAAGTGGGATCCTTAGTTGGACACTAAGAAGTCATAGAACATCTGAAAATGTAGGACTTTTGATACATGGTATATAAAAACAGAAAAGTAAACACCCTTACCTAGGTGTGGTAGAAGTTTTTGTCCTAGCGTGGCTCAGTGTGGTAAGTCAACCTGGAGATACCTGGAAGTGAGGTACAATCAAAGCAGACAGAGAGCTGAACTGTCGTTCCCCATCCAGCTGTCTGAAAAGTCAAGAGATTTCTCCTTCAGAGGCTGAGTCACTTAAGGAGGAGGTAGGAGGTGTGGAAAAGGGTGGCACCTTGCAGAAATACCAGATCAATTAAAAGTACCAGTGAGTTGTTATACTTCTGTGCTTGCTGTACTTTTCAAGTGCAGTAGGGCTGGGTTTCACCAAATGAAATGCTTTCACAGAACTTGAAACAGAAAACCAAGCAATTACTATTTGGAAGAAATATACTACACTCATGGATTTTCCACAGAAATGTAAGTTGCAGTGTTGTAAGGCTGCCTCTCAGCTAGAGGGTTTCATGTTTTTACACCAGTGAACATGAAGAAACTGTATTTCACCAAAAAGAAAAGGCTGCAGAAGTGCTATGTGGGGAACACACACTGGAATCTGATACGTATTAAGTATTTGCACTGTTTTGAGTATGTGGGCAGAGGCAAAAGATCTGTGGGGGAAAACCCTCCCACATGAGATCTTGTTGCAAGTCTCTCTTATCTGTGCACATTTGCATTCTCCTTCACTACAGCCAGTAATAAACAGAAAGGAGAGAAGAGAGTGCCTTCTCCCCCCCCTTTTTTTTTTCCTTTGCAATGGCTGCAATACCTTTTTCTCTGTAGACTAAGAACTGCCTTACTATTAATAAATACAGTAGCAAGGAACATAAACTTCCTTATAGGAATGCTGTTTACAACCCTATGGTTCTGTTTAAGACACAGAGTCTGTTTTTAAAGTACCTTATACAAGCCTACATTTATTTTATATTTGGGGAGCTTTTGTAATGAAATATGTAAGATGCGGTTATACAAGATTCTGAGTAACCTTTAATCCTATTGTCTTTTGTGAAAATTAAAAATTTCTTTCAACACAAAAAAAGCAAACTCTGACACAAATTAAATTATTAAATGCCTCCTTAGCCATATTTATAGACCTTATTTTTGCTGATGGTTACCTCTTCATAGGCTTGGTACTTAGAAGCATGAAGTTATTGTCTAAACATTGGTTATATCTGATGAAATACAGCTGATGAAGCAGAGCAGCAGACAAGAAAGTACCAAGTATAAACAACTAACTACCACAAGTTTCAGAAGTAAAGAATACAAACAAGTAAATCTTTCTGAACTTTGTACATCTCATCTTCCGGGTTTCTGAAAGTGAAAAATTCTTGCAGCGGTCCTGGCATGTTCAGGTACACTGTACTAGATGTTTATCTTTTTACAATCAAGAGGAAATTTTTGTGAATGCATCTCTTTACAGATATTTTGCAATTTTAACACACATGCCTCCCAAATGAAACAGGTGTCTTTCCTCATAAGCATTGCACAATGGGAATTAGCTTTAAAAAGTCTACATATGCTTTGAGTTGAAATGGACATATAGCTTTAATTTATAATAACAACACCTGAGACTAGGAATAACTTTTTGTTTTGAAGTGTTTTTCTTTCACAATCCATGTGCTAGATGATATTAATTTGTTATTTTGCATTCAACCAGAAGAGTTCTGCTCGTAAATCAGAGATAAGCTTAACCTGACTCACAGCACTGCCTTCTTTAGCTCAAATGTTTGAGAAACACAAATAGAGATATAACCAATAAAGTCTGGGGAAATTAAATTGATATTTTCCTCTATTTATAACCTTTGGACACAGAGAAGAAACTATGGGGCATAGCAAGCCAGTTCTGCTACCCAAAATAAGCCAGAGGCTTATTCTAAGAGAGTCCTTGCTAAGTCTTTAGTGGCTGACACAACAGAATAGACCCTCTACAGGAAAATGCATAAAATATAAGAAAATTCAACAATGGTACTGGCCTTAGCTTAAGAATAAAATAGGCCAGCTATCTTTTATTGTCAGATCTGCCACAACCAGTAGATTCAATGGATGGTGAATTTTTGATGTTAACTATGCTGATTACTTAATATTTCAAAGTTGGAAAAAATAGAAAAACAAAACTTTTTTTCAGATTGAAGCAAATCTGACTTACTGCTAATTATTCTGTCTGATTTTCTCTATTGTAATGACATACAAGTATCATACCTGCTGAAAAAAGAATTTATGATGCAGTGCTGTCTATCAGGGATTGAACATTTTCAGCATAAGCATACAGTGAAAGTGACCTATAAGTAGCCATAAAATGTTGTCACTTATGGAAAGTGACCGTAACTATTTTCCATGAACAAACTTCCCATACTCTGAAGAAATTCGGCTTTCAGAAATTCAGAGGACTCAAACTTTGCCTCTGGATCTCAGTATAACAAATAAGATGTATCATAAACCCAGCCATCACCGGATTGTGTGAACTGTTCTGCAGTCAGGTTTAGAGAACAGTTTTGTTCTCATTCTCTAGTTTAAGGTCCTTATTTAATTGAAGGAGAGACAGAAATATAGATTCCCCAGTTGTAGCACAAACAGATAGCATTCTGGACACAGATTTTTCAGTAGTGTCAAAAAAGAACTATGTGAAAAATACGAGCGTGTATATGCCTCTGTATTGTCCACCGATGACTTTTAATTAAAGGATGTAATTTATCTAAACTACTGATTCACCGCATTGGGCCATGCTTTACTATTGATTTATCAGAGTTGAAGGAATCTTTTTTTAGTTCAAACAGTAAAGTGCTTTGGTGAAGTCAATAACTAACTTCATATCTACCTATCACCATAATGTCTCTGTAATGTGCTTGTTGCAAGTTAGGTAAACACTCTGCTTTTGCTTGCCATTCCTGCAAGAAAAAAGAACTTCTCTGAAAAATAAATACAAAGATCAATGGCCACATCCTCAGCTGATGTAACGGGATATAACTCCACCAAAGTCATTCTGCTAGCTTGATTTACATTAGCAGAGTGCATGGCCTGACATGATTTATGAGAGAAAACAAGAAATGTCTTAGAATTCCTCCCTACATTAACTCCTTTTTTTAATTTATTAATAACAAGCAATAGGGACACATTGCTGGTTACTAATCACAGGTCACTATCTCTTGCTGGTTAGACTGCTAGTGTATTTTGGAGGCCATTTCTAGCAAGCTCATTTTAAATACCTCATCAACAATGGAGGCTTAGGCTTATTTGTCATCCAAAGAATTCTTAAAATGCCTCCTAAGAACCTGCCAGTAGGGGATATTGTCTTTTAAAATAGAGTAGCACTGGCAGAAAAGTGAACACAACTAGTTCAGAAATGCCATCATTTAGATTTGAATGGCGTATACAGTGTTATTAAAGTCAAATGCATGTAGCAACCTACAGTGGCAATACATTATTGTACTTCCCAATTCCTACCTTTCTTTGAACAAGGTGGTTGTGTTCTGTCTATTAGCTTTAGTTTATACTTTGCTACAAAGTCTATGTCCCTTGATTGCATTCTTCTACTTGATTTTCCTGTCAGTTTTTGTTGAGTTTCCATTTTTAAGTACAAAACATACTGCAAAATATTGTTCTACTTCCACATCCTTATTAAGGTTTATAGGATGGTCGTCATATGAAAATAGCATAATGTAGCCTATCCCTATTGAGCTTTTGTGTAGATGCACAAGAGAGAGATGGGCATGAGTAATGACTCAGCAGGCAACTTTTTGGACAAATACCATTCTGCAACTCCTCCCCAAAAGGGAAGAATACATTACTGAATACATTTTTTTCACACATGCTGTCCTCCAAAAGAAAAGTCATTTAATACTTCAGACTTTCCAGTAGGATTGGTAAACTATTGTGTTCTGGGTTATATGAAGCTATTACTATAACTGGGGTGTCCAAAAGATTTAAGCCATTCTAGTAAGTGCTGTTCAAATTTTTTCATTTCAAGATACAGATAAAAAAGCTACATTTATCCTATTAAGTTAAACATACCAAAGCCCAGTCTCTGGCCTGAGGACAAGTGACACAGCATGGTTTGTAACTATATTGCTAAACTTGCTTTCCAAAAAGAACTGTGTGGCCTCATCCACGCTCGTATTGGAAACAGTCTGGGGTTTGTACTAGAGAGATCCATGCCCAAGGTTTTTTTCAGAGATAACTAATTGGCAGGAACAAAACTGTGTCAAGGAGTGTGCATGATAATGGTATGGAGAAACAGAGGATATTGCTCAAGCCCAGGTCCTACCCCTACTTATTTAAATAGTACGGTCCTTTTCATTGGACCTGATTTTTCTGAAGTGAATTGTGTTCGACATCATTCGTGTCAGAAGATGACTAAAACCAAACACACTAAAATGTATGGATAGGTGTTGGCAGTGGATGATGGCCAGCTGCCAGGCAGAATTTAGCAGGCAGACACAGCTAGTTAATGTAACCTTTATCTGGGAGGTGGGTTGCGCATCTGTGCCACCTGCATATTTTTCTTGCTTAAGCTTGGTCTAAGATCACCTATATATGTAGGCAGTGGTTCTAACAGGTTAAGTCAAAAGGGGAAGGGTCATTTAGGGAAAAAAGAACCCAGTGCAGCAAATATAATACTACTTAATATAGAAAAGGAAGTGGTGCTCATGCACAGGGTGACACCTTGCTCTTGAAGGTGACTAACACAAGCACTGCTCCTCCCTTAATTCCCAGTCCAGCCCTACATAAAATAAGGGGGTGTTTGGGACTTGTGCTACCTCTATGTACAGAGGTACTTTTCACCCCTGGTCAAAATAATTAACTAAGGGAACATTTTGCCTATGGGTACACACTTCCCGAGATGTATGTATGACTCAGAACCAGACTAGAAACAGTGTGTAGATCCCAGTAGCATTCATGACTGCAACAGAGAGGGGAGGGAGAAATAAGGAGTGTGGGTTTTTTTCCACAGGCAGGTTATTCTATCATTAGACTCCCATGGGATTTCTGTAACTTTCCCCTGAAGATTCTGGTCCTCCTGCTCCTAGACAGACATCTCAAAATAAAATAGACTACTGATCTGATGTGAGATGGAAACCCCCTTTCTCCATGGGCATCCTAGCTCATACTAAGATGCAGGTTTTAAAGGTAGATAAGCAATGTCCTGGGCAGCCTTGCAAAGGGCAACTACTGGCAGTGCCAAGTGCCTGGGGTCCTTTTTAACAACTTTGTTCCTCCCTTGGTACTCAGAAACTCAGAATTACTCTGCCTGATCCTTGTGGAAGGCTCATCTCCAAGCATACCTAACCCTTTCAAATGATGGGACAAGAAAGCAACAGCCTACCAGTTGGAAAAGCCACTTAGCCTATGGCTAAACCCAAGTTCAAGTCACTCCTCCTTTTGACAGCAACCCATTTTTACCAGCAGACTACCTTAACCACCGAGTTACAAGATATTTTTCATGGGAGTTAACACAATTACCACAGTTTTTCTACCTCCCTGAAGTTTAAATATTCACTGGAGAGAGAATAACACTACAGCCCTTTTACTATGACATACAGATACTGGTCCCACCACTGTCTAAATGAATATTTGGATATTATATATGGAACTCTCCTTTTTCTTTTTATATTGTACTTTTCAGAATTTTATCACTTGGGTGATTAAAATAGGTAGGGAGAAGAGTAATTTTTATAATATCATGTAGCAACAGCTGTTGTGCAGAGGCAGAACAACTTAAAGCCACCTTCACTAGATTATGTTACTGTTAAAGTGAGTACAACATTTCAGCAAATCTGATATGAAACACCACAATAACATTGTGTTTTATGGACTAACCTTTGCCAGCCCAGCTTACATTTCCTACTGCTATTGCAGGTTGCCATTCCTGGCGAAGACCTTTCAGCTGGTTAGTGTAAGATATGCAGTCCAGTTGTTTCACCCTTCCTGAGTTGAGGAAGGGGTGCTGTCAGAGCTTTTTCATATGCATTTTTTAAATGCTAAGAAAACCTTAGTGACAATGTAGGTGTATTTGGCAGCCCACTGTTCTCCCGAAAGGTGTGGCAGAGTTCATAAACTAAAGAAGGAAGAAAAAAGTGCTATAAATAGTATGCAAAATGTCTAAACATTTTCACTACTTCTAGTTGCCACAGAAAATGGCTGAGCAGTGTCTTCTGTTTTCCTTTCTAAAATTGCTTGGCAGAGAAAATTGCTAATCATAGCTGTTGCCAGCACATTTCATGGAGATACAGTGTTAGTGTATCAATGTTAGTGGGCCTGATTTTCCCACAATTTGAATACCTCTCTACTCTGCAAATGAGTGAAATGTCTTGCAGAAGTCTCTGAAAGTCTGGTCCATAGTATGCTGAACTTGTCTATCTTGATCTTGCACCACTGCCATTACTACCTTAGATAAAGAACACAAAGAGTTACTGATAAAATCAGTTATCTAAGGAAAATTGTGCTGAAAATCTGGCTAAGTCAAATGACATCTGTGTGGTACCAGCTGAATGGCTGTAACTTGTTCTGTAGCTTATGTTATTGATAAGCAGCTTATCTGTTAATGTGTTACTGTCATCTGAATGAACAAAGGACAGTCATATGGGTGGCTAAAGAAATGAAAATTAGACTCTGACCAATAGTAGTGGGAGTGTGAGATTTATGGTTAGATGTGCTTTTTTCATTAAAGAATAAGAAAGACTTTTATAATATCTGCATCACCTAAAACTCCCCACTGAGAGAGCTCTGGGAAAGAAACAGTGCTGATCTCAGGGAAAGCCACCTTGTTAAAAGAAGTTAGAGGAAGAGAAGTTAAGGGGCAGAAAGTTTCTTCCTGCTCCCTATCTGAAATTTTCTTAGAGCAATTAATTGGTCATGGGCACTGTAAATACACAGGAGACAACTGCCCCAGGGTATACTTTTTATGGAGCAGATAAGGAGATGTATCTGCCCCATCGAATGATATCTGTGTGAGGTACTTCAGATTACATTTATCTGATAGATTGGGTTTCTCTCCTTGTCCTGGTATTGTTCTGGGATTATCTCCTAGGGCTAAGCAGCCTTTTCTCTTGTAATGATGATTCTTTCTTTTACTATTTGGATCACATCAGTTGATTGAGAACTTGATTGTCATTTGAAAACCTATATGGAAATTTTATACCAATCAAAAAACCTCCAGTGAACCAATACCCCACATATTTAATAGAATCTTCATTTGACAGGTGGGTTCCACACTGGTGTTATCGGCACACATAACTGCTATGCATGCCAGCCAATGTAACAGATTGTGATCCTGTTCTCTATCCACATCACAGCTGAATATGAGCATGGAAGAAAGGTAGGTTTTTCCGTATTCCTGGAAGATGCTGGCTGTGGTACAGTTAGCACAGAACGGCTTCCTGTAGAAGAGCTCTTAGAAAATGCATTCCAAAATCAAAAACTGCAGAAATAAGACAAAGGCCAAAAATGGGAATCAGAAAGGATGGAGTTGAACTTAAAAAGGTTCAGAGAAGGACAAAAAAGTGATCAAAGAGTATTTCTCCACACAAGGAACAAATGTATCAGTTAAGACCCTTTTAGTGTGGTGAAGGGTTATCTGAAAGGAGGTATAAGTGGTTTAAAAAATCACAAGCAGTATGAGAAGGGTGTATTTCAATTCTCCCCCAGTACAAGACCTATTTGGCATCAAAACTAAGCTAGTAGGAAGAAAGAAAAAAAAGAAAGAAAAAGAGGTGTTTCTTGCTGCAGTATGTATATAAGCTGTCCTTGATGCAGGAAGCTGTGTTTCCAATAGCTTATGAAATGCAACATTTTATTTATATACAGGTATATCTGTACTTGTGTGTATGTGTACGTATATAAATATTTATATATGCATGCATGTGTACCCATACATAAAACACTTCAATGAGAAACAAGATAAGCTTGTGGAAGAGAAATATATTGGTGGTTACTAAGTAAACAGAAACTACATTTGGCTAAGAAAGACCCTAACATACAAATTGATAGAGACTGTAAGGGCACTTTTTCCTGCTTTCCCTGTCCTTCCGCTCTCCCCTAAGCATCTGCTTTTGGCCACTGTTGGAAACAGAATATTGGGCTAAATAGACCTTTGGGCTGACCAGGGACTGCCACTCCTGTGTTATGCCCCTATGGTCAAAATTTGTATAAAGCACATAACTAAAATTGCATTAAAATTATTTCCTAATTGTTGATATTGATGTAAACAATTAGAAATATAATCAAGATTATACCAAATTTTGTAGACTGTTGATGCTTTAGGTATTAAAATAAGCCAGTCTTCTCAGCACAGGGGCTGTCTTCAGCCCCTCAGCTGAGAATCATTCAGCATTGTCATTTTAGTTTCTTCAGACTGAAGTTCTTCTCTAGTTACATGACAAATGTGGAGAGTATATATACATGTAAACATGGAGATCACTGTATTTTGTTAGCAAATAACAGATAAAATAGCAAGGCAGATTTATGATATGTGTTGAAATGTAGGTCATCTGCAGGAGTAAAATAGAAAATGGCATCTCCCCTCCACATTCCCCTCCCAGCTTCTCTGGAGAAGAATTCAGCTGTCTCATTGTCCTCCCTTGTCCACAGAAGCAGAAGTGTTAATAGCATTTCCAAGCATATTCCAAGGAATAAATTTCAGGTGCAGATTTCAATCCCAAACAGAACTATGTGAAAGAAAGGAGAATACCTTTCCTAAATTAACACATCTGCAAATAGGGCTTCATGGGCTGAGAAGCTGAAGAAACAACTGAGCTCTCTCCTTGCCTTTACAAAATACTTGTCCTTTGATATAAACTGGCAAACGGACTGTTACAATGCTGAGGAAGACAGTACATTTTAAATATCAACTTCTTCCTTTTTATCCTGATTATATTCTTCTGAATAATTGTTTTCAAAATCGTGTGTACTTATGAAAGAATGTTGGCAGAAACAATCTTTTACATGAGTTTTAACGTTCAGTGGACAAAGAATTGAACTGAAGGTTTTTTCATTTGTTTTTGTTGCTGTTGTTAAGTGCAATGAAAACAAGGTTGGGCTTTAAAACAGCATGATTTCAAAATAATTTGGGTGATATTACAAAGGAAAGAGTCAGAACAGAATTATTATAATTATCTGGATATAATTATGGAGTCCCAGATCAGTTCATGAATTTCCAGATCCTGCCACAGTGCTCTAGGAGCATACCGTGAAGAACCCAGTAATTTCAAGTGTGGGCTGCTCTGGATCCTCGTGCAGGCTATTAGTCTGAGAAAACTAAATGCCAATTAATGCCTAAGTAAATAATCTGAATTATTTGAATGAATGAAATGAAAAGCCAAACTGGTGACAGCTATTTTCAAACACTTGTTCCCTCAGAGCTGAGCGAGACTTTCCATCACAGGCCCTATTTAACAAAAAAGCTAGGCTTCATCAAAAGCTAGGCTCCTACCTCTACATTTGTCACTCAAGACACCCCTAACGTAATTCATCTCACTCTAATGTAGATGACTAAAGTAGGTCAGAGCATTGGGCTCTGGAAGTTACTATTTCTCTCCATTGTCTTGAAAGGGAGCCTAAAATGACAAGTCAGATGTAGGCATCTATACTGTAAACACCTAGACATGTCAGACGAATCCCATGTAATGGCAGGATTTCAAATAAAATTTTTGTTGTTGCAGAAAGCAATGACTTTGCCAAATTAAAAGAAAGCAAGCATGCAGATTTTTGTTTTTCTCTGTGTCTGGCCAAAATTCAAGTCACAAAGCTCATTCTGCAACCTCAGCAGTACTGCATCTATACTGTACCAAAATTTGTCTCATTCTCAAGCAAGCTGAGTGTCCTGCAATGAATTGTAGAAAACAGCTTCCCTACTGCACTGTGGCCACTTACACAAAAAGTGTGACAACTATAATCTGGCCATGTTGGAGTCTGACCCACCAAGAAATTGCAAGATGAGGGGAGAGAGAGAAATGAAAAAATCATTGTGTTTCCTGGAAGTTCTGTCCCTTTCATTCACACATACAAAGGAAATATTTCTTCTATTTTTAGAAGGAATATGTCAGATCTTTCTGGATTTGAACCCTCTAGCTATAACAAAAGTAAGACTTGAATTTTTGGGTTTAGCTGCCTTACTTGTAGTTAACTGTACTCACTCTGTTCAGATCCCCGAGCTGCAGACAAACCAGTATAAATGGGGTTTGACATCTTATACAGACCTGTGATCAGAACCTCCATAGTATTGTGCTTAAATCAGTCTTTGAATTCTTTATCTTTTCTTAATTTTCCTTTTAAAATATGCAATTCTGCTCCAGAATATTTGAAACTTCTAAACTCATAGTGCCAAACTCATTTTAGGTTGAAGCAGAAAGCTCCAAGTCAGTGAGCTATGTTGTAGCTTAATTATACGGCCAGGTTGGGTGTGTGAAAATAGCCACCACACACTGGAGAATAAATTGCTGGGTTTCGTTTTTCTTGATTTGCAAGTTGCTATAAGAGATGCATGTTCCCAGGGAGTGGTGAAAAGTAGGGGTGTGTTAAACAGGTTTAAGAACATTTTAAAGAGACACTGTCAGGTCTGAGACAGAGTAGATCTGGTGTACTTCCTCCTTCCTTCCAAGTAACATTTTCTGTTTCTGTGGTTACAAACAGCTGAGCTGCACCCTGCCTCTCTATTTAAGTGATACCACAAAATCCAGGGTAGCAGTTATGTGTCACACTGGTCGTTGTCTCTGTCTTTTTTTCTTTTTTTTGCCATCAGTCAGGAAATGAAACTGCCAAAACACTGTTCTTTGCACTCCTTGGAGAGCAGAATTCACATGCCGTCAGGTCCAGCCAGTAAAATCTTGTGGTTTTCTGTAAAAATAGCTGTGGTGAGGGAAAGCAACACTCGAGTCAAACTATTTCTCCACTTAGAGAGGTACAGAAGTTATTTGCTAGTGTTGCTGGGGCCACCAGTTTAAGGTCTGAAATACCCCAGTCCTGGAGTATTTAAGTCTGGGCTGCAAGTTCCCAGGAACCTTGGCAAAAGTCACATGATTTTGAACCAGAATTTTCTTGGATCTCAGAAGTTTTGCGTGGAGAACAGACATAGTTTTAAATGTTTTATACACATAGCATTGGCTTTGAGCCTTGGAGAACTACTGGGTATTTTCTTCTTCTGGGTATCCTACTGGAACTAAGGATAATTCCAACTGAAAATTAGAGCAGTCTTTCTTAAATGGATTTCACAAGAGATGACTGGAATATCCATTTCAATGCCTTGCTTAGTACAGGAGAATAGGATTAGCAGAGCACAATATATATACAAACTTCAGCCTGCCGTTACTGCAAATAACACTGAAGTCTTTGTTTGGAAGGATTCAACCTCACTGTCTAGGGAACATTTTTTAATCACTTTTTTTTGCCCAGCTGGTAAATATATTAGATTTTGGATCTCTCCTGTGGCATTATACTATAGTACTTACAGTGCTATCCAACATTCTGTGTAATAGAAACATTCAGCACCAAAAGGTCCAGTATTTAGTTATTTGAGAAAATATATCTTTTAAATTCCCCCATCCAAAGGTAATGAGAGCACCATGACACACACAAAAATCATTGTTAGCCAGATCAAAACTTAGTTCACGACAAGAGCAGAGTGGGGACGTGACTTGCAAGTGCCACTGTTTGGAAGAAGCAGAGCAGTTGGAGGCTGAAATTTGGAAGTCGGTAACTCAAGAGGAGCTGAAATAAAAATGAAGGAGAAGTCATCAAAGAGAAAATGGAAGCAAGCAGAAAAGTATCTAGGTCAAAGGTCAGTCTGATCTCATATACTGACAACGCAAATCCTACAGAGCTGTGCTCATGAAAAGTTTTGAGACTGTATCCTTGTATTTGAAGATTAATGTTTCCTACTGTTTTTTAAGCAATGATAGAAGTGTTTATATAAAAAAATAGAACAACTCTTTCCCCAGAAATGTTGCATTTTAGAAAAACTGCAATCAAATGAAGAGAGACAGGATGAGCAGTGATGTTGCATGAGAACTATGTCATGAACAATGTGTGGCATGTCAACTATTCCTTCCTCGTGGCTTCTGATTGGGACAGATTAACATCTGAATTATGCTGGAGAAGGAGCAAATAAAGGCAAATAGCCAGGATGAGGAAGGAAGGTTGCTCAGCTGCAAACAAGGGAGCTGAGGGATTTGAAGGCAATGGCACCAACAAGCAGCCCTCAGAGGTTCATGCAGAAGGGCAAGTTCAGTTATACGCTCTTAATACAATTTTTCTAGGGGTTTTGTAAGGTCAGCCTCCTAAACAGTCAAAAGTGTAACTGCAGAGACTACCTGTTCAGGAAACACCACAGAGATTGTCATGAATCAGTATCTCTGTCCTTTATCTAACTGTACTAACTGTACAGTGTGGTGATCTAGTAAATGGGTGTTGACAATAGGTTTTGCAGTGAACAGCAAGGGTGCAATTTCATCATCAGTTTAAACCGATCTATTACCACATTCCCACCAAAAGGAACAGTTCTGCTTTCCTTGTCCTACCCTTGGCGATGTTCTCCCACTAGTCCTTTAGATTGCCTCGGTCAGGTCAGTAAACTGGTCCTATTCACTGCAAGTCTTACAACTGAAAGAACTGAAGCAAAGCATATGGCAAAAAAGAAAGATACAGGGTAGGGCAAGACCAGCCCATAGTCATAGTGTGCTGTTATGTGGTTTACACCAATCAGGAAGCCAGCTCTTAAAGCTGGCATCTTAATTTAACAACTACTGAAACAAAAGGACAGTTCACACCTCAGAATCAATATTTTAACTTCTCTGTAAATTCAGTCTTATTGTTACTAGTGATATCCCTTCACTAGAGTATTTTCCCTGCCCTAACAGCTACAGATTTTTTAATACAAGTGAAGTCTCCCCAGGATTTCAATTGAAAGGACTTGCCAACACTTAGAAGGCCACACACCTGTGGCCTTTCAGAGTATGTCCTAAGTTTCTTGAAGTACTGCATTAGCTTTCCTGTCATCTACAAATCACACCTTGCTCAAATCTCTACACATACATATATGTGAAAAGCTACTAAAACCAGAATCGGGTAATATGGGTAATTTGCCAATTATTACCCCTACATCTTTTCCACATGGAAGAACATTTTCTGATCTCAACATTTGTTTTCATATTAGTGGTCTTTGATATCTTTCAGGCATTACTGGGAAGGGCAAAACTTGAGGATGGGATTTGAGTGACAGGAATCATTATCACTTTAGATATTAAGGAAGTTATCTGATCTCCAAAGTAGTCAACAACTCAAAAGATAAAAAGTGATACTTTTTGATGTTTCTCCATCACTACCATTGAAAACAGACTGTACTGGTTTTGGCTGGAGAGAGTTAATTTTATTCATAGTAGCTTGTGTGGTGCTATGGTTTGGATTTGTGACCAGAACAGTGTTGCTAATACAGGGATGTTTTAGCTATTGCTGAGCAGTGCTTACACAGCATCAAGGCCTTTTCTGTTTCCTACATCGCCCCACCAGCAAGTACGCTGGGGGAGTACAAGAAGCTGGGAGGGGACACAGCTGGGACAGCTGACCCCAACTGACCAAAGGGATATTCCATACCATATGATGCCATGCTCAGTATATAAAGCTGGGGGAAGAAGAAGGAAGGGGGGACGTTGGTTGTGATGGTGTTTATCTTTTCAAGTAACCGTTACATGGGATGGAGCCCTGCTTTCCTGGAGATGGCTGAACACCTGCCTACTGATGGGAAGCAGTGAATGAATTCCTTGTTTTCCTTTGCTTGTGCATCCAGCTTTTGCTTACCTATTAAACAGTATTTATCTCAACCCATGAGGTTTCTCACTTTTACTCTTCTGATTCTCTCCCCCATCCCACCATAGGGGAGTGAGCAAGCAGCTGTGTGATGGTTAGCTGCATACTGACATTAACCCACAGCACAGACTTTAATCAAATAATAGGATCAATTCATAGAATCACAGAATCACAGAATTGATGATGTTGGAAGGGACCTTTTAAGGTCATGTAGTGCAATGACTCCACTCCAGCATGATCAGCTAGAGTATGTTGCCTAGCATGATGTCCCGTTGGCCTTTGAATATCTGCAAGGATGGAGACTCCACAGCCTCTCCAGACAATCTGTTCCAGTGCTCAACCACCCCCACAGTAAAGAAGTGTTTTCTTGTGTTCAGATGGAATTTCTTGATTTTTAATTTGTGTCCATTGCCTCTTTTCCTGTCAGTAAGCACTACTGAGAAGAGTCTGGCTGCCTCTTCTTCATTCCCTCCTTTGATGAGATCCCCCTGAGCCTTCTCTTCTCCAGGCTGAGAGAAGGCTCCCTGCTCTCTCAGCCTCTCCTCATATGAAACGTGCTCCAGTCCCTTAATCATCTTTGTGGCCCTGTGCAGGACTTGCCCCAGTAAGTCCATATCTTTCTTGTACTGGGCAGCCCAGAACTGGACACAATACTCCAGATGCGGCCTCATCAATGCTGAAGAGAAGATCACCTCCCTTGACCTGCTGGCAATGTTCTTACTAATGTAGCCCAGGAGGCTGCTGGCCTTTTTTACCATGAGGGTGCACTGCTGGCTTGTGGTCATCTTGTTGTCCACCTCCTGGATAACTTCCACTCTGAGGACCTTCTCAGCAAAGCCACTTTCCAGCCAATGGGCTCTCAGCATGTACTGGTGCCTGGGGTTATTCCTCTCCAGATGTAAAACTTTGCCTTTATCCTTGTTGAAGTTGACAAGATTCCTCTCTGCCCTGTTCTCCAGCTTGTCAAGGTCTCTCTGAATGATGACATAACCACCTGGTACATCAACCAGTCTGCCCAGCTTTGTATCATCTGTGAACCTGCTGAAAGTGCACTCTGCTTCTTCATCTAGGTCATTTATGAAGATGGTGAACAGTAGTGGCCCCAGTATTAAGCCCTGGGATACATCACTAGTGACCTCAACCATCTAAAGCATAGCCCTTCCTTCTTCGTATGATGAGTGACAATTTCTCTTCTCCCTAAGCTGTATGTACACTATATAAATTGCTACTTCCCCAAAAGGAAGACCAAGCCAGAATTAATAACTTCAAAAAGCAGTCCACGCTCACTCTGTAATTACGTGCATCTTCTCTTCATGGGACAGCGCCAACCTGTTTCCTTCCTCTTTTCTCCCATCCTTGCCACATCCTGTTTCTGACAACCACGGTAGGTAGAAAAGATTAAGGGCTTCCTTGAACTCTTCATTTAACAACGAACAAGAAGGAAGGACGTAATCATCCATACATTGGCAACTCTATAATTATAAAGTCAATGAATAGTTAACTATCTCCACTTCTGCCTTCTAATTAATTTATTGTAATTACTAAACTGTGCTGGTTTATTTTCATCCTTCTGTTGCAACAGAGATGACTATTAAAAAGTTTGCAAAAAGAAAGAATAGTACAAGCCCAAAAACTGAAATTCATATACAGGAGGCTGTTTAAATGTAAATATAAATTTATATTAGAAGCAAAGGAGATGAATGTAATAAATAGGCATATTATATTGCAATGCTCCCACTGAGCCAAACAGTTTTTAATCACTTGCAGTTTTGTGTGAATAAGTACTAAAGGTGTTGCTCTGTGATGAACATCCAAGCTAATCTGAATACACAGGCACAGTATCTCATAAGCAGTAGTACTATGAAAGATAAAATACATAACAGCTTTGATTTATTCAATAAGGTACAGAATATGCATTCAGGCAAATATATGACCACACAGTAGAAGCAGACATCATAGACAGTGTACAGATGAGGGAAACTTTAACCACTACTTTATATATTTTAATTCCACAGTAAATTTCATGTTTGTAAAAAATAAATATTAATTTACTGAGCTTAAATATGGTCATGTACAAAATTAATGTTCCAGATGACAAGCTTTCTCTATAGTTGTCATGAGCAGTGTGCCATACAAACAGGAGAGTCCCAGCTCTGGCCCCTGGGCTGCCCATGCAGAGTCTTGAAATACAAGGTGGCCACATGTCCCTTGTATTACTTTCTCCTCAATTTGTGTTTAATGGAGTGGTCCTTAGTCAGTACTTTGAAGTAACAATGGTAGACACCCATCTGTTTCTGGTTCCGGATGGATAGAGCTTAGAATAAGGCACCTGCAAGCCAGTTGTAAGACATCCCCTGCCCTTGGTACTTTTGTATTGACCACTCCTAGGTGACTGCACAAAGAGAAAGGGAATTTCAGGTGGCTCCATATTCAGGGTCTCTGACTCCATGCATCATTTAAGGCAGGCAGAGATGGTCTGACTCAGAGTTTTGCATGCCAGTGTAAGTGGCAGACACCTCACTGCATCCCCTGGCTATGTCTGACCTTCCTGAACTGCTCTAATGTTCTTCTTGAGACCTCTATATGTTCTCCCCATAAACCCAGGGAGAAATTCAGGACTAAGACTAAGGACAGATCCAAGTTCTGAAATCCTCACAAACCAGCACCAAATGCAAGGGGTTAGATTGCTCCCTCGTAAGAGATACAAGGAAGTATCTGCTTACCTCTATCAGTAGATAGGGATTTTCAGTACACATCCTTAGGCATGTCCAGGTATGAATTGTTATGGGTCTTGGGCTGGGGTCTGCTCTACGTATTGCTGCCTCTGCCTCTCAGACCCATGCAGTGCCTCCAGGTCACAGCAGCTATTACGTTTTGTTACACTGAAGCTTCAAGGAAGGATCAGACTTGAGAGCTTCTCTATATTTCAGAATCAGTTAGTACAATAGACAGAAAAATTTGTGAAGGGTTTATTCATTATTTCTGGCACCACAAGAGGAACCTTCAGGAGGCTGCTCAAGCTGTATGAACAGATTTATTATCTTCATGCTAAAGGGAGATCAGTGCCCTTACTTCTGACTACAGGTCCTTGTACCTTCCTCTGAGGTATCTGGGTCTGGGCTCTGTCAGAAACAAATTACTGGCCTGGATGGTGTGTAGGTCTAATCTAGCATGTCCATACTTCTGTAATGGAAAGCATTAAAAGCAGAAGTGTCCTTCTTTCTACCAACCTTCACAACAGAAAAAGAATGATTCAAAATATGATATTGCCATTGAAATGTTACAAATACTGAAGTCAGGTTCCCCCTCACTTTTAACTGCAATAACAGATTTAGTTGATTTAATTTTCCACACTTGCTCTCAGAAAACAAATATTTTCATCCAGATACTCATTAGCCCAAAGATCACAGGACAGGACAATATACACAAGTCTGAAGAGGATACATAGTGCTAATTTAATTTAATCACAGTCTATTAAGTATGTACTTAAATACAATCCTCCAAGGTAATATTTTTATTCTTTTTGCCAAGAGCAGTTCCTTGAAGGGTGATAGGGTAAGAAATACTACACATATTATTACAAATAATTACTTAGAGGTGAATGTACTAATTTTAATTATATCGGGTGATCTTGAGGCTTCCCATACTTTCAAAAAATCATTTATTCTGCTTGTACTAGTTTATGGGTGCTTTTAGATACTGGCAGTACTTCTTCCTCTTGTAACAAAGGCCTGCCTTCCATCCCCTTGGAAGGACACAATCTCAGTCCCACTCTGCCTGAAGTAATATAAAGACTCAGACAGCTTTCATCTGACAGGGCAACTGCAGAGAATAAAACAGCCCCTCACCTTACCACGACCCAAGACAAGAGCAGCTGTTCCAAGATGGGTGGGACTTTCCCACAGACACCACATGTAGGCCCTACCCTCTTCAGGGGCTGCTTTCGGTAGTGCAGAGCTACGTCCACAGCAATCCCTTCCCTAGTTTACATCTCCTGCCAGATGATTTTAGGATGCAAACCAAAGAAAATCTATGCTTCAATGCAGGAAGCTCTCTTTCAGGAACAGGGCTGTCAGGTAGCAACAGAGAATATAATAAAATAATGCTGTTCACTCCCCACCTCCCTGTCCCCATGTATTCTCCATTAAAAGCACTATTCAATTAAGGTTATTTCACAAATAAGGAGAATTTGACTGTAAACAAAATTTGATTTTACTATTCAAGAAAGAAGATTGGATAATAGAAACTGGTCTAGACTCGAGCTATTCTGTAGCTCAGAGTTCACATTAATGTTCACAGGGTAAAAATAATCCAGTATTTTAATGAGGTGGTTCTGCTAGAAAAACTGCTGACCTAGAGATTTCTATGCACTTAGTCTTTTGAAAGGTTAAAGAAATTGTTCTCTAAAATGAAATTTAAATCTGAAGCTGTGACTCTAAAAAACCTCAGCCCACCTCTTGACTCTCTCTAGAAAAATGTAAATTCCATAGGCAGGTCGCCATATTTGGAGTTCCCTAGCCACACACGTGTACGCCTCTGTGTAGATATCTGCCTGGTTTGGAGCAAGCAACTTGGTGTCTACCTCACATCTAAACTGGGTGAGGAGTATCCAGAGGTGATACTCCCCTGACAAAGACCTAAAAAGAGTTTGGTGCAATATATGTTTTCAGGGGTTGCCTAACCCAGTAGTTAATGCTGGGCACTTCAAAAAACAGAGTTGCTGCAGATGTTTTATTATAAAATAAATGTGACCATAGCTGGTGTAGTAGTAAGGGACATTTCTTGCTTTATTCATAGTTCATGATGTGCTGTTTTATTTGTGATTGATACCCTGCTTGTACCCGGGAAAAGAACGTGGCCACAGCTGTGCTGCCTCCTGTCTAATAAACCAGCAGTTAGTATGCTGTCCTGAGCGAAGGACACTATAACTTTTTAGTCTGGGCATTAATTCATTTACATTTTGCATGTGCTCAAAGAGAAACCACAAGGGAAAAGCAGGAGCTGAAGCTTTTTTCCTAAAGAAAATGTCAAAACTACAATTTCTGAAGACAGGAAGTTCCATCTCCCTACACATCAGATGCGCAGAGAAATAACCATCCTGTGTTTTCCAGATGGTGCCTGTGCTGCAACTAAGAGTCATTTAGCTATTTTGTGCTACTTACAAGAACAGGTAAATAAACAGAATTGCTGCATCTAGATTTTGCAACAAAAATTCACGTGTAAAAAACACCTTATAGCTATCGAAGTTATTGCCATACTTGTGTTGTATGAAGTGCATTCGAGATTAGCAATACCAGTATTTTTTTACTTTTTGTAAGCATATATAACACAAAGTATAAGAGCAATTTATTTTGTCTTAGAACATGAAAGAGATTTAAAACATCACTTGTACTGTCTCTATATGCTTGTATCTGTCCATAAGCCTCCTGCTACATTTCACAAGATAGATACACAAGTTGTGTCTTCTAGCTACTCAGCCTCCTGAAAAAAAAATATATTTCACAGCTCAGCATAAAAATCTCTACTTTTTTCTTCCTGCAGCACAATCAAGTTTTTGAATCTTCCAGTTCTGTTACTAAAATGTTAGGGCTGTTATAAAGTGTGAAAGGTACTTTATAGCTTGAGATATACGGGGAAAGACTGTCCAGATGAGTCCACCTCAAACCTTCCAGGTGGTTTAGCTACCCCTTTCTGAACTTCATCCTGAGCATGCACTTGCATGTGAGAGTAACAAATGCCTCTCAATGACCATGGTGTGGCCCTTTTTATTCATATGCATTCATTTGTCTTCAGTTAACAACAGAACTCACACAAAAATTGCATCCACAAGAAGGATTCTAACATTTAAACCAAATAACTGATACTCTTTGTTTCTGAATAGATCATGCAGCAAAGACCATATTAGATACTTGACAGCTTTTAGTCTGGAAGTTAGTGTAAATACCTTTTTATAAGAGAAATATTTAATCTTACTATATCCACTTGCTTATTTGTAATGCAGATTCCCTGAAAACTGTGACCGCTACCGATTTGCAGTTATTGATTCTAGAACATACTTATAACTCAGTGCAATTTGCAGTTTGAGCACTAGGTGGAAACAGAGCAATGAAAATAAGACCCATTAGCAAATCTTCAGCACAACAAATGGAAGAGCTTTCTCCAACATACGACTGAAATCCCAGGAGGGAGAAATGGCAGCTTAAATCCACTTTATTTTATTGGGGACCTCTATCATTCTCATTTCTTGCACACAAGAATAAGAGAAAATATTCTCCCTAGTCTTTTAAACTTGTTTTTTTTTTTTCATTTTCTTACCTTACTGACTTGCTTTAAATTTTGGAATACATGTATCCAGAGTGCTCAGATCTTTCTATTGATTGTTGTTCAAGTATTTCAGTGGAAATTAGTACCTCAATTAGACATGTAGCAATTTTTTCCTCTATTGCTATTGCAGTTTTGCAAAACTTTAGGTTGAACATATACTTAGACCGAGCTGCTTTTGTCTGCTGCCATTTGCTTGTCATAGATTCTAAACAAAGAAAGCAGTGAAAATAGAAATTAATGCTTTTCTTTCACTTGCCGCATGCTTATGCAACAAGAAAAGCACAGCTAGAAAAGTCACCCTAATTTTACTCCTTTGTATAACCCAGTTCTAGGAGCTTCTTTATTATAATTCTAAATTTTTTCAGCTCAGGAAAGAGAACTGAAATGATATTTAGCTTTGGATGATAGCCATCTTTTAGATATTGTGTTGCTTGTGGAAAACTTGGCTCTAGAAAAATCCATATGCAGAATGCAACTGCAGCAAAAGCCCACAGAAATAAGGTGGAATGATGTAGCACTTCATTGGAAACCACAAAGCAGAACTGAGCTGCACAACAGCAGTGCTGGTCCAAGCATGTGTGGTCAGGATGGGACATCCAGGCATTCTCATCTTACTTGCAAGAAATGATCAATCTTAGTGTAAGACCATCCATTTGAAAGGAGAGAGTCATGATTTATGCAGCCTCAAAAGAGACTGACCTAGTCATCCCTCACCCCTTTCAGTACTGTCAGGGAAGCTTGAAAGGTCTGGGTTAAGAAGCTAGTATAGTAGCAAGGAACATCGCTGGTTTTATTTAGAGTTCATGACATGCTGTTTCATTTGTGATTGATAGCCTGCTTGTATCCAAAATGAATACATAACAAACCAGGAGGTTTCTTGCAACATTTTCACTTCTTCCAAAGTCTTCTAAATTTTTTAATTAAAACATTGGTGGTCACCAATAACTTGTTCTATTTCATTCTGCATTTTTACCAAGTTCTGCCTCTTTGCCCACCTTTTAACACAATAAGTGGGCAGATACTAGTACCACAGGCCAGTTTTACAAATTGTTTGAAGCAGATTTCAACTGCCTGAGGTGACTTACTCAATTGGCTCAGATGCCAGAGCAAGTATTCATACTGGTGGAATGCAAGTCAAAATCTTAACTGAACTTGAAACCTGTTGAAGCTTGGAAAGTAACTACGCCTATTGTTCCCAATCCAAGTAAATATAACCTTCTATCTACTGGGTATTTCAGTTCAATATGCTAGATTAAATGATTTCAAGTACATTTTTTAAACTTTGTAGGAACAAATGCTCAGCTAAACTCAAAGAGCAGATATCAAGTAGGTGCATAAGACCTACTGTCTGCATTCCTGAAGAAAGTTTGTGTGTGATGGGTGCAAGGAAGCTTAGATAGGGCAAGATATAAATGCAATCATAAAGTAAAAACTTCTGTTTTGGAAGGGTTTTGAGGAATTCAGTGCCGGCTGCCATTGAATTACACCTACCAGTGGGATACTGTATATTTCCTCAAAGCTTTTTGAAAATTAAAAAAAAAAAAAAAAAAAAAAAAATTCTGTAGAACAAGTAGTGTCTAACTTAGTTCTTTGTCCCTCACAAGACGGTCACCCCAATCCTTATCGTTAAGGTCATCTTTTAGAGAAGGCACATATTAAATAGCATGGAAATCTCCTTGCAATACAATAAAACAGTGTCAGTCATCCTTCACTTACAACTGAAAGGTAATGAACTCCTAAATAAAATACAACAATTGTTAAATGCAGAATGTCAACACATCTTTAAGAAACCAGGTTCTTGTGTACATTCAGTATCATCTCTGCTTGAAACAGTGTCAGAAGATACTGGCAGGTCTTCCATTTGTCCTATTATTCCAACTCTGCTAAGTATGTAGAAACTGGATTTTATATCAATGGGACTTTTTAGTACAGTCTAGCTACATGACTGAACAGTTTGCTGACACCAACTTAAAGAATTCATGTATTAGTGCTGAAATGAGAAGAAAAAAAAAACTTTTCAGGACAATCAGAGCCCAGATTACACATGGCAGGAGTGCAGGGGAAATGCTACTTGTAAATTAAGCAGAGGTTATATGGAAAACACTGAAAGTCAAACACAAATGTTCTTCTTTTTTTTTTTTTTAATTTCAAATTAAACCCCATTTCCACGTTCCACAGGTGAGTTTATTGCTATAAGCTACTTACCAATTTTGGCATTGAAGAGTGTAGCTCCGGAGAGCTTTCGAGATGCAAAAACTTCCACTGCTTATAAAGCCGTTGACTTATTGACAACTGAATCAAGGACCCCTAATGTGCCCTCAGTTATTACTTCCTACAGCTAAAACCCCTCTTCCACCAAGATTCAAGTTTCAGGTTAAAGCAGACTGAAAGTTGCCTCTCCTGTTATCTGCTCTTGCTGGTTGGCAGTTGCTGTTGGTGACTGAAAGTGTTACTAGGAGTGGTTTTCACTTTGAATAGGATAGTTGTGAGTCAACATGCGGGATAAATCTAGACATGCCCAGCTTTCCTCCAGCTCTGTAAACAAAGAGATCTGATACAGAAATCTGAGTCTGATGATCTTTAGATGCAATAAATATATCCGTCTTTCTGATGCATAAAGGCTGTCTTCATACTGAGCCCAATAGGCATGTGACACAGGTTATTTTTTGAGGCACTCTAAATTGCAGTCACTTCCTTGCCTGCAAGGTCAAGCATGAGTGATAGGCATAAAGGGTGAGATCCTGGCTGCTCTAAAGCCAAGACCAAAACCCCATCTATCTCAACAGAATAGTGATATTGCCCCAAGACATTGCAGACCTCTTTGGAGGAGGCTTCCCACGGAGTCCATTTTCTTCCTCTCCATCTTACTCTTCTAGCCACTTCTTTGCATCTTCTCCCATCTTTACTTCCAGCCAGAAAACCCCTCAAGACAATTTTCCCTGTCTTGTTTCCACTGTTTCCTCAAACAGGCTGCCTTTATATTCTAGTTCGTTTTGGTCAAGTTAAAATCCAGCTAGTAGCTTAATCTGAAATCTTTACACACTAATTTTTTTCCAGGTGAATAGCTGCATTGAAGTAAGAGTCATTCAGCTGAGTTCTTTAAAGCATGTCTTCATGCTACACATCATGGGGATAGTAATTTGCTTTGCTGGGTTAATATCACCTATTGTAAGTCTTGGCAGTGTAGAATATCTTCTTAAGACAGACTGGATTTTAAGCAGGTGACCAACAGGATTCTGTATTGATTCACTGAAGATACTAATTGCCACTGTAAAAATGGAATTCCATATAAAATATGTTAAAGGAGTATACGCAATAGACAAACTGGAACTGTGCTTTTGCAACAGAGGACATCAGGAATTTGTGCTTCATCTGTATAGACATAAGCTGGTCATAGACAGAAAAGACATATCCAGCCATATTCTTTGAAGACTCTACCTAATACGGCTGTCTCCAATAAATTGAACAAACAGACATAAACACAGTTTTCAAAATGTTTGCTAAGAAAATGCAAGGAGAAATGAAGACATGGAATTAAAGAAACAAAAAGACTGACTCCAGTGAAATCAGGATTTCTCCATGAGTGGTTACTTATATCACCTGCTAATCCACTAATGAATCTATGGTTTTTTTGTCCCTATAATATTCTAGAATCATAATCATGAAAGAGAACATTTTCATCTTTACTCTGACATCCTGTAAAGGCCATTGATATCCTGTAAAGGCCATTGAACTGCTCTGAATTTTGTTTATATTAGAAAGTATTTTTTCAGAGAAAGTGGATAATATTATAATTAATCAGACAGTGCAGTATACATTCTGCTTTATCACAGATAATAGAAAATTTGATCTTTGCAGCAATCTGCACCTGTAACACCACTATTTGCAGAATCTGTATGCAGGGCATAACAAAGTTTGCTCATTAGTCAAATTAGGCCATCAAACTGGCAGGCCGTGGAAGAATTCTCAAATGGTCTTCAGATCATTTTCCATCATCCTTTAACACTGTAAAATTTATTTGCTATTGGATCTTTGAGTAAACAGCTATAAAGTAATCTCTTCCTTCGTTGTCAAAAAGTTTGACAGCCCTTGATTAAAACATAAGCATCTTAGGTACAGAGCTGCTGCTTGTAAGATACTTTTAGAACTACAAGCCTTATGTAAAGCCAAAAGTAGTTTATCTGTCTGCGTGGTTTGCTTAGCTTTTGGATTCTGGTCCTCATCTTCATAACTAAAAGGTACTGAAAGTAATTCGTTATGAGCTCTGTATACATAGATGTATGCATGCATGAACTTACTAACTACTCATGTTAATTCAGTCTCCATATCAAATATCTTTTATGTTATTTAAATAGACTGATGGGCTGAATGATATTATTATAAGTGAGTCTGGGGTAGCAGAAACTATAACAATATTATATAACCAAATAAACCAGTATCTGGCAATACTCAGTGGACAGTACTGAAAATACCAGTTATACATTAATATATTAGGTTAACACAATAATTTCCTATTGAACTAGTTCATAACTAACAATATCGTAGAATATTTGGCATACTTGATCATCAAATCTTAGTGAATGATTAAGTAGCAGTTTTAACAGCATTTTAATAAGACAGCAGTGTCTATTTAATGTCAGTTAGGGATGACTGTAATTCTACAAAACGTAGACTGCCTGTGAGTCTGTGATTCTTGGATAGGAATTCAGGACATGTTAATTTTATAATGTCAGTCCTCTGTCACCCCATCAAAATCTTTGATTCAGTGCCCCTTGCAAAATGGCAGAAGTTCAAGAACATATCAAGGAGTGGAGAGCTTAAAGCACACGCAGTCACTAACAAGTATTATCATGCACTCAGAATAATTGCTACCAAAAAAAGCCAGCAGCTACCAAGCAGCATTTTAATCTTAATTCAGAATAACTGCAGTGTATTAAGCCTCTGTCTGCAGTTTCTGACTGGAGATACTTAAAAATATTTTCCTTTCCAGCTGGGATGAAGGGAACTATTGAAGAACTCTTATGGACTGGTGTTTCCTCAAAGTACTGAGGAAATCACAACAGACTTTCAGTTACAAGTATGCACAACTTCTCTTTCATTGTATAAAACAACAATCTAAAAACAAATTGGATTTTGACTGATAACACATCTGACAGCTATGTTTTAAATAGAAGCCTATTTGGCACATGAAAAATGAAATCTTGTCTTCCTATGCACAATATACAGAAGCGTGTGACTTGTATCTTAAGAATGCTTTCACTTCATTGTGGTAACCTACTGTAGCATGTCTTTTATGACTCTAAAGAAGACTAAACTCAAATTATAGGCACGCATACTATATATAAACTGAAATAGACTGCTTTTGGTCTTGAATAAAGAAATCACAAAATCAGGTAGTCCATTAAAATGCAGTATGGACACGTGGTACTTTAATACATTAATAGAAAAAAATGGAAACTTTGACTTCAGGAGGTGGAATTGTTTCTTTCATAGAAGGTAGCTCAGCAATAAATGCCAGCGTCCTTTCTTCAGAATTGAAATGACACATCCTAAACCATTCCAAGCCAAAAATGCAAGTGCCAGTCTTAAAGATGGCAAGAGATTCTTGTAACATCTGCTGTGAACAAAGCCAGCCCCAGTAGCTAAACCAGAAGGGAATATAACGTAATTACTTCCAGTGTTCTCAGGGGCCTTGCTCATATTCATAACCATGAGAATTAAAGCTATGCATCAATCTGCTCATTAACTAAGCTGTTTCTTTCCACAGGTGTGATGTAAGAAGAAGAAATAAAATTATTGAGGCATAAACAGTCTTCAGGAGCACTGTCACTGGGTCACTTAGCTTCAGCGTGCAGAGAGGCTATATGTGAAAGCTGCTTATTCACAAAGTAGCAGGGAGAAATGTCTCCTCTCTCGCTTTGCTAGTGGAGAGCATGCAGACTAGCAGACAAAGAAGTCAGCTGGTCACTTCAGCTTTGCAGAACTGGTGATCTCACCCTCTCCTCCCACTCTTACGGAGTAAAGAGCTGCTACGGTTTGACTGATTGGTTTTATTTTATTACCTACTCTCCTGACATATGAGAGAAGTTAACGCCCAGTTCTTGGCCACTTAAATTAATTTGGAATTACTGGACACAAGCCAGCTGATGATGACAGTGCTTGGGATTTTCTTCTCCCTATAGAAAAAAGAAAACAGCGCTGGACACTTGCATCAGAGCTTTTTAGCAAGGCATTAATAAATCATGTGAAGATCCCTGATACTGATGATTATTCACAAGCAATACTTTAGACTTCATGTTCCTGAAAAGAACCAGGTGCCTAAAAATATGTATTTCAATGATTTGTTGTGGATTGAGAATGTTTGCCTTCTCTGTACTCTCTGATGGTATGAAATTAATCAATCACTTATAGAAACACTATGAAAAAGTTATTGTTTGATTCAATGTTATGTCTGTATAAAAGTAGAACTGGTACAAATACTATCTGCTTCATTTTGAGAATTGTTATTTATGAACAGAGTGCCTAGGTTTATTCATTGCTCATTTAATAATGGAGTTTAAATTTGCCTAGGAAGCAAAGAAAAATGTTGGTAAAAAGCCTGTTTTTCACTGTCATGGAAAATAGCAACAGTATTTTGATGGTTGGACTGATTATCTACAGAACTGAGAAACAGATACTGAAAAAAATCTACACGCACAAAATCTATATAAGGAATTTGTGGAGAGCAAAAATGGTGAGAATGTCTGTTGAATAAACTATTTCAGAACTGTGTCACTTGATCTACCTTGTTATTTTGCACACTGGCAAACTGCTGAAAAACCATTTTATACAGTCTGGCTTTTCTGTTTCTTCCTTGCTTTGTGGTGCTATATCCAACCCTGGATGTTCTGCCACCCTGTTCTTCTATTGCTTTAAACAAAAGCTGCTGCTTTGATCATCATCTGTAGCATGTGCCAAGACACAAGACAGATGCTCCAATGGTGCAGTTGTGCACCCTCAGAAGAAAGCTTCTGATTATTGGAGAAAAAATTATTTTTGCACTTGAGATTAAAGAAAGGATTTACTCTTCCTTTGTTCTCCTGCTGCAGGCAAAGTGCAGCTGCCTCTGAGAATGGCCACATACTCATAATCAGGAGGGGAGATGTGTGATTAATGTAAAGGATTGGGCAGGAGAAGATACAGGTTTTTATTCCGATCTTCCATCATCACCTGGGCAAGTCCCCTAACTGAAAGGCATTACTTCCACTCTTTAGTGGAACTGACAATGGTAAATCACCATTCAAGAATGAATGTAAACAGAAGCTTTAGAAACAAAATGCAAATTCATGGTCCATTTAGTATTTTCAAGGGACGTGCTCAAGTAACTTGCAGTCCTCCTTTAGAAATAAAAGGATTTCACTACTTTATAATGAAGAAGCTGTGAGGATGGACAGGAGGAATACCATGGCATACCTAAACTACTTCTCAGGAGGCAGTGCCCATAGCAGGTGTCAAGCTACTTGCTAACGGCAGGGGAGGTGGAAAAGAGACTGAGGAGTTCCCATGGTTTGCAGAACTGGGAAAATAAAGGCAATGTCACCCTCTTCCCAGATGTCAGGAAGGAAGTCCCATTAGAGCTGTTACCACACTGCAAAATCTGCCTTCGCTGCCAAAGGGTTTTCAAAGGGCAGCTTTACACTAACATGTGCTGGCCAATGCATCCTGATATCATTTTGGGAGGGCTTTTTATCATTGTGGATTTGTGTTTCATTTATTTATTTATTTATCATTGATTTTCTTATCAGCTTAAGACCGAGAACTGAATTAGTCTCAAAATGCAGCTCCTCACTGCTAAATAAATAAGGATAGGCTGTGGGCTCCTGCTTAGGATCCTCCACCACCCATCTTGCCAAACTTTTCTTCTCTGTGTGGATCCACTGTGGACCACACCAACTAGCTGTTTCCAAGGCAAATCTGTTAGAGAAGTGATAAACCACAGGCAGTGGGGACATGAGCCAGTCTGTGGCAGTTGACCATGGGGTCGGGAATTGGTCCCTTGCCCTCTCCTTTTAGCACTGTAGATGTAGCTGAGGGTTATGTGTGAAACTCTGGCCAAAGGTATTGTAGTCAGCACAGGCTGGGCAGCACGCTCTAACACTGGCTTCGTGATCAGCACTGGCTTACTTCAGCACAAGGAAAACTTGGAAGATACTTCAGTTTTTCAGTTGTCCAAATGAAGTGCATTGCTATGGGATTAGTCAGTTGCTGAAAGCAGAGTCTTTATTGAGAGTGAGAAGAGCACTGTGGGTTATGAGGGTTTTAATCTAAGCTCTTCTCTTCTCTGGGCATTTCATCTTCCTGTGATATTTCTGAGAAACAGTGGTTGAGGGGCAACAGGAAGTTTTCATCTGGAGCACAAGTTGTGGGAACTGTGAATGTGAAATGACATAACTGACAGATTGCATTAAAGCAAAGAGCTGTTTAGACCTATCATGAAGCTGTGAGTATTGTTAAAGGAAGATGGAGATACCGCCATTTCAAAGCAGCAGTGAATAGCAACTTGGTCTAGATGTCAATGTGCAAACAAAGGGAACTTCTACAAACAGTTCTCTAGAATGCAAAATGTGCAATGAACTCCTCTACATGTAAAAGTGAGCAATACATATGTGGCAACACTAGATGATGAATAAACATACCACAACTAGAAAATGGGTACAGCTAAGTGCTAAAGTAGCCAGCTTAATAGAAAGACAGACTATAGAATGCATTCACTTTTAAAATCCAGTGTAGGAACGAAGGAAGGGAAGGGAAGGGAAGGGAAGGGAAGGGAAGGGAAGGGAAGGGAAGGGAAGGGAAGGGAAGGGAAGGGAAGGGAAGGGAAGGGAAGGGAAGGAAAGGGAAGGGAAAAAGAAAGAAAGAAGGAAGGTGGGAAGGCTTTTTTTTTTTTTTTTGCTTTCCTGCCAAACTCCATGAGTAAATAAAAATTGTATATCAGAACTACACAGAAATTCTACAAAACAGCCTTCATGATTGACACATTCTGGGCTTCTTTTTGTTTTAACAGTTTTTGTTGCAGTAGAAATCTGTGCTCCATCTCCTAAAGAGTTTCTGACATTGCTATTGGGGCTGTGTTAACAATTCGGAATGACTCAGTCATGCTCTTCTGCCAGATCAAACCCAACTGTCCCAAACCAAGCACAAACTCTGTGGTTTCAGTTAGACACTTCAAATACGTACTTCTGAAAATAAACATTATCCCCTATTTCCTATGACCAGACAAGAAGAGTCACATCTTAAAGACAGTCTCAAAATATTTCTGGGAAAACAAAAACAGTGATGATTATCGGTCAACATCATTCCCCTGTAAAATATTATTTAGGGATGATAGTTTAAATGCAATCATAGGTTTATATCAGAAATAACATTTACTGATACTCCCACTTTGCTAATTTATATTTTTGTATGAGTGAAATGGCCCCATCCAATGACCATGCATGCAATCTCACTCAAAAAAAGAACAAAATGAAAAATAAACCCATTCACTTTTCAATATGGTTTTGTCATCCTTTATTCTAAATCTCAGAGATATTTATGCTTAAACAAGAGTCACAGTTCATCATGTTGTTCCAGCTCTACATTTGTAGCAGTACAATGCCATTAGTCATTCCCAGAACCATTAGAGATTGAAGTGACCTTTTCATGTCATCACGTCCTACCCTGATTCCTACTATCCATGGCAACAGACTAATGCCAAACACACAATTATGACTTCACTGAAAAATGTAGCAAGGGAGAAGCTGATTTCCAGTTGTAAGCTAAATTTCAGAAGGCAGAGGCCTAGCCTTTGCTATCCAAATGAAAGTTATTTACATTCCATTTGCAAGCTGTTCAGCAGTCAAGGTGTTTCTAACCACCCACTTTGCTTTGATACCTAAATAAAAAATTGATTGTTTACCTTGGGCAGAGGAGGGAATATAAAAATGGCCAAGTCACGGAGAAATAGGTGTTTGATCCAGGAACCTTCCAAACCAAGGACTGCTTTTTTGTAAAGCTGGGTGGACATGGTTTTTCTGCCTCCCTTACTCCCACCAAAGAGTGAAGGCCCCTGGCTTGTGGGGATGGGGGTATAGACAGGCCTGTGTCTATTTGATATAATGTGGATTCCAGCATGAACTACTTCTCAGCTGTATCCCCCATCCCTCTGAAGGAACCAGTCTGCTCCAGATCAGACTGAAGTAACATGTCTGCAATTCGAGGAGCTGGAACTAGGGATAAACACAGACGAAAACCAACATCGTGGTGTAAATGCACATTCGGAGATGAGCAATTAGTTTCTATCTGGCTAGGTCTATCTAGACACATGTACATCTGAAATGCATCAGTGAGTAAAGATATTTCAGCTTGATTTAGACTAAATGCTGTATAACAGTGTCAATGTAACACTACATTTATGATAATTAGCCCTTCCTCAGAGGTAAGAATAATTAGTCTGGGCCGTTGCCATGCTAAAACAGATCTATTCCTTGTAGGACCTGAACTAATGTGTATACATGGCTGTTTGCTGAACCATATCTGCTCATTCCAAGTGCATTGTGTTTCGCTGAAACTTGCCTGTGAGTTTGCTTGGTACATACATATTATTGTAACATGATGAAAACAGTAATCAACTCTCTTTTATTTGTGGTTAATGCAATTGCTATAGCAAGTTTATTTCACTCAAAAGAAAAATTACATAGGAGTTTGAACTCCAAATGTACTCACATCAAGATCACGTATCCAAAATTGAGATGTGTGACTCAATTTCATAGCTGGACCTCTCTCTCTAATAGGTTTTAAAGGAAAATTCAGAAAGAATTAAAAACCTTACAATTATTGCAGGGTTTTAGAGTCCCAAAGCATCTCATCTCTGGTATAAACTCACAGGCTATTGCAGGCAGACACCTGTGGTTATATAGCACTAGGTAGGAGCAAAGTGCTTAAAAATGTGCTTAGACAGAAATATGTGTGAAAGGGAAATTATTTTGTAATGAAAACAATTCATTTGCCACTGACATTTCAGTAATCAAACAGAACAAGAGCGATACATTCTTAGTTTTTAATTTGTCATTATCCAGAACAATTCATATTGAAATAAGAGATACATTGAATTAGATAAGTTCCCTTCAAAAGGACTAAACAGAACTGTGTAAGGACTGGAGTCCAGTCCTTAAGGAGTTGGCCCAGAGCTTTGCAAAATGCAGTGCTGGGAAACTGAGCATCTGTGGTTTTATATTTCAGGGATGATGTAAGATTTTTCAACCTTTAAATTACAGCTTGTGCAAGCAGTACTCTGTTACTTAACTCTAACAGATTTGCAGATGTGTCCATCTCCAAGGTAATGCACATTGCATTTCTGTAAATCAAAAGGCTGAGATTCAAAATAAATCAAAGAATGAATTAATCCTATCCTCTCATTCTCTAAAAGCTTCTAAATACTGCTTGGAGGGATTCTAGCAGAGATAATAATAGACTTTTATACAGATACTTTTTAAAGAGTTTTCAGAAAAAGGTCAGAATTATTCATCTCTTTTAGAAACAAAAGACATGAGAGGGCTTTACTTGAACCAGTTACACAAGCAATCACTGCCAAAGCTTAGTATAAACCTAGTCCAAGGTTTAGGCCTTGCTAACTGTATACACACCCCTCCCCCTCTGTCCACCCCTGAAAAAATCCAATACGGGAGGACAGACGGACAGAATAAGGGAAGAAGGGAAGAAGAAAGGAAGGGAGGAAAAAAAGGAATATTGGTTCTGGAAAGTTAGAATTTGTAATATTTTATGACAAGGTTAATAGGTATTTTTCTTTGACTATTGAACACAAGACTTATAAAAAGCTGCATATGTTTTTGACTGATAATATCTGCAGAGATGCAAGCTAAAATAACAGTCTTTCTCAGGAATAAAGGCCGAGTTCAAAGAAAGGACATAACATTACGTGCGTACAGCCACTGGGAAACACTGACTGGCATTTTCCCTTTTGACCTGACATAACAGTGTTACATTCCAATGGAAAACATTGCCAAGTCTCAATTCAGCATAAAAACAACATCAAGGAAAATATTTTGTAGCAAACAAACAGAACTAAAAATTGTTTCAATAAAAAAGAGTCACACTTGGAGCCAACAGCATCTCTGAAAGTCTGTTTATTCTGTTGCCTCAAATCTGACAGGCCCGTGATGAATTAAACAAACTACAATTAAAAGAAGTGTTTGGGGTGAACTAGAAACGCTTTGTTTTCTTTTTTCACACTAGGGCTCAGCTGACTTACATACCTCATCACAAGATGCAAGGATGTGACTCTGCCCTTCTTACTGTGTGACAAAAACTTAAAAATAAAGGCCATGATAAAATTAGAAATAGAAATCTTGGAAGCTTGATATTATGCAAGCTGTTCCTTAATACAGTAAAAAGATTTTTTTTACACTTCAGCTTCATGATTTGGAGCTTGTGGCTGCCAGCTTACAGGAATAAATTGCAAAGGAAAGTCAGGCTTGCGTGGGGCTGAGATAAAGTGCTGCCTCAGCTCTCTTAAGGACCTCTTTGCATTGGATTGTTAAGATCGGGCTGTTAATTTATTCTTTTCTGAAATAAAGGAAATAGTATCTCTTACTTGTAAGCATGTAAGATTTTGCCAGTTTCTAAAAGGTGTTAGTTGAAATGAGTCTTCTGAAAATGAACCTCTCTGCAGTGTTGTTTTCCCTGCTGAATAAAAATTTTCAGGCTCTCCTATTGCTCCTCCATAAAACTCTGACCCCTGAGAAATTTTTGTTTTCCCAGAAAGGACAGACAATAAAACCACTGCCTCTACAAAAGAAGCACCACTGTTCCTATACAGCAAAAACCAGACTTATCTCCCTTTTCCATGGACAGGACAAAGATATTGAAGGAGTGTTTTCCGAGGGGTCCCCTCCTCACTTGTACTGCCACTGCCTAGGCTGGAAGGGGAGAGAGGAAGATTCCCTACTTGGAGGTGCCCCACCAGCTCCAGAGCAGACTGTGGATCCAGAAAAAGATCCAGGAACATCCTAAAAAGCAATCCACCTGGTTATGTCTGTATTGACAAACTGACAGACAGACTCTGACACTGCTATTTTGCCATTTCTACTGTTAAACAGCTAAAACAGGCTCTGGTATGGTTCTAGCCCTGACCAGCTAGCAAGTTCCCAAACAAACCCTCAGCATAGATCCAGGGTTAGGAAAGATGGGGGACTATTTCCCAATAGGTAGCTTGAATGCAGCAAGTTTGTTTATGAGACTTCAGTAGTATGAGCAAGACTAGTCTGTGCCAGCTGGCCAGAGGATCGGCGTATGGATCCTGGCACTGCTGAATTTACGAGTAGAGGGGTAGCCCTTGTGTCTCATGTGTTGATGAGACAAAAGCTGTTACGTTTATGCTAGGAATGGAATGAAACCGATATAAGTCCTAATATTAGTAACACTTGTGGAAGGGCCAGGAGACTTAGAGAGCTAAAAACCCTGCTTATACCCAGTAAAGGCTGATGTTGATTTGAGTAGGGATGAAAGCAGGTGGAGTGAATGGATGTGCCATTCTGAGGAGACAGGGGCAACAGGGGCCCCCAGCACATTTTGGATATTTAAAAGTCCAAGGATTTTTTTTTATCCCACAGTGTTTGCAGATGTGTTCACTATTTTCAAGATTGAAGATCTTTTTGTGTTACTTTGTACTTTGGTCAACTATTTTCCATGGCTTTGGGAGATGTTTGCATTATAGTAAGACAAGGTGGGCTTGCCAAGTCATAGGCTTTTGTTATAAATCCAAAAAGCTGAGTAACCTCCCCCAGATTTGCCAATTTTTTAGACAAACTATTATGATGTGTCAAGGGCCAATCAAGCAGAATGGAAAGGAGCAAATGCACATCTTCTACATCACTTAGATGAAAACAAGAAGGTAAACTGATGTAATTTTTAAAAAGGTGCGAGGTAGTCCTAACAATAAAATAGAAATATATAAAAATTTAAATTTAAAATATATATTCATTATTACTACATATTTTCTTCACTCGGAAGATAATACGGAGGCCGGTTCTTATAAAACTGAGTACCACTCTTCAACATCCTTTAAAATGGATTTACAGTCTGCAGACAAAGTTGACCACCAAGTTCAGTAGCAAAAATAAACCCTCTTTAATAATTTGATTGTGCTGGAAAGGTTCACCCCCTCTAAAGCTGCAGTAAGAAGTCAAATGAAATCCAAAGCTGTCAGGCTGGCAAATTTTAATAATTGCTTTTTCTCCACGGAGGGAACGGTAATTTTATATCATTACACCTTTTTGAGATTATCCAGTTGGCCAGGTTAAAAACCTGTTTCCACTCCTTTCAAAATTACTTTGAAACAAATAAAGATTATTTCAATTGCCCTTGTAAATGAAGAAAAAAATGTGTTTAGACTCATTAGTTTTAAATTCCTTCCCTCTATCATTCTTACCACAACCAAGTCAAAAGAGGCTATTAGATGCTGGCCTTGTTTAAGAATTCATTAAGATAGATGAAATGCTAAGTTTTGACTGTTTAATTAGAAGGTAAATTTAGTTTTGGTACACACTGAATCACTAAAGCATATTAACAGCTATTTCAGCTAGGTGTTAATTTAAGTCCCAAACCAGAAAATATTCTGCATGTCCCTGAGCCAAAACTGATGTGGATATTTTCCTTTTAAATAGAGTGAGGTAAACTGAATGTTGATTTTATCCTACATCTACTTTCACTGAAGTTTCTTCATTTCCTGTATGAACCTGTTCTGCAATGGCATTTGCACTAATAAATAACACACTAGATTCTAATGAAAGATAAGATATCTTAAAGCATTTCTTACTGCTGTATGAAATAATTGCTTCACCCATTACCTCCTCACAGCATCTTGATTAAAATGCCACACCTATATAACAACTCATAATGACATTTTAAAGCACAAAGAATAAACATATTTAGGGAATGTAGGTGCCCCTAAGCAATTTTTATTTCCAGCAGGAGTCACAAGAAATGGTCAATCTGATAGAGATGTCTTGAATGTGGGTTTAAGATGGTCAGAGGAGAAAATCTATGTCCTGATTCACCAGTGCCACTTTACGCAGCACCTGCTGTCTTGGTGGCAGCACTGCTTTTGAGCTTGGCTCTACAGGGACGCCTTCCTACTGCACCCCAGAGCAGAACTAATCCTGACAAGTCTGAATCAGTTAATGATTTCATACCACAGGAAGCCAAGGTGTGGAATGACGGCAGACTACGAGGTGCCAAGTACCACAGATACACCAGAGACGTGTATGTGAAACGAGAGATGAACAGAGAGACATCCATCAGAATTAATCAGCTTTCTTTCTACCTAAAAGGGGCTGGGGTGGAAGCAGGATTCTGACAGAGTGTGTGCCTCTGTATCCAAAACTGCAACACCAAATCTTCTGCTTGACGGTGGTGGGTAGACTCTGGCTGGATGCCAGGTGCCCACCAAGCCACTTTATCACTCCCCCTCCTCAGCTGGTCAGGGGAGAGAAAATATAACAAAAGGCTCGTGGGTCGAGATAAGGACAGGGAGATCAAAATCACATAGACTTGCCAATCACCTTCTTGTTTGGTTTTAACGTCCTTTATATGGGTTGACCTTCCATATGTATCCCAGGTGTTACATCAACTATAACTTGACACCTTTCATCTGCCTCACCTCCCCAAAGGTCCCAGTCCAGTACGTGATCCAAGAATAAGACTAACTGCAATAAAATGAGATTCCATAAAAATAGCAATTGAACCCTGTAATTTTTCTTCTTGTACCCTCCAAGGGCAAAGATGATGATGGAGATACCCACTCTGTGTCAAATTATGTAGAAATTAGGGCACTCACCAGGACCTGGGACATAGTTCCACCTCCCTCCTGAGCCTAATGGAGGCTCAAATCCACATCTCACATCTCTGAGAAGATAACCTAACCACCGGGCTGAGTTGTGCAGGGAAATGAACAGCTGGCAGCGTTGCACAGTGGCACAGCTCCAAGAACAGAGAGAAGGATTTATCTAGGAGGTGGAGAAGGTGGGTTTGACCTCTGACTCCCTCAGACCTAAAGCAGAGGAGGGATCTGAATGTCAGTTTTTAAGTGGTTAGTCATGTGCTGAAATGATAAAAAAGGAAGGGGAACACCTCCATGTTATGATTTCAACTTTTAAAATGAAAGAGTGCGTCCACTCTGAAGGAAAAAGCTCTGTTTTCAGGAGGTGAATCTTAGTGGTGGATCACAAGTAGGTAGAGGTATTTATTCATGAGAGACCATATACCTCATGTGGGAGGACTTCAGGCATACTTCTATGACAGCAGTGTCTGCTGCCTCTTCCCTGCTCACACCACTGATTACTCTGGATCCTATAGTGAGGCATTTCACTGTTTAGATGGACTACACATGTAACATTAAATCCAGCAGGTGCTTGAAATTCAGGTATTTTGTTGTTTTCATGTCTGGGTTCTGAAGACCTGGATTCACCCTACATCTCTAGGCATTTAACTGATATGCCTAAAGGTTTTTGGTAGTCTCAGCTCTTTTGAGTATCTCAAATCTGAATTACTATCTGGAGATGCCCCTGGGAATCCATTAGAGTTCCCAGACTTAGGTGCATGCCCAACCTCACACACCCCAGTTCTAAGACAAGCAAGACACCCAAGTGACTGTCTGCCTTGGCTTCCAGATGAATGAGATACATACAGGTGCAGAAGCCAGAAGAGAACCACCATGTGCACCAGCAGCTCTCCCCTATCTGGGCAATCAGGGATACAGGGCTGCAGGGCACACTAACTTACCTCCCACTGCTGACTATGTAGGTTGCTGACAGCACTTGGTTCTTAATTTAGGCACTTGTAAGAGGCCAAAGGGAAACAACATGAATAGGTGCCTTAGTTTTTATCACATCTAATCCTCCACTGGATTGTATCACTCAATTCTGTATCACTGCAGAATTTTCTGTATTTCCCTGCCTGGTACATGAACAAACATTTCAAGTGGTTGGAAGGACTGTGTTTTTGTTCTTTTGCTAATTTAAAATATAATTTATGTATATACATAGACATGAGACCCATTCTTCTGCTTACAAGCTACAATGTGATTTTTTAAAATGCACTGATTTCTTTTTCATTATTATATTCTTGAGCTGAAAGACAAAGGATGAACAAATTTAAAAAATTTGCTGATTATGTGACATTAAAAAGCAAATGGTTGCAAGTAAGGTTACAGAAATATGCTCCTAACTTAACCTCATATTTCAGTGTTTAAATTCTTATGGTTGGGAAGAGGGCTTTCTTAGAAAATAGTTTCTCGATGTTTTTTTTTCTGCTGTTATATGAATTATCATGATGTACTTGATGTATTACCAGTTTTGAATTGAACATTCCAAAAGTTATTGCCTTACTAACAGAGAGATAGATTTTGGTCATAGTTTTGGAAAAATTAGAGGTAATCAGCAAGGCTTCATAAAATTAATTGTAAGGACATGTTCAAAGATGTGAACTCAGGCCAGTCAGATGACCGAAGCCTGCAAATTAAATTATATTCCTGAAGAGCAATTCACTTTTAAAGTTCAGAATGACAAAGAAGCCTAAATAAATCATCAAATATCCCACAGTGGAACTAGTAAGGATTTCAGAATTTTAAGCAGGTGAATTAATGAGGTTGCTGAAATATATGGTAATATGAATAAGACCACAGTGACATGAAAGGCCTTGCACTGACCTTTTTTTTTTTTTTAATTTCATGGCCGCATTGTTGAGATTTGTGATTCCAACATCTACACTTGTACGTCTACAACACCTCAGTTGTCTAGGTAGAGACATTTGCACAGCTGCAAAGGCACCAAGGAACTCTTGAACCACAGTGCACAGATGAATCCTCTGTTCTCTGCGGCCTCCTAGATTTCCTCCAGCAGAGACACAAAGAAGGTACATGGCCGTGTTTTGCCCCTGACATCTACCTTGATGAACCTTCTGGTGAGCACTTGGGGAACTTGTCCCAGACACAATGTATGCTGACACTGCGAAGTGTTCTTACTACTGGGTTCATTTTTCAGCTATCTAATTTAATCCTAGAAATTCTGCCTTTTAAAGCATAGATATAAAGCCACTGGATACTAAGATAAGGAATACTGACAGCTATTTATTTTTATACCAATATTAAATATGCATGTTCTGATCTGAATCTTATTAAATGATTTCTCTATGAGTTTGGCGTGCACATATTTACATTCCATAAGCATATGGGAAAACATTGTAAATATTTATGGTCCTTTGGATGAAGAGACCTGAAAATTAGCAGAAAGAAGGTTTCCAGTATTGCAATGAAGACTGTGAACACTTGCTTTCCTAGATGAAATGTGCCTATTTTCAATTTGAAGGCTTGCCAGGTGGTAAGAGCGAGTTAAAGTACCTGGCAAACACAAGTTCTGGGTACATCTGAGCTGTCAGTTGGGCTTGCTCCTATTGCCCGTGTGCACATGCTAAATCCTTTATGGGGTGGGACAACTTGGTGTCTGCCCAGCTAAAACTGGGAACTGACTCAATGATAAAACCATCTCAGGGCTTGCTCCAATAAGCATTACGGGTGGAAGCAAGCCAACTCTCACTACCTCCACCTGGCCCAGCCTTTGAACACTGTCCTACCAGGTGGTGAGCTGTCATAATACATAACTCCTTACGCAAACACACCCTTGGCATCATCCACAAATACACCAGTGTTAGAGATGCCTGTGAGTAAGTGGCTGCAAGGGATAGCTGCTGCACCCGTGATATCAAAGTGCTACGGATAGGTCCAGGCTGCTCGAGGGGGAGTGCAGCAAGTTGTAGGACACAATTCGCTGGTTGGAGAACTGGGAATCCATCCCTGGAGCAGGTGGTCGTACCAGCACAGACACAGTCATCCTTTCCCCGCTGGATCCTTACAGACAGAGGTTGTGCACAAGCCAACCCAGAGAACCTGCAACTGAGAGAAGTCTGGCGATGCCAAATACTAAATCTTATTTGAAGCTCATTTCCTCTGAAGTCTTAGCTTGAGAACTAGTATCAGCTGGTCGTGCACTGAATGCCCTGCTTAGTTGCTTGCTTCTTTTGTTTTTTTGGTTTTGTTTTTATTTTAATCAATGAGATGGCCTATGCTGAATGCTGTAGATCAGGTTTGGTTAACCAGCCTTGCTCGAGGGCTTCATGTTGTTTACAGATTCCTGCACCGCACCGCTTATTTCTTGTTTGGTGGCTCCTCCTTAGTTCATTGTCCACTTTCACCTCAATGCCTGTTTCTATTTTCTGTGTTTTTTGTGGTTTTGTCCAAATTCCTTATTACCTGCATTTTCTAGGATCTGAAAACAATTTCGTTATTTTTATCTACTCTTATTTCTAATTGTATTTTGCTCTTCTTTATGTCTACTCTGTGATTATCTGTAACACCCTGTCTCATAAGAACACAAACACACTGTTCAAGGGCTTTTTTTTTTTTTAGATCATTAACCACTATGTTTAGATGATAACACTGAACTCTACAGAAGTCTAGTAGACTTCATCTAAACTCAATACATTGCTCAAAACTGGTACCCTTTGCAGTTTTGAGATATTTTTCAACCTACATGTCAGAATTTATAGCAAACTGCATTTGGAATAAATATTTAAAATAAAATGGATAATTATTCAAATAGTTTATTAAAATCCACATAAGAACTATGCTACTTTCTTCCTTTCACCCGGTAATTTGTTCCAGCAAACTTTTTCTTGAATCATTAGCATAATGTAAACTCACTGTGTACAATACTTTTCTTTTACTTTCTTTTATTTGTACAATTTTTCCTATATACTAGTTCTATTAGTAATGGAGATTAAAACAAAATTAATTGAAATTCTTTTCAAAATGTCTTACATCTTTATTTTTTACTGAAAAGTAATATTTTCTGATTTTATTAATGGGATAGCTCACCCTTTATAAGCCCTTTCTAATTTTATAATATTTGTAAATTTTGGGGGTTTATTTGGAGGCTTTGAGGCAGTCCTTGCTGCTGCCTCAAAACTCTGAGCAGCTCTCTCTAAACTTTCATGGTTGTCCTTGCCATTTGTCATGGTTTAACCCCAGCTGGCAACTAAGCACCACAGAGCCGCTCACTCACTCCTCTCCCGTGGGATGGAGAATGGAATTGGAAGGGTAAAAGTGAGAAAACTCATGGTTTGAGATAAAGACAGTTTAATAGGTAAAGCAAAAGCCGCACATGCAAGCAAAGCAAAAGAAGGAATTCATTCACTACTTCCCATCAGCAGGCAGGTGTTCAGCCATCTCCAGGAAAGCAGGGCTACATCACGTGTAAGGGTTGCTTGGGAAGACAAACGCCATCACTCTGAACATCCCCCCCTTCCTTCTTCTTCCCCCAGCCTTATATGCTGAGCATGATGTCATACGGTATGGAATATCCCTTTGGTCAGTTGGGATCAGCTGTCCCAGCTGTGTCCCCTCCCAGCTTCTTGTGCACCCCCAGCCTACTTGCTGGTGGGGTGGTGTGAGAAGCAGAAAAGCTTTTGACTCTGCATAAGCACTGCTCAACAGTAACTAAAACATCCCTGTATTATCAACACTGTTTTCAGCACAAATCCAGAGCATAGTCCCATACTAGCTACTCTGAAGAAAATTAACTCTATCCCAGCCAAAACCAGAACACCATTTTACAGTTTAGTCCCACCTCATGGATTTAATGAAGAACTCTTCCAATCTCATGCCTTGTGTTGTCTTCCAGAGGAATTGCTTGTGAGGCTTTTTTAATTTGCAATATTTTTCTCCACTCATAGAACCAATGAAGTCCCTGACATATATTGTTACCAATATTTCTTTGTTCTGCATACATATGTCTCAAAATCTGATGGCCTTCTAATACTATTGTTGGTAAACTCTTTTCTTCTTTTATTATTAAATATAAGTATTTTGCTATAGCTGGATACAATTTTTTTTTGTTTTTTTTTCACTCATTAGCACTATCATAAAGAAGCAGATGAAGATCTTGAGCATTCAATGGATATTTTCATATCTATATTCTAAAATTGTTTTCTAATATATCTTACAAAGCCCATCCATGATGCTTTGTTATCCAGCAGTGGCCAAATTACCTGAGAGTCTCCCACAAGAAAATTATTTTGTTACTAAATCTTTGTTTCTCCTAGTGTGCTATAGTCAAAGTCTACTGAAACTTCTCTCATTTCTCATTCATTTTACCCTTCCCAAGACTACTTCCCAGCCAAGCTTTACTTTCACTTCATATTTCATCAGTACTGCACATAACCCTGCTATTCTTTCCACCTTGCACCATCTCCTTTCTCTTACATCATTTAGCCAACTGTAATAAATGTAAAAGCCCTTTTATTTTATATATATATATATACACTATATATAAAGGAGTGACAGCAAGCTATTGATGACCTTCTGTATTGGTGGGTTCAAAACTAGGCTTTAGTGTTACAGTCTTGAGCTACCTATGAGCCAGTAGTGCACCTTGGCAAAAGATGCTAAAGACAGCCAAGAGCATCTGGCGCTTTATTAGCAGGAGCTCAGCCAGCATTTCTTAGACCACAGGAATAACACTGCATCCAGCTTTGGGCCCTCAGTACAGGAGGCATCAATAAACTGGGACTAGTTCAGCACAGGCCACCAGGATGGTTGGAGCTGGGTCACTTGCCCCATGAAGAGAGGCTGAAGGACAGGGGCTTGTTCAGCCTGGAGAAGACATGGCTGTGGGGGGACCTGACAGCAGTCCCTGGTATGTACAGGGATGTCAGCAAGAAGATCATAGAATCATAGAATCATTTAGGTTGGAAAAGACCTTTAAGATCATTGAGTCCAACTGTAAACCTAACACTGTCAATTCCACCACTAAACCATGTCCCTAGGCACCACATCTACACGTCTTCTAAATACCTCCAGGGATGGTGACTCCACCACTTCCCTGAGCAGCCTGTTCCAATGCTTGACAACCCTTTCAGTGAAGAATTTTTTCCTAATATCCAATCTAACCCTCCCCTGGTGCAACTTGAGGCCATTTCCTCTCGTCCTATTGCTTGTAACTTGGGAGAAGAGACCAACACCCAGCTCGGTACAACCTCCTTTCAGGTAGTTGTAGAGAGCAATAAGGTCTCCCCTCAGCCTCCTTTTCTCCTTTTCTGAGGGAACCCCAGTTCCCTCAGCTGATCCTCAGAAGAGTTGTGCTCCAGACCCTTCACCAGCTTTGCTGCCGTTCTCTGGACACACTCCAGCACTGTAATGTCTTTCTTGTACTGAGGGGCCCAAAATGAAACACAGTATTCGAGGTGCAGCCTCACCAGTGCCAAGTACAGGGGCACGATTACTTCCCTGGTCCTGCTGGCCACACTATTCCTGATACAAGCCAGGATGCTGTTGGCCTTCTTGGCCACCTGGGCACACTGCTGACTCATGTTCAGCCAGCTGTCGACCAACACCCCCAGGTCCTTCTCTGCCTGGCAGCTTTCCAGTCACTCTTCCCCAAGCCTGTAGCGTTGCATGGGGTTGTTGGGACCCAAGTGCAGGACCCAGCACTTGGCCTTGTTAAACCTCATACAACTGGCCTCGGCCCATCGATCCTGCCTGCCCAGATTCCTCTGCAGAGCCTTCCTACCCTCGAGCAGGTCAACACTCCCACTCCCACCCAGTTTGGTGTCATCTGCGAACATACTGAGGGTGCACTCGATCCCCTCATCCAGATCATTGATAAAGATATTAAACAAGACTGGCCCCAACACTGAGCCCTGGGGAACACCACTTGGGACCGGCTGTCAACTGGATTTAATTCAATTCACTACAACTCTTTGGGCCTGGCCATCCAGCCAGTTTTTTTCACCCTGCAAAGTGTACACCCATCCAAGCCATAAGCAGCCAGTTTCTCCAGGAGAATGCAGTGGGAAACAGTGTCAAAGGCTTTACTGAAGTCCAGGGAGACAACATCCACAGCCTGTCCCTCATCCACTAAGCAGGTCACCTTGTCATAGAAGGAGATCAGGTTAGTCAAACAGGACCTGCCTTTCATAAACCTGTGCTGACTGGGCCTGATCACCTGGAAGTCCTGTAAATGCAGAGTGATGGCAGTCAGGATGATCTGCTCCATAACCTTGCCCAGCACCGAGGTCAGACTGACAAGCCTGTAGTTCCCTGGATCCGCCTTCCAGCCTTTCTTGTAGATGGGCATCACATTTGCTAACTTCCAGTCAACTGGGACCCCCCCAGTTAGCCAGGACTGCTGATAAATGATTGAAAGTGGCTTGGTGAGCACTTCTGCCAGCTCCCGCAGTACTCTTGGGTGGATCCCATCTGGCCCCATAGACTCGTGTGTGTCTAAGTGGTGTAGCAGGTCACTAACCATTTCCCCTTGGATTATGGGGGCTTCATTCTGCTCCCGGCCTCTGTCTTCCAGCTCAGTGGGCTGGGTACCTGGAGAACAACTGGTCTGACTATTAAAGACTGAGGCAAAGAAGGCATTAAGTACCTCAGCCTTTTCCTCATCCTTTGTCACTATGTTTTCCCTGCATCCAGTAAAGGATGGAGATTCTCCTTAGCCCTCCTTTTGTCGCTCATGTATTTATAGAAACACTTTTTATTGTCTTTTACAGCAGTAGCCAGATGGATTCACATCGTGTTTCACAGCAATGTGTGGTGGGAAGATGAGAGGCAGCAGACATAAATTGAAACAAGACTGGTTCAGGCAGGATATAAAGAAAACCTTTCCCCTCCATGAGGGCAGTGAGGCAGTGGAGCAGGTTGTCCAGAGAGGTTGTGCTGTCTCCATTCATGAAGAAGATGACTGGATAAAGCCCTGAGCATCCTGGTCTGAGCTCAGAGCTGGCCATGCTTTGAGCAGGAGGTTGGACTAGATACCTCAGAGGTCCTTCCTGCCTGAATGATACTGTAATTTTATGGTTACAAAGATTGCCCATAAAGTAGATTTAAATATCACATAATATCATTCTCATAGATCCTGTTATTAAAGTTGTTCAGTTTTATCATTAACCTGGTTAGCACAAAGACTAAATTTCATCACTTGGAGTAGTAATAGCTGATGATGAGATCTGTAGCTCTGGCTCGTTTCATATATTCTTCGCTATTGCATAGAGATACTAGAGCACATTGATGCTCTTGTTCTTTGCCTTCTGTTTCCTAGCAACTCCATCTGCTGCCTTATTTTTTATGTTGGAAGTACAAGTCCGATTTTTTTTTTTTTTGTAGTTAGGGAAAAGCTGCTCCTTCCCTGCTTCCAACTTAGCTTAACACAGTTTTATATTTAAGATGCTGGAATCCCTTTTGCAGAAGTAAAATTCATTTCATCCTGCACTTTGTCATGGCTAGACCCTCTTTTCCAAAGATCTAGGCCAGTCCTTTACCCATGAATTCTTGGCCACATAGGAATTTCAGTGACTATTAATATTGTCAGTTCTCTCCAAGACTCATTAATCCACCTTTGGTTTGAGGGAATGTTTCTGTTGGTTTTTACCCCTATTGTTTGGTCGTTCATGAGCTATAATTAGACATTCTCTGGCATCCATAATTCACACAAATCTCTATTACTCATTCCCTGGCACATGACATATTTCCTTGCCAATATTTGTGGAGCACAGTGTGAACTGAGTGGCACTGAGAAGGATGTAATAAAACGTGTTTATCCTGTACATGCCTGTCAGTTACACACCCGTTAAATTTAACTCATCCAGCTCCACTGTGATATTTGTATCCTGAGATTAACCATCACAGCAACATAATCTCTTATCCATCCAATGGATAAAACATCATAGTATTGGGTGATGGATAGAAAAAAGGAGGGAAAAATCAGTCTGCACTTGGAGCATGTGAGAGTGCCTCAAGAGAGCACCAAAATATTATGAAGCGTTTCACCTTTCTTAAAACATTTGATTATTTATACATGGAAGTGTGACTTTTACCTACAAAGTAACAGACTGAAACCTAAGCCTTCTTTGTAGCCTACAGAAAAATCATGATGACTTTCAAGTATTTTTAGTAAAATTGGAGCTGAACCTTTTGCTTTAAAGGTCACTGGTTTCTTAGTTGGAGTATTCCCCCCTTCAAGATCTTCAGTCCTCTTCATAATGTGTAATTTTTAAGTAATTTAGTCATCTCTCCAAAGTTCCCTCATTGATCTGTAACTGCTTCAGGCATTGTCTTTTCTGATATCAGCAAAAAATATTGTTGGGCTATTCATTTCTGGAGTGGAGTGTATGCTTAAAATTTGAAAAGTCGGATTGAGAAGGAAAAATAGTCTGTCTTTATTGCATCCAGGTTAGATTGTACCCTAAAACAGAATCTAAAACAGGAAAGCAGCAAGTGCAACAGCTAGAAAGAATTTTTTTGGTGAACATTTATGAATTGTCAGCTTTACAAATCATCATTCCTACTACTCTCTCTTTTGGGCTATAAGGCTGAGTTGTGACACTGAAGATAAATCGGTGTATGGATTATAGCAGTTTTAGGAGTACAGATTAAAAGAAAATGTAAACATCAAAGTGCATAATGATATAGAAGCTTTCCTTATACAGCATACAGACAGTTTATCTGTAGTCCAACCAAAATATTTATTTTGACTCCTTTATATATGACTCCTTACAAGGAAGGGCGAGTTTCAAGAAAACCCACATACTAGTGGTGTCCAGGATTTTTATTTTTAAAACATTCCTAAGTAATAGCTAATTGCCAATGGCTAACAGTACAGGTGATCATTGGGTTGGTATACAGGTGTTGTAGTCAACTATAAAAACGCACCTCATTCCAAAATTTCCATGTGGAAACAAGCTATAATATAGCCAATTGGCCCAAATGTCTTCCTGGGGTTCATTGAGGCTGCCACGAACAGAACCAATAATCCCCTAATTTAGCAGAGCAAAATTATGACAATGAGTTAATTCTCCCAAGTGCTTTGCCCAGACACAGTAACAACTAGAAAACAAGCATGGAATACACAGGCTGTTTGTGTTTACACCTTTTGTAGTTGCCACTGGCAACAAGAAAATTAACATGTAAAGAAATATAATAAAATATATATTGATTTTAATTGACAAAGAATATATCACTTTGAAAACACACAAACCTGGCGGGAAAAAAGATGCAATGAAAAATATGACCTTTTTAAGATTTCTTTTTTCATTTGCACAGCTGCAGTCTTCTATCACAGTGAACTAAAAGAACAGTAAATACTAGGCAGCTGACACTTAAGTCATTATATATCTTCTAGTTTTCAGCTCAGCATCTGCTGCATAATTTCTCAGACTTCAGACTGTCTGCAAAGAGACACCAAGGATAAGAAAAATGCATCTTTTCAACTGAAAGCATATATTTTTCAATGACAAAGGACTACAGGCCATATTCCAGTATTATTACACAATAGAAGGGCACTCCAAAACTCTTATTTAAATTTAAAGAAAAAGTTGCTTCTACAACAGCAATTTGGAGGGAGGGGGCAGTTACAGGAAAAAAAAAAATTGACTAAAACATGTCAAGTTTTCACGTTCAGTGAAAATGAACACGTCCATTTTTCCAAAAGTAGTAACATTGTAGTGCAGACAAACTGCTTCCAAGTGGGATAACACCCTCAGGTACCTCCAGAAACCAGTTCAGAGAAGTGGTTGTGTTTCCTGTGCTGCAGTGATTTTCAGTACCAGAGTAGTGTTCAGATTTCAAGGATTTCCTCCTTAAAATGAAAGGGCCTGATTCTTCTCTTACACCTATGGAAATCAGAGTAGAAAGACAATAGAATAATACCAGCATTAAAGCAGAGAGGATAAGACACAAGAGCTTGAATATCGCTTTATTAATCATCCCTTTCATTGAAAGGAATTAGAGTTAATTAGCCCAGCTTGTAGCAAAATTAAGACATTCCATGCATATCCTATTTAACCTTTCTATTATCTTTTTCTAGGTTTTCTCTGCATTTGTCAGAGCTTCTATAAAGGAGCATATTAGATAACTTTGGCCCACATCATTAGAAAAATCAATACGTTTTAGTTTAGAATCAGATCAAAACACTATCTCCAAAAAATCAGAACTGTAAAGGCTTATTTAAAGCCTTTCCTCTGTTAGGGGAAGTTATACAATTTTCAAAGCCCTTTAGAAGTCTGAGTACCATATTTTAAAAAGACTGAAGGACCAAAATCCTGCTGAAGCCACACTGCTAACGACTAGACCCCGGCTGTCTGCACTGCCTAAGGAGTGCCTGCTCCCTGCCTCTATTTTGAACGGCTTAAGCCAAAACAATTTTGCCATAGAGAGAGCTAACCCTAAGCAGCATAGATTTCAGCCAGTCTGTGCCATTTGACCCCAAGGCCAACAATAAATCCCTGAATCCCCAGCAATCAGTACTTTACCAAACAGATATTTTCAGAGAGACTAGAACTTAGAGACTGGGACTCTAAGCCCAGCCCCAGATTGGGATGAAGTGTTGTGTTATACTCCCTTCCTACACAAGTGCTCGTGGGCTAACCATGGGCATGCTATCAAGCCCCAACTAGTCCAATGTGGTCAGAGTACCAGTTTTCATGGAGTTTTAGAGAAAAACTGATGAAGTTACTATGGCAAAAGAACAGGGATGCTTTTTCTTCCTCCAAACTGCCCGTTGAAGGAGAGTGATACCCTTGTTTGGTTGTTCTTCCAGCCAGACAAGGATGGACTGGGTCACAGCTGGAGCAGGTACCTCTCTCCAGTCAGAACTCATCACTGGGAAATATTTACTGATTCCTACTAATTAACAACATGTCTCAAAAGTCATTCCTGTTTCTTAAAATATAGCTGGAGGGTAATGAAGCCGTGTTAGGTGATTTTGGCTGCATTCTCCACATTTCTTAAAACCATTTCCATTTTTTAGAGAGTAATAAGGCTGCCCTGGAAAGATGGAATACCCTCAATCCTTCCTGCTGAATCTTTTCTACCTTGAGTAAAACAATTAAACTGTGACAGGGAGTGGCAGCCAGCATAAGAATGAAGCCTGGTCTCCGATTACATTAATTACTCTGGATCCTAGTTTAATGTAAGTACTTCACATAACCCAGGGTTAAATTACTGTCTTTTTAAAGATGCATTTCCCCCCATATTTCTTACTCACCAACTGCAGTAGCTCTTTATTTGGCTTGCTGGGGTTTTATGCTCCCACTCATAAACCCTAATTCTACCCACACATACATGAACATGCACAGACAAACACATACACACATAAATACCTCTGCCGGTGTGCAAGGTACTCTCATCCCATGGTGCGACGGAGGGATTTCACTAGGCAGCAATGTCCTTGCAAGGCATGTATTGCAACAGCATATTTTTCTGTGAATCTAGCACTGGTGTAGGAAGCTAGTTAGGTGTTTTCAAAATGTTAGTCATGTTGCTTGGTTACAACACAATATTTAAGAACTTAGACACAATAGACCTAAGTAACCTGGTGCAAGAAGTAATCTAAAAAGAAAATCCAGTCTGGCCAACCACAGAACCCCTGTTCTGGAGCAATACAGACTAAATTCTACAGAAGATGGTATTTTTGCCATTAATTTCAATAAAACAAGGTTTTCATGTTATACTTTTGTTGACAATTGATCCAGTTTGAAAAGGAAACATGAAAACTCATTTCTGAAAAAGGTTAATCTGCACATTGATCTGAAAATTGTGAAGCACAAAGTCCTTTCCAAAACCATCTGAGGGTTTTTGCTCCCAGTGTGGCAGGACTTACCACTCCTTTTCTTGTGATCAGCCTTCTGCCATTAAAAAAAGATGCCTGGGAATCAGAATTCACTCCTGCAGTGCTCAATAAATACCAACAATAAGGAATCTAAGATCCTTAGTTTTGACAGCTTACTTCTATAGCATTAATTTACTAGGTTTTCCTTATGAAATATCAATATACTACACACTTAACAAGGATGTTCATAATCATTCAAATATTGATACAAACCTCTGTCTGTTGCTATGATACTGCACTCATTTTATATTCCCATTTAGGTTATAAGAACACTTGCTCTGTTGTTTACTACAGAAAAGGCAAGACAAAAAATGGCTAGTTTTATTTCCTCTCCTATTTAAGGAGAACTTAAACTGACTCCTTATACCCCTCACCCTGCCTTTTGTTAGAATTACAGGGCTGGAACATCACATTGGAAATCAGCATTGATCATGACAGCTTATTGTTTTTAACTTAGTTGCTATGGCATTGAAAATTAATAAAAAAATTTACATGTAAGCTCATATGATAAGATATACATGTCTGATAGGGAAATAGTGCAGAAATGGTTAATGACAGTTCTAATTTCCTCTTCCACCTGTGCCCAGCCTGACAATTAAAAGCAGCTGGTAGAGGGGAGAGTCATGGGGATGGTCTTTGTAAAGCTTGCCTTGGAGATACTTTGTTGGCCTTGCAGATTAAGAGGAAAAAAAAAATATGGGGAAAATGACTGAGTAGGGAGGCTAAATAAGGGTCAGATAAGGTGTTGCTTTTTTTTTTATCCTTCTTATTTTCCCTTTTTCTTTTTTTTTTACTGTTTCATTTGGAGTTCTACTCTGGTTTGAAGTAGGTTCTGGGACCAGCTCTCCTATATATTATCCTGCAAATATTTTAAGGCAAGATGGACTATTTTGCCTGTTCCCAAGCTGGTGATGGATCTGTTTTAGCGTGAAAAATTGTGTCTTCTGCCCATACAATCTTCTGTTCCTCCTGAGGAGGAAGTGTGTAGAGGACCATCTACAGCTTTGGCTTTTTTGTGCTTTACCTGCTTTCTTTCTTCAGTGGGGTAGCCTTGCCTCTTTTGCTCTTTTTTACAATTTGAGAAGCTCTGGAGGGTGAAAAGCAGTAAGGAAAATGGTTGTCCAGATCACCACAGGAATGAGAAAGGTCTGAAAGGGAGCAGTGACCATGGAGAGGAATGAGGGAGTCCTGCCTTTTCACAGCACCTCAAACCCATTTTTTCTTGGTATCTAGTGGCCATATCTGTAGTTTTCTTAGAAAAAGGAAAATAGTTTTTTTTTTTCTTTTCTTAGAAAAAAGAAAACAGATCTTCCCTCACCCTTTCTTACCCCCGTGGGATCCCACCAGTTTCTTAGAAAGCTGCTTCTCCGCAAAAATTATCAGCGCTACCAAAAAGGTTTGAGTTAGTTCTGGTCCTTAGCCAGGAGGGAAGCAGTGGCTTTGGAGATAAGGGAGCAAAGGGCTAAGAAGCATCACAATGGAGAGAGGTCAAAGCTGACCATATAATTGCTCAGATTATATGGTGGGCATATGCAACCCCAAATTCCCTGTTGGATGGGTATTAAACCCTGAATTATATTGACGGGAGGTATTGTGGGTGCCTGTGATAAGCCCATCTAAAGGGGATCTTGTGGTGATTGTTGGAGCTCTTTGTGTAAACATAAATTGAGTATTTCTTAAATGAGAGTGCCAGGCAGTATGCAGGAGGACACTTAAACTACATAGGAAAGAATCCTGGGCAGTGAGGACTTCTGTAGGCATAGCAGTGCAGCCACCTGTCATGTGATCATACTTTCAGAACAAAGGTGCTGTCTAAAATAGAGAAATTTATGGTGTAACTATTCTGGCATAACAGTATTAGCAGTGGGTTGCTACACTGGTCTGATTATACGCTACTATAAATGCACTAGTGAATCTTCCTGTGCAAACAAGCCTTATAGAGGAAAGTGCAATATCTTTTATTGTTCCCTGATGAATGACTGAAATGTAAAAAGAACAGCATGCACAATCTGTCCTTTGAAAGGAAAACGGCAGTTCTGAGTGTCCCTCTTCCTCTCAGGCAGACACAAAGGACTTGAAGGCAAGCCTGTTGTATGACTGCTTTAGTGCTCTCTGCCCCTCATTTTAATTAATGCATAGCACTGAGGAGGAACTAAATCCTGCTTGTTTTACTCAAGCAAGTGATCCCATCGACTTGAATTAAGCTACCTGCAGGATTAGAAGTAGAAGGATTAAGACCTCAGTGTAGCAAATTCATTTCACTCTTTTTCAAATGCAAATAGTCGTCTCTCGATTGTCAGTTTGATTCATCTGTTGGTTGTTTAGCACAATGAGGCCCTGATTCTGCTCCCTGATTGTGTCTTTTAAGCTGCTCTGTACCACAAGCATACTTGGCTTCCACAGAATAATCGGGATGGAAGTAGAACAATAGGTGCTGTAACAATTTTTTATATATATGTATTATATTTAAATATATCTCAATGAAGACAGAAGAACTCTCTTATAGGGAATTTGTTACATTAATTAGTTGAATCCCTGAGCTTCCAGTTTGCAATGTGATTTTACACCTATTTTCCCTTTTACACAGACAAGCTTTTGCTCACCTCTCTCCCCCACTGTGATGCTGAGGGAGAGATACTGATGCTTGATATGCAGCATGGGAAGTCTCATATTATTTTAGAACTGATGCAACTATCTTCTGAAATCACTTTATAGCTGCTCTCATTAGAATGTCTCCACCGAGTTAAATAAATTACTCAATGTTAACTCAGCTGTAACCAAGATCATATTTTGACCTGAAATGTCATTTTACTCTGTAACCTATCATTTTAACATACTTAATCGTTATTTTAGGTGGGGACAGCATTGGCAGTTTATTGTTGATTTTATTTAAATTATTGAAGAAGCCAGCAAAAGAGACTGTTACTACGTTTATTAGAAGTCTCATAGTGTCTTGAAACTCTGTCAAATTATTCCTAATTGTAGGACGCATATCTTTTTTTACCTTTACAGCAAGGCTGAATCTTTCCAGAACTTCTCTTTGATCATCTATTTGATCTACCACTATAGCTAAGTTTTACCTTCCTGCTGAAAAAAAGCAGATTAAAAATTCTCACTAAGTCAATGTTATAACTTCTTTAATTTTGTCAAAAAAAGATTTAAAATTGACATTATGTATCACTGTGAAAGGAAAATGGTGATATATTGTGAGGTTATATATCATCCCAAGGGGCTGAGTTCCAAACAGAAACTAAAAAATGAGGAAAACCAAGAAAAAAATGCAACTTAGCAGGGCACAAATAAGTGTTGAAACTATTTTTAAGAAAATATAATATGTTCTTTATAATTCAGAGTGTCTCAAAATTATATTTTTAAATAACATGCTCTGTTTTGAGCACTAGGATCACTGGATGAGTGTTATTGCCTATATTAAAATGTTCAACCTTCTGAACCTAGAAATTATTTGAAAAATGGAGCTCATTAGAAGCAGCATATTTTGTGTAAACACAAGAAACTATAGGTACTCTACTGAGTGTTTGGATGTCAGGCTTACAGCTGTGTTTGCCTACTCTGATCCTCCAAAAGTTAGTACCCCTGAGTATGTGCCATCTATACCTACACAATTCTGACTGAAGAGTAAGGAGTCAAAATTTGGCATGCTTGTCTGAATCAATACTTAAGGTCGTCTTTCTTGAAGCTTTAATGTTGTTGCGTTTTTTTAATGCCTTGCCAGTATATCCCTCCTGACTTTGGGTTTACTGTCGCGTTGTCCTGACTTGGCAGTAAGACTCCTGTGAGGGAACAAAACCAGTGCACCCCTTAGAAGCTAGAAATCTAGGATGCCAAATCCTCATCAAGCTCAATGAAAGAATAGGACAGAACCAATAAATTACCTAGCAACTCTGACTTTGCAGCAAGGAAGATCCTGGAAAAAATTATGGGTCAATTACAAAGTCAGAAATATGATCTGGCTTAAAAAAGTCAGAAGCTTCTGTAAGGAGACATAACAAATACGATGAAATCTGGGATTGAGTGGTGTATTTAACATATCAACCTTTAGAAAGATGTTCGACATAGTAATGCAGCAGATTAATAAATAGTCAGGTACAAATTAGACACTTGCTTTTACTCTTCAAAGAACTGCTTGGACTGAGGACAGACAGCAGTTAACCATGGTTGTTACAAGGTCATGGTGCAGGCAAATGCTTGCAAATAGGGCAATACAGTTAAGGGGAAAAAAAATTATCGTTTTGTTGATATTTCACCAGGAATACCACAATGTCACAAATTGCTTGCTAAAACAATAACATCCTTCCTAGCAACTGTGTAAGATACCAAAGCAAGTCTTTACTGTATCACAATAAACATTTTACAGGTTAAATGCACTGTAATTTAAACATTAATTTAAATGCATTAGTTCTTTAATCATAGGTTTTCTAGAGATCTGGCATGGCTCAGAGGATTAAAAAAAGTGCTGGGCTTAAATGATACTCAATATAGGCTCAGGCAATTGCCATTACAAATCTACTGCCAACCTGCTCTGCATTTGATAGTAACTAAAACTCTCTCCGTTGGTTGTGGAGTGACCAACTCAAAGCACATCTGACAGAGTTGTGGAGGACATGTTGGCCATGTCCTCAAACCCTTAATGAGTATCATAAGCTCAGAAAACAAATATTTATGAATAATGGGACAGAGCTTCCCCTGCTCACAAGTGCCTTCAATGATGCTTCGTTTAGCCCACAGCTCACCACCTCTGACAGCAGTGTGATTGCACCTCTGTTCAGCACAGGCTGTGTTGCCTTATAATACAACATACGTGTATGTATTTAGAAAGAGCTGGGATTTTGTTGCTTTAACTCTTTGTCAAATATAATGACAAAATATACTTGAAATATAATGGCGAAAAACAATATTGTTCCTTCAGAATGATGCTTAAGTTTCATTTTGCATAAAATCATGCACATGAAAAGGTCAGAGAAGATCAATTTAAGACTAATCCAGAGAAAGAAGTTAGATGCCTAAAAGTTACGTGAATAACAAAATATCTCCTGAGAATGATCTTCATTGTCACTGTACAGGGAGATGTCTCAAGATGGAATTCAAAACAGCCAGCATGCTAAGCAGGCAAATGTCTAGACTTGACTTAACCAAAACACGTCTGAAATCCCACCGCTCTCTAGAGCTCAGGGCATTTTGATGTCCATAATGTTCTCTTGAAATTATGGGTTCACATCCTTTCTTTCAAAGAAATTTGTAGGACTGTAAGTGACTTTTTAAGAGCTAGTAGGTGATGTCGCAACTCAAGCAGACTCGTACTTACCTGACTGCTAAAACTAAAATCATGTCAGTCTTAGAGCACAGTAGTCAGATTTTGCATCTCCAGTGATTCTTCTGACCATTTATATGTTGGAATGTTCCTTTCTCTGCTATTCTCTTGCTTCCCAATACTTTGAACTGCTTTTGGGTTTGACATGGGGCAGTATAAAGCCTGCTGTTAAGACACTGCCCTGAAAATTATAGATTTGAACTCCTTCCGACACGGCATTGAATCAGGGCCGTACAGGTTGGGTGGATGGTATCCCTTCTGGGTTATTGCAAAAAGAACTACTCCTCCTTCTAGCTCTCTTCTAGAGGAAGAGACATTTTCAACTAAGTTTTCTGAAGGGCCTAAATCATTATGTGTGTTGGAACTGCTCCAAAAGCTCCTATGGGATGTGAGTTCCTCAAAGATGCTGAGAAGAATGCCTAGTTTCCAGTTCTCAGTCAGTCTTTGGTGGAGGGAAGAGGCTGAGCTGTTCAGAAAGGGCAGTTCTCACCAGTGGATTAAACTGTGGTGCTTAAGCTTAAATTCCACCAGTACGCATGGTATATTGCAATGAATAATCACAGATCATGTGCACAGACATTTCATTTATAGTGTGTTGTATTCTTTCAGGCTAGTTCAAGAAGCTTTTTCAACATCCAAAGAGAGAAACATTTTGCCTGAAAACATTTGAACACTACAAATGACGTATGTGACAAATGTGACAAAGAAAGGAACTAAATTTTTGGAGAGACAGAGAGACACCAGAAGGCTACAAAGTCTTGTCTTAGCAGATATTCAAAGAACAAGAGACCCCACTTTTTTAGGTCCCATAAGTGAGGTAACAAATTCTGCTTGGTGTAATGCATGCTAAAGTTAAATGGAAACCATTTCTAATCAGCTGGTTTGAGGAAAGTCTAGGGAGTAAGGAAAAATATGTGTGGGCATTTAGATATATGTGATAGTACACTTGCACTTGAAAAAAAACGCTGGAAGATTTTTGTTGAAATTGAGTTATGGTGGAGGGGTGCACTACATATTTATCACGAAAACAACTAAGAAGATTTCAACTGTAGTTATTTCGAACAGGGCACCGTGAATGTGATGAGATACAAGAAAATTTGATGCAAATGAAAAGAAGAAAAAGGCAAGCACACAAATGTGCTCATAATGTAAGATTTATTCTCTGTAGAGCTTACTCATGATTATGCTGCCCTAGTATTTGTCTAAGTTAGTTTCAGTAAAAAAATATAAACATCACATATTTGTACTTATGTATACTTCTCCAGTTCATACCAAGAAAATATTCAACACTTATTCAACTGATTTTGCTACACTTGATGTTTTCTCATATTAGAGTACAAATACAAGGGCAGAGGAAACTAGAGTTTGATATGACATTATCAAGGTCAGATGGGTTAAAGAGCTCACATTTGAAATGGTTTCTTGCTTTGAAAGGCTCCATTACAACTTTTTATATAATACATGACTGAGTTTTGGTCACAAAACAGACTGCAGAGTTAGTCGGGATTTGAAAATGGGACAGTAATCAGAATGATTTTCCAAAAGTAAAATTTGTGTTGTAGCTATTAGTTGTCTCTTTTCTATATCTCAAAGCTAATTAAACAAGTGACAATGTATATTTCATCATTGTTATTTTAAAAGACAAAATTTACTGGCTATCTTTTTTTTTTTTTTAATTGCAGCAAGAATATGCATATTCAGTATTTCCAGTTTTTGAACAGAGTTTTGAAGACATGCTTTCTCTCAGAAAAAGAGAAGTTGATATTTAATGCCTAACTATCATCATCTAGTGCCATTTTAGATGCTTTATCACATATGCTACATCCATGTGGGGTTGGTAGATATGACGCAAGACTTTTGGGAGGCTGCTTCGTTTTTAAATGAGTGCTGGAGGACAGCTTGAATGCATCCTCTCAGTTTTATACTTTAAAAATGCAGTCTTCCCATGGTTCCAGACCTTTTCAACTAAGAAGAAAATAAACAGCACGGAAAATGTCATTTTTGTTTTATGACTAAAAGGGCATCACATGTGACTCAGAGGAGGTGCTAGGTAGGGCTAGTTAGCTGAGGACATTGTCCTGGGTGATAACAGTTTTCACCACCATAACTGCAGAGACCACTCTGGTGCATTTTATACCTATGTGTTTTCTGGGAGAGCATTTGCTGAACCAAGGGAGGAAAGCCAGGCAGTCCGGAGCTGTATTCAGCACAGCACTGTCACTGCATGGTCAAGTTTCCAGAAATACAATACAGCAATTTCTCTGTTCAGCCGGTGGAAGAGCTGATGTTATGTGGCTGATCATTATTTCCTTCCTTGTGTTCATAGTAGTATATGGACGCTATCATGATTGTCAGCATTTACCACTGTGGGGAAAAAAAACATCGAATACCTGGATCATTACTCATTATAATTGTAATTTGTAATGATTTCTCTAGTATTTGCAGTTTAGAACTCTTGCTCCAGTTTTCTGTTTCTTACGACATGAAATAAGGCTATCAATCATAGTATTTATATACCACTTTTCTGGAAGGAAATGTTGGGACTGTAATACTACTAGCATTTATAACAATTTTCATTTATAACAATTTCTGTGACAGATAAATATGAATTTATATTGACAGCATAAGTAGCAACCTGGGAGAATGACTGAGGCTTTCATAGTTAAATTAAAAAATAAATTCCCCAATTCCTGTGTCTTTTCCTAACCTGCTAATGCCAATAACCATTAAAATATTTTTTTGATGGATTATTATTTATAATATTTTATATTGGTATTCTCTGTGCTATTGTGCTCATTTTTGCTTGAAACAGCACACTGATACTTAATGTAGACACCTGCTATGATTCATCAGTTTACTCTCTTAAGAAAAGAATAAAGGCTAAGTAATTCATATTACCTTAAAATATATATGCTATAATTAATAAAACATAAGCAAAAAGCTTCATGTGATACTCCCTAAGAAATTATCTGTATTTTAAAATAACTTCAAATAAAAATACAGAGACCATCTCATTTAACTTCACTGATTTGCAAACAGTCTTTAGGCACTGTGTTACATCCTACACATTAATTTTGTCTTTTAAAATATTCATAGGTCTAAATTAGGTATTTGAAATAATTTCCATTTGAGTCTTAATATGAATATTAAAATCCCAAGGCAACTCAGAACTTGCATATTTAAAACACATTTTAAATTTACTGATAACTTCTTAAAAGTATGGTAATCTGTTGAGTTAGGGCTTGGAACTTAAAACATAAATGAAGTGTTCAATAATATGACCTATATTTTAGAAGAAAAATTATGGATAGATGGTTGGTTGGCTTATAGATTAATCCTGTGAATGCACTTCTCTCCCAGGTACAATCACAAAAAAGTTCTTACCTTTTGTGTGCACTGAATTTAAAAAAAGGAAAATATTTATGGTAGTTTACTTAAGTTTTAAATACAAATTGCTAGCTGAAAATGGGGAGGAATCACTACATGGGCTTCATCAAGGCCCACTGAAACCAGGAAAGACAGGTCAAGCTACATAGACCAGTTATGGTACCAAATACAAGTGCACAATCAACCACTTTTGTAAGAACATCTACTTTAACTACCCAGTTTCAAATAATCTCACAGATGAAGCAGATTTTTAGTTCTGTACAGAACATATCAGCTTAGGTTCAAAACTGGTTTTGGCAATCTCAGCACAAAAAATATTTTAAATTGAGCACTCAAATGCCTCGAACTTTTGCTGTAGGACAGAATGCAGAGCACTGACAGAAAGGCGGCTGCAAGTTTTGGAAAAGATGCTGAAAATAATACGGAAATCATTTATCTGTATCTTACCCACACGCCAGCATAGTTCAAGGTGATTTTGTTGCATAGACATTGTGTTAGAAACTTGCCAGAAATATCTAATGTGCAGCATTTGCTTTGTTTCTAATATTTTGAAAAATTTGTAACAAACCTGCAAGGCAAATTCTGACAGACTAGACGAGATTCATTTCCCTGAGCAAGGGGCAGATGAGTTTTTAGACTGCAATACCTTTCATGAAGATGGATAAGAAGAAGACGTGGCAATTATCTATTTATTAAACTTAGCAAATATGCATATCCATGACTTCTGAAATTAATTTCAGCCTTTTCAGTTTATTCCATAGTTGTACAGCTATTTGTTGTGAGTATAAAACATTAAAGTAAACTTCAGCCTAGGGGACTGCACTACACTATAGTTTTGCTGACTTCCACCTACAGTTACAGAAATGTTGAGGACAAGTAAAAAAGTTAATAGATATTTTTATGAGCATACCTGGGGGCTGTTCTGGACATTTGTTGTGGTTTAACCCCAGCTGGCGACTAAGCACCACACAGCCACTCACTCACTCGTTCCTGGGGATGGGGGAGAGAATCGGAAGGGTGAAAGTGAGAAGACTTTGAGATCTCGTGGATTGAGATAAACACAGTTTAATAGGTAAAGAAAAAGCTGTACGCACAAGCAAAGCAAAAGAAGGAATTCATTCACTACTTCCCATGGGCAGGCAGATGTCCAGCCATCTCTACGAAAGCAGGGCTCTGTCATGCGTAAGGGTTGCTTGGGAAGACAAACGCCATCACACCCAACGTCCCCCCTTCCTTCTTCTTCCCCCAGCTTTATATACTGAACATGATGTCACATGATATGGAATATCCCTTTGGTCAGTTGGGGTCAGCAGTCCCAGCTGTGTCCCCTCCCGGCTTCTTGTGCACCCGGCAGACCATGGGAAGCTGAAAAAGTCTTTTACTAGTGTAAGCACTACTTAGCAACAGCTAAAACATCTGTGTGTTATCAACATTATTCTCATACTAAATCTAAAACACAGCAGTATACCAGCTACTAGGAAGAAAATTAACTCTGTCCTAGCCAAAACCAGAACAGCATTGCAATCCTGGATTCAAAAATAGTATGCAGTATAGTGAGACAGCATCAGATTTGGCACCCTTTGCCCTAACCATCCTCTAATGCTATTCCAGAAGGTTTTGAACCCTTTTCTTATCCTCCACTAACCTTCAGGACTAACCATGTCTCCCTTAATTTCATTCCATTAAAACATCATGCTCTCGGGCCCCATCGCAGCCTTCCCATTATCTCAGACACTTTCAGAGTTGGATGCATTTGGCAGTATAGATGTGGTCATGGAGTCCAGCCTTGCAAACACAATGTGGCAATGAAGGTCAAGAAGAGGGTAGGCAATGGAACTATAACCAGCCCTACTTCACTCCTCCTTTCTCTACAGTGCAACACAGCCAGCCTCTGCTCCTCTCTCACCTGTTGTTTCCCACCCCCCCATCAGTAATGTAGGGATAATTGAACCTTCCCTGCAGCAGAGGCTCTGAAAAATTGGAAAGACTATCTCTTGCTTAATGCTATAATTTTGAATCTGCAAGCAGGAAGCCTGCTGCTGAAGGAACAGACAGCTTTGAAGAACAACCTGCTTGCAAAGAAATGTCTTCTTAGACCAAGTCAGAAGTTCTTTTGGTCTTCCAGCAAAAAAAAAGTCTGCATATTTTGACTGTCCAGAAGTTAGATATCCCAGGATGGATTTGACAAAGATATGCCCTTTTGTTTTACTTTCTACCAAAAGATCTCATTCCTTGCATTCTTACAGTTTTTTATTAATCAGAATTTAGCAGGGGTCTTTGAAACATCTGAGTGTGAAAAAGCATCTTGCTTTTTCATTATATCAGAATTACACATTTTGTTACCTTCACACTTGTTCTCCCAGCTCCATTTAAGATGGTTAACAGGGTGGCCTCTAGTTGCAAGTTTGAATAAAGCACAGGTATTGCATATGCTTATTTACTTATGTTCTAAACTTGAATGGACTGGCAATGAAGTAACTGCTGACAAATGAGCTCAGTATATAGGGATGTGGGCGTGCTCCCTCAGCTAATGTGGTCCACATTACATGGTCTCAAATAGCAGGGAGTAATAGCGCTTGCAAATTATACTTCCTGCTGTGGTTGGGACAAGGAATTTTGCAGCAACAGTGCCTTCCCAAAGAAAACCATTGATGCTGCAATTTTTATTCGTTTCCAGGATCCTTTCAGGAATCTCCAAGGGAATCATTAACAGACTGCAGAAATCAGCTGTCACTTTAAATGATCCTTCTTCCTCTTTTTCTCCTCCATAGGGACCAATTCAATGATTTCCATTAAAGAAGATCAGCTTTTAGCCGCACTTTATACAAAATTCTCACTAAAAAAAATAGACCGAAATAACATTCAGGAACATAAGTTACTATTTGTTTCCTTTCCTTTTTTTCATTGTATCAGGAGATGCCGCATGAAGCAAGTCTTATTCTAATAACATGATTCAGCTTCTCTATCAAAACTTGGCATCAGATTTTCAGAGATTTGAAACAAAATGTAAATATGTACCATCTTATGTATGTAATTTCTGCATTTTCTGCATTATTAATCTGGTTCCTAGAGGAAGGTACAAGCTATGCTGCTGCTAAGTCATTAATGAAGTTCTGCTATCTAATTAATCAGAGCAAGTAGCTATGGGAATGGTGTCTTGTGAAGCTATAAAGATATACTCTGAAACATGCTCTGTTCCTAAACTTTGGTGTTGGCATGAAACTCTTAACTCAAGTACAAGTCATTATTCAGCAAGGTAATTTTGACCCAGTGTCAAGGGTTAGATGGTTATGATGGGGGACAGGTCTCCTCAGGTCTTCTAGATGGGTGTTGTGAGTCTTATCCTAAGTGGGGAGATGCGGGTTTGAACTCCCTGAGAGACCCCGCAGATCTCCTACCCTTTCTCACTCCAGTTGGCTACCTAAGAGCTGCCTCCCATGTGTTCTCCTTCTAACTGCTGATACAGTGATTATTCCAGGAGAATTATTTCTGTTAATTCTTAACTGCTGATGTTCCTAGCCCAGCAGGAATATGCCTGTACAAGGAATAACAAAAGATACATATGTTGAGGAATGATACTAAGTAACTGTATTCTCTTGTCTATTTATCTCAACAATTTTGGATTCTAGTTTTCTTTAAAATCTCCTTGTAGCTAGAACTATGTAAATAAAAGGTGAAAGGGAATTATTTAGCAATATTTAGCACAACAAATTATTAGGTGTTAAGGACCGCTCCCATATCTAATACAAAAGAGCAGAGAAAGAGCACACCTCCAGCTGGATAGACACACATTTTATAATTTGAGGCTTTCACAAGTGAACAATAACTCATGTTAAAAAAAAATAGAAAAAAAATTAACCAAAGTTTTGATTTTGCTCAGATCCTCAAAGTTAGGCCTGTCTAATCAATTCATGGTAATGGGCTACTGAAGAACTGTCTCCTTGTAAGCTCCCTATTAAACTGTAGCCTTATTTACATTTTACAACATTTATTGCAAATTAGATCTAGCAATGGATACCTAGTTCAATCAAATGTTTTTCAAGCACCTAGAAGGTGCTCATCAACAGATGTTTTGCTCAGTCAAGCTTGCATCTCGTGGTTCAATGTTCATGATGGTTTCCATGAAGGATTTCTTATTAGAATGTCTTAGGAAGACATTTGTATGTATGACATGTCCTCTAATCACAAGTGCAGTAAAGCATGTGTGAGCAAGCTAATTTGTGGTTAGCAACTACTTGTTACTTCTGATTTATAGATGCCTGAGATATTTAATTAGGAAACAAAAATGATATCTTATGATTTGAGTTGCCAGTATCATAGACATTCATGAATAACAAGTCAGAAAATTTGGCAGTAGCTTGGCTAACCTTGACTGATACACATATGCAAATTATGATACTTATAAATAAGCAACAGAAAAAATGACCCAGTTAATCTAAAATTGAATTGCTAAATGATAGCTTAGATAAATCTCATCCTAATCAATAACAATCAAGAATATCTTAATAAAATAAACCCATTAGAAGTAAAAATGCTCTTTTGTTATGCAACAAAAAATGTTTAACTAAACACAGAAACCTTCATTTATAGCAAACACAAATATCAACTCATTTCACAGTGTGACACTTGGATCATCAGAAGATGTTAATCTGATATCAACATGCCACCTTTCTCCTAAAGAACTTTACAAAACACATATCATACCAGGAATGTGTAAATCATTTCATGCCAAGAACACCCTAATCTGCTATGTCCCATCTCGTAAAACCTTTACGGAAATTGTTCTGTGAGTACTGCGTGAGAGGATTCAAAGGAATTCAGTATGGATAGAGACAGAATTATTGCATGTATCAACATATTTTTATGCATACAGTCCTACAGTCTTTTACCTGCTGTGGTCTACACAGGTTCTTAAAAAATTCCACCTGCTTTGAACAGATTACAAGAGCCAATCATGCCTCCTTTGCGCTACATCCCAGTTAGAGTAACTCAATCTCTTATCAACAGAATGTTTCATTTAAACTGATTAAAAACTACAAGAAAACATCATTAATTTTAAAGGAAAGAAAATAATGCATAATGCAACTTCTAGAATACATTAACCATGATTATTTGGTATTACTGAATGATTCCACAAAAAGTTACCTTATATTAACTAAAGCTAAAATTCCTCTTTTAAAACTGTAGAGGGGAGAATCAAAAGAAGGCTTATAATGATAGAAGGTGGCAACATGCCATTATTCTTTTGTTGTCGTTGGCAAGAACACAACCATGTGCCCTTTAATCTTTGTTATTCAGCCTGCTGCTCATATGGATAACACAATCAACCACTTCTTTCAATCAAAGGAATAGGAACAGAACTGTCTGCATTGAGAGAGGCACCAGGACTAGACTGAATTTATGAAATCCAACTACTACGTGTCCCAGACTGACATGCGGTTCTAAGCTGCAGAGATAAAAATATTCAGTACTTTGCTGTACACTTAATATCTTCTAGCACATCAAATTGGTTATGAATATGTTGAAAACAGTGGTCCAATAGATTAAAATTGAGAGAGATAAAAGATTTCTTCATTTGCTTAATTTGAAAGATATCTATAGTGTGGCACAAATTGATTTCCTTGGTAATAGCTTTAACTTATTAATATATTTTATTTCATACCTCACAAACATAGTGCACACATACTGCATTATTAATAGTAATGGCATTACTAGAAATAGCAAAATACTTTTTGAATAAAAAAAATTTATTCAACTTCGCAGGATTTTTTTTCTTTGTAGTTTTCCTAATGCTAAGTCCCATTTATGCCTGATGTGTATTTCAAGAGATCTAAAACCACTTTAACTTGAAAATTCTAGGAAATGTTTTAAGATTCTTTGTACCTTTTTTAACTCATCTGATATTTTTTTTAAATAATAATATCTGAGCAACTGATAACCGCCAATGTAAAGTCTTGTCACCTTTTAAAAGGCAGTTAGAAATAGTTTCAGGCAGTGGCCTGGCCTTGTTGATTCTGTGTTTTTACTCCTTCTAATGTGTTATTATATTATATCAGGAAAAGGGGATTAGGGCTAGATTCAGAAAAAGGACTTTGGTGCAGCAAGGCACCATTAAGTAGAACAGAGCCCAAAGCTCCATGAAGAGCTGCCTGAATTTAGACCAGTGAGTAGGCTATCCTAAAGAAAGCTGCATGTTTTAAACCTGCTTTTTTGTGCATGAAATCCCATTCATCTATATGGGATTCACAGTCCAGATCTTTACACTAACAGTGTGTGTCTGTTTTCTATGTATTAGCCTCACAAATGGAGCCTTTGCCTATGATGTGGAAGACCCATGTTTCCTTCCCTTGTGTGCCTGAGATCATAGATGCTTTGGCATGACAATGTCTAATAATTAAGCCCCTTGATCTACTGGAATTACTCAGGGTGCCGGAGTGCGATGGGTGATGTGCAGCCAGTGGGGAGGTCTAGGTGTCTCTGGAGAGCAACCTACACACTGAATAAGTAACTAGCCTGGGAGAGGAGTAAAAAGACACTCATATAAAGACACACACAAAAAAAAGATCTCTTTCACACTGCAACCTACATAGCTATAGCCACTAAGGACCTAGAATATGTGACTCTTCTTACGAAGCAGGCAACTAATTAGGTAGGTTTTACTCTTAAAGTATGCCAATGAAACTCCTCTTTTTCATAAGAACTTAATGATCAATAGTTTCCTTTAGATAGGTCTTGGATTAAAAAATGGTACAGGTCCCTCCAAATCCTCTCAGCTGAAAACCCCAATCACTGGATTACTGAGATGTCATCTTCTATACCTCCATTTTGCATTTTTGGCTGCAATGTATCCTGGTTTCAAGAACAAGAACAGAGACACCACTCCCCAGACAAACTGAGATACTTTGATGGTGGTGAAGGTGTTCTTATAAAAGGAGATCTGTGCATCTGAATCACTTCAGGCTGCAGAAGATATGAACTCAGGTTTCCCATTTCTTTCATATTTATTGCTGTAATGAGGCTATGGTGAAAAAAAAAAGCACTGTTGTGCCCATCCTGTTTTTTGAGAATGAAAACACTGAGCTTTGTGCACACCTAGGTGCGATTTGCATGGGTTAAGTCTGACTAAAATGCTTGGATGATTAGGTCCCTCTAAGGAACTTAGGTAAAGTTTAGTTGCCTCACCATCTAGTAACTTGATTAAATAGTTAGGGCCCTTAAAGGCAAAGACATCTTCCAAGTTCTATGTAGCATGATCTTTAAAGAGCTCTTGGATCTTGTCTTGATGCAAAGAGTCTCAATTTCACCCAATTCCTGTTAGGAGCTGGGCAAGTCATGGGACAATACACAGTCCCAACTGCCCTTGGCACTCATTATTACTTAAAAGTATTATATCTATACACTTAATAGTTATGTTTATATTTAGAATATTTTCCTTGTAAGGAAACCAAACTTATTTTCTCTTCAGACCTTTCACAATATGCAGTGGCAGAAACTCCATAAAGAACAAACAAAACAGTCAATAGGTCATCATTTTCTGTACATGTTATATTGTAAAAATCAGAAGAGTCACTGATCTGTCAAATGTGGAACTTGTGCTTCAGAGACTTTACTAATGAAAGTAGTCTGTAGATCATATGTCAGTTTTCTTGTTTTATTTTACTAGTTTCAACTTTATAGGCAAGTGTCAGACAACCCAGAAAAAAAAATATTAGTAGCTATACATAGAAGTTAGGTATAAAAAAAATGGCAGAAGCAAGAGATTACCATGTTGTGCATATGATCCCACTTATGATGCCATTATTTAAGCAAAGGTCTTGTTCATTTAAAAATCTGGCATTGGTAATTTAGCTAAGACAGGTTTTCAAAGAAAATCAATAGGACAAACAGATTTCATGCATGCCATTCAATCATAGTTACAAATGCAAATATTTTACACAATCATAATTCAGTATTGTTCCACTTGGATTAACAATTAATAGGAAATCAATAAATAGTTCATTATTATATAGGCTAGTGCAGTGATCTTTATAATCTAAGAGCCTCAGTAAAAGCTAAAACAAAGTATAGTCCACCTCACTGAATCCTTGTCTAGATTATACTTTGTTTGAATATCCCCACAGTCTAGTATATCTCCTAATTCTAAGGCAGTGGAAACATTTCTGAAAAGGGTTCAGTACAATTTCCCATAGCCTTGTATGAACATTCATAATCAAGACAAATTATGTAAAACCAATCTCTGCTTTAATTAAGAAAATGTGAATACCTCATACCTGCCTTAACACAACTTAAATAATTTGTGTGCGGAGCACCTTCATATTTATGTCATTGTATACAGAGCTAATCATACTCATACTAAATATTTTACACTCCCCAGGCTCTTATGTGACTCACAGTGGAGTAATCTTATTTATCCAGGAAGAAATCTCACTAGAACATCAACTCAAGGAGTAAAAAATGCTTATGATAGCAGAGGCCTCACATTTAAATATATGAGAGCATTCATAAGACCAGGCTTTTAATTTCAGAAATAGATAAAAATCTAGCTTAATTTTAAGTTTGCTCATCTGAGATCATAGGCACTCAGTCTTCTTCTGTAAAAGCTCATCTATAGTACAAACCCACTTTCATTCCTTTAATGACAGCCAGGTAACTTCACAGGTCCCTCATACCCTCTCACTAAAGAGTTTTGCCTTACATCTTTATGTGCTACGGACTTAACACTGATACTTTCAGCACTTCACTAAAATGTTTTTATTAATACTCTGTCTAGTCTAATTTAAGAATGTCCACTATCTCTACAGTGCAAAAGATCTCAATTCCCTAGACAGTTTTCCAGATAATCTTCTTAAATTTCATTAATTTGCTTAGCGTTGCTAAATAACTCTCTCTACAGATTTCAATCAGTTCAGATATTTAGATACCCAATTCCTCCATTTTGATCACTGCATATGCCCCATATATGAAAATGTAAATACATGTATGTCTAGAAATTGTACAAATTTATAAACTACATGATACTTAGATATACAGATATTTATTTATTTATACAAATATATTTTTAAGGGAGGTGGTCTGGAACTTTATATAGGGGTGTGCCCTGGAGCTAACCTCAAGCAACTGCCTAATCATTTCCTGTGTCCCAAGAAATGTTCACCTAAGCCTAATATATTCCACTACTTCCCTGACAAGGGAGTGGCCCCACTATCCTGGAGACAGAAGGTGGATTCACAGCAGTACTTCAGAAGTATCATCAGTTAAGCAGCCTGAGGATCACGTAAACATGGTAACCATCAACTGGAAATAAACAGGGAGTTGAATCTCTGACACATGCTACCTTTCTTGGCTGCTGAAGAAGGGGCATCCAAGACTAGAAGACTTCATTTCATAGTTTTGGAGAAAAGATAGCTGAAGCTTATGGTACCCAGCAGATGATAAAAGCAGAAATGGACCATCCACTGCTAAATGAGAAAATAGGTGCAAGGAGAAGAGGAGGTACGTCTGACTAAAAGCCAGGACACAGGAAGATACCATTCTCCAACCATGAATATCATCCACCTAACAGGATTGCCTTAAAAATTAATGAAAAGATAAAATATGATTTTAAGTTGTGTTTGGTTTGCAATCAGGAAACCAGTTCCTTCAAAGAAAAATTAAAGCCAAGCCAGCCTTCTCCATCTTATATTTCTGCACTTGATTTTTTTCTACCAATGTGTAAAACCTTTCACTTGCCATTATATAATTCAAACATAACTATTTCAGTCTGACTGACTCCTGTCAGTCAAGATCACTTTGAATTCAAATCCTGCCATCCTTAGTGCTTGTAGCCAGATTTATATTGTTTGCAAATGTAGTAAACATCCTCTCTGTCCTTGATACAAGACATTAATGGTAGCACTAAGTAGCGTCCAGCCTAGGCTAGGTCTTTGTGCAACCCTTCTTGATATATCCCTACAGTTTGACAGCAAGCCATTGAAACCATTCTTCTGAGCTTTATTTTTGCACCTAGCTGTGTAGCCACCTTACAGTGGGATCATCTAGATCCTTAGCTTCTGTGTGAAACTGTCATGTGAAATGGTGCTTGAAGCCTTTCAGTGGTCAAAGTAAATAATATCTGCTGCTTCTTCTTTATCCATCAGCTTGTTACCCATCATAAAGAGAAATAATTTGGTTTGACATGATCTGTAATGCACAAATTGATGAGGGCTGTTATTTTTCATCTTACCTTCCATAAGTTTATTTGCTGTGATATTTTTACAGGAATTTAAGTCAGGCTAAACTGTATATGGTTTCCTGGTCTACTTCCTTCCTCCTGGTTTTCAAGGATTAGTGCTATTTTTGCCCTTTTACAGCTTTTGGAACTTCATCCATTCTGCATGAGTTCTCAGATATAAATGCTAACAGCTTTGAGATGGTCTCATTCAGTTTGCTGAATCTCCTACTGTGAATTTTACTTGGCTGAGCAGACTTGAAAATGACTCATGAATCTTTTCCCCCTTCTTTTTCTTATACTACAATGATCCTTACCTCTATTTCCATATGTGTTAACTGGGTTATCCAATTAGACTTTTTAGTGAAGAATTAAAAAAAAGAAGACATTAAACACTTCAGATTTCTTATGATATTCCACTATCGGATATCCTTTCCTTTTGTGTAGAGATCTTTCTTTGCTCTTCTAGACACCAGTATGCTCACAGAATATTTTATGCCTCCTAATATCTATTTCTCATCTTATACTTTTGCGATTTTGTCTCTACAAGTTCATGCTATTCTCTTATATTAATCCTTAATAATTTTTGAGCAAATCCTTCTGTTGTTTGAGGTTGCTGGAGAGTTCATATCCCAGTTAAAATCATTGTTTAGCATACTTCCTAGCCTTTCTTTGCACTGAGTTTTACATTTGTGACCTGAATGTGGCTTTTAAGAATCTACCAGGCTTTGTCATCTTTTTTCCTTTAAATCCGCTTTCCATGGGTTCTCAACTATCAGTTCTCTGAGTTCATTGAAGGCTGCTTTCCTGAATTCAATTCATATTGTTTTCTCCACCTTAAGAGTAAAGAACTTTAAAAGTCATTATTTCCTATTAACCCTTATCCACTTACTTTCACTTTCTCACTGAGGTCTTCCCAATTGGCCATAACCAAATCCAAAGAGTCTTAATCTCCATCATCTTACCTTAACCCATCTGCTTTATTTCTTTGCAACCTGATGACAGAAGAGCTGGAGGTTTTCCACTGACACAAACTCCTGTTTTCAATTGTTAGTTCCCCTTAAAAAGCCACAATATATGACAGTTACGGTTTTATTTTCTACAGAAGACCCTGACCACAACAGTAAATAACCTTTTGTCATTAGCAAAGTAAGTTCAATGTGTCTATCTATGACCATTTGGGGGGCTTAAATGCCTTTCTATATATTTTTTATATGAAAGGCAACATCTTCCTTTTCCATTCACAATTGAACTGTACTTTCCTTTATCGATATTCTAATTCTGTGAACTAAGTTTCTGTAACACAACTTAAATCATTATTTCACTTGGGTACTAAGACATCAAGCCCATCATTTACATTACTGTTCTAAATCTAATCTACTGTATTAGATTATACACTGAAAATATTTACTATAGAGTTTTATTCTTTTTATCACCATTATGGTGTAGAAACTTTCCTCTTTTCAGTTTTAGGCCGTTAATGCTGACCTGTAAACTTATGCTACCATCATTTGCTAATCTAATCGAAAATTCTCCTCTTCCACAGCATAGAGAATGTTCCTTCTTCTTTGGCATCACCTGACTGAAAACCCTGGTGGGAAAAATTAACCCTACCTCTGCTCAGTTGTCCTCCTTAGAACATCACCCATGGGCAATGAAGACAAAGTCACCCTGCTTACAAGTCTGCAGCCATGTGTTTTTATTTAATTTATCTATACCTATCCGGACTGTTATCAACAGCTAGGCGCACTGAAGGGAACTCCAGCTGAGATTTCACTTTTGCTCCAAGAGCTATGTAGCCACTTACCTGCCTAAGGTCACTCCTGGCAGCATCCTTACAGTGTATTACCCATGGTAATCACAGTCACATGGGCGTCATATCCCTTTTCTTAGCTTCACAGGTTCTGTCTCCTGGAAGGCAACACAATTCATAGCTGTTAAGTCAACTAAGCAAACGGATACCTGCAGTACCTTCAAAAGTGTGTCACTGAATATCCCCAATATTTTTCCTCTTGAAAGTAGTAATAATTAACTTCTAAACCTCTTGATCATGCAGTTCCTCAGCATTCATGATTGAAGCTAGTTCCTCACTCATTCATAGGGCAGTGGATCAGTTTTTAATCTAGGAAAATGCCTGATTGGTTGCAGGGCAATGCAGAGAGAACCAGCAGCCAGTTTCCATCCCAAAGTCATCCCAGTCCACCTATCTTTGCAGCACTGCTCCTACCCCTTCTATTCCCTCCTGTATTCTTCAGCATTAGGTGTTTCTATGTCTATCCCATTGATCAAGGCTTCTCAACAGTGGATGCACCTTCATCTGCTTCCTAGGAGGGTCTGCAAGCAGATGCATCCACCCTTGCTGCGTCCTGCAAATCAACGCCAGGACCTTGGGTAAATGAACTAATCCGCTTTCCCATCACTATTACTCTGTGGTTCCTGCACCTTATCTTCTCCCTTCTTCCTCACAAAAGCACTATTTCCTACTTAATTTGAAAGATTTTACCTACCTGACTGCTCCATCCCACTCTTAATCACATTTATTATCTTTATTTCATCTGATGCACATAAATGTACTCAACATCCCAAATGGGATCTAACTTCCCTGTTCTGTTATGATTGTAACCACTTATAGTACATGATTTATTCAAGAACTCTTACCTGAAGATCATACCTCTTTTCGCCAGCTGATCAAAACTAGCCCTTGATTTGTGACTTTTTTCCTTAGAATTACTGCAGTGCCATACACTTATTCAGATTTTCAGCTGATGTTCATTGGTCTGATTTCTTTAAATTCTCTATTTTTAGAGTACTATCTTGTTAATATGATTAGCAAACCCACAAAAAGCTCTCAGGATGACCACATAAATACTCAGTCCAAAGACTGTCATGGTTAGATTTTTGCATGATGTATGTCCATGACATTTTCCTTTCCAAATGCATTTATGACAGGTTATATCCATCCCTATAATGCTAATAGAAATTAATGAAAAAACCCTCACTTTTAAACAAATTAGCATTTCTTGATTAAAAGAATGGAAACATGTTTTTATAGAGTTTATTTGTCCAACTCCTTCCATTAGCTGTTAGCAACTCAAACTGAAAGTATGCTTTCTTCCCTACTGTATTTTCAAAACAGCTCACTTCTCTTATGGTCACAATCTTCCATGATCTTTTCACAAATTCCAGTCACTCTCAGAAATTATTTTGCACTATTCCACAATTATTTTACTTGGGTTTACAGTTTACACCTCTTACTATGTTATCCAGGTACATGTTCCCAGAGCTATTGAGGTCAATATAGGAATCAATCTCAAATAGCAGATCAGTAGCCTTATTACAATATTTTTCTTGTCTCTGTGCTGCTGCAATATATTATCATCTGAAAATTTTGTTGAGGAAGGGAGCAAAGACATAAAACAGCAAGGGTTGTAGGGGAGGCACAAAAAGAAAACTAGATAGAACATTAAGAATGAAAATGTGAAAAATAAAAATATTCAAGGGACAGATTTGTTTTTTCACATGGCTCAAATCTTATTGAGTACATCCGCACTAACACATCTATGCAATCACAGCTTCTAAGCTGTATACACATGAGCAGTATTGATACCAAAAAGCAGATACTTCTTGATAACTGTTATGAAATGTTAAGGAAAGGAAAAATTAGAAAAAAATTATGAAGGGATAGAAATAAAGAAAGTGAATAATTTCAAAGCTAGTAACTTTTGAATGTTCACCTTTTATATAGTTCCCTGGGAAATGACAGTAAACTCCCCAGGAGGTCATGCAAACCCAAAAGGTGCCTAAATATTTTGTGTGTGTGTGTGTTTGTGTGTTAAAGAAAAAGCTCACTAAGTGGTAAAAAGCATTTGCAAGTATGATTAAGAAAAACAGCTGAAACTGAAGAGTAGCAATGACAGTGAACGTCATGGAAAACTCTCTGGTAGCAAATACATGTTGTCCTATTATTTATTGGTATTATATATGTAAATAAAACAAGCAGTATTAGGCTATGAACTAAGCTCCCAAGCGAGTCAGGTATAAGCTCCTTCACTTAACATACTAAAATACTACAACATAAAGTACTAAAAAAATGTTCTAATGGACAGTAAAGTATACTAGATGATTCACCATGAAAGGTCTTTTCCACCTCTAATTTCTATGAGTCAAGGATCTGTAAAACACATTAATTTCCAGGGGTTGTCACCCCCATTTCATTCACCAGTAATTCCTATTATCACTGCAAAAACAAAGTAACTAATAAAGACACCAGTGACATTTTGCTAGTTATCTGTAATTAAAATGCAGATCTTTTATTTTAATGCTGCTAACATTTCCCGAAAAACACATTGATTTGCATGTAACTTTATCTAAGTAAAAATACCTTGCAGTCTATTTCCATGTTTCTCTGTAGAAATAAAAATAGAATTGAAAGTTAATATACTTTTATTAGTTTATGTTCTCATCCTAATCTAGTATGAGAAGACAGACCTGATGCAATTTGTCATATAATTAGATTATGCAAGACCAAATGACTTCTGCTGCATTATTAAAAAAATCTAAGGAATATGTTAACTATCAACGGTTCAATATGCCACATTCCTGTGAATGGGCTTTATAGCTGCTATACAGTCATTTAGAAATTGAAAGTTTAATTCTATATCTTTGTAGTAAAAAAATGAAAACGTTGAATATAAGGTTTTTTTTCAGGCACTTTAATTGCTCATAATTATTTTGATCTAATTTGGGGTTTTGTTTTTAGAGTTCTGCTTATGTTGTGCACAACAACCTTAATTTTCTATTACCCATGAAAAGAACAAAAATACAGTAGTATGTCAACTTTCCACAAATTGTGTGGAAACCAAAGTATTAATTTTAAAATAAATCAGATCTTTGAAGTTGCAGGACAGAGATACCTAAGTCCTGTGTGATATGATGGAATGATACCATTATCACCTAGTTCCAATCAGAACGTGTGTAGGCAAGTGAAAAATAAGTGGGAACATCTATTATATTCCATACATAAAATCGGTATTTGTTAACTTGAACTTATCAACATGTGCACAAGATTTGGTGAGGCTTACTTGGAATGTGAGAAAATATACAGAATAAGATGAGACTGACGAAAACAGAGGCAGCAGAAATGAAAAACTAAGTTCCATGTGAAAGTTCAAAAAGATATACTAATAAAAAAACATCAATTTTAGGTTGTATTGCAATCATAACTATAATCTTGTAGAATACAAGTTATTAGAAACACACACAATTAAAAAGTAAGTATTAAAGAGGGGGAAATTTCCTTTTTTACATAACATTATGGCTATGCAAGGTTTCTCATAATTCTAACGAATGCAAACTCTTTCAAGCAGGTCAAATATTTGTTTAGCTTGACAAAGTTTCAAATTAGTTTTATAGCTGTGTATTAAATACATAAAATGTTCAAGTCTATAAGAATCTCTTCAGGAATTATACAAATGTAACAAAATAATTTAAAAAGTGATGAACAATATTTCTTTTCTGTATTGAAATTGCTGTTCTCTAGTTCTCACAGGCACACTTTCTTCTAATTTTCCTTGTTGCACTAAACATCTTTTTTTTTTTTAATATATCCTTCTACTGACCTAAAGAATGAGAAATGTGTGCTTCACCTCCTGTTTTGAGCTTGGTTTTTTTCTTCCACCTTTCCCTACCAATGCTGCTGGCCACACTTGTTCATTGCTATTCTCAGCCAGAAATTTTATTCTGTATTTTCCCAGTGTCATAGCTTGCCTGTGCTATTGTTTGTATTTTTAATTGTAGGAACTGGTCTTGCACATACCAAGGTCATTGAGAGTTTGGAACTGAACTGAGCAACAATGCAGTCAGGACTTTACTTAGAAAACTGGGCAACAGTCTTGCATTAAAAATTTTAAATGACAGTAAAAGGTATTCTTATAAACTCATTTGGAGTTGAGGGGTTGGCAGGAAGACTTACATGACCAAAAATAGACTCTGAATGGAGAAATGAGACAAATCAGAAACAGTAATGGAGAGCAAAAGGAAAAAATATCACAAAGCAAGGAAGGAAAGGAAAGAAAAAAGAGAAAGTAAATAGAACCGCAGAAAGAAGGAGAAGGGATATAAAGTATTCTATTAAATGAGTTAACACTAAAATACAGCAAGCTGTTTTATTTATAACCAATTAATTTTTAATTTTTACATGATTTTGTTTACTTAAAAAGTAGGAATCCTAAACCAGCAGCCTTAATCAGTTCCAACCAATGAAGGAATTTTGAGAAAGAAATTTTTTGTTCCCTGTTTTTTTTTTAATCTGAAGTACTGATATTGCTTGCATAAAATGTTCTGATTTGACAATGTTCAGAACCCAAAATTTAATATCAATGAATTTAAGGCTGACCATTAAACCCATTTTATAATGAAGGCGAAGTTCTTTACCATATGAAATCTAGAATTTTCTGTATTTTCTTCTGCTTTACCATGCATATTATTTACCTTTTTGTGACCTATGAAGAATTTATAAAGAACTTGTTAATACTTTTATTCTGGAAAGTATATTCACATTAGTACACAAAGTGTTGCCAAGGCAGCCAAACTAGCTGTAATGAACGAATCAATCACATTGAGTGAAAGTTGAAGAAGGCAGTTTTTCAGAACGAAAAAAATTAATTTGCCCAATATAAGGGTAACTGTACAACCAAAGAAAAAGATTACTTTCCAATATCTGGATTAGGAGAGACGATTTTAATAACTCTTTGATAGTGTTCTTTGATATTAACTGTTTGTTGTGAATAATTCTTTAATAGTAATGATGCAATGGAAGTTCACTGACTGTCAGATGCAATCCTGCAGAAAAAAACTGAATGTTTTAAGAAGTTGCCACCTTCAGCTGTCAGCTTAAGGCTATATGAAAATACACTTGAATTATAGTTTTTTGATTACTCAAGCTAACCCACCTTAGTTCACTTAAAGAAATCTTAGGAGAACACACTGCTGCTAACATGGCTCAGTGGTAACTTTTTAAACATCTGTTTCTCTATACCTTTATCTTCAGTCTGAAAAAGTGAATAAAAAATGTTTTCTCCTAAACAGTACCATCTCCCATTTCAGAAGACTATTAGACATGCATAAACACCAAGGACTAACCCATACCTATTTAACCCCCATAAGAAATTCAGTAACTGGAATACCAGTCTCTGCCCTCCAAGGTCCTAGCCAGTCTCTAGTACTGTATTGTACAGCCTCTTGTATTTATTTCTCAGCAGCATAATGAATCTTGAATTATTTTCTGCCAAGTAATGCAGCTTTGAAAGAAATGCTCTTTTCACGATCCTTGTCACGACCTGACAGTGAGGTCACTCTTCAGAAATAGGAGCTCTTGGTTTGAATCAGTGAGTCAGTGAACGTGAAATCTGAGACACCAGTACCAGCTAAGATGGTGAAATCTGATGATGATTCTTTAAGACATATATGCCTATAACTTTTGCTCAGATGTGATAGTACTAGCTTCTGAATGACTCACCTTCCTAGCTGGTGGTAGGTATATATATAGCTAGACAATGACATAAACGAGTATTTGCAATATAACATATTTTATGTATTTCTTAGTGAAGAGATTTATTCTCTAAGTAGAAAACTGAAAAAATATCAATGTAGTGTGCCATAAACAAATATCATTTTCTCATTATGACAGTACATTATATGTACTATAAGGCCTTCGTAGTAAGATTCAGCCCCATTTCAATTCTCACCTATCTTTAAGCAAGGTAAATGAGTTGCCCGTTCTCCCCCTAAAATTCATCTTAGCTTTCTTATCTCAACTAGCTTGACTTCTAGCTTATAACATAGAATGGTTTTGACTGATTCTTTAGCAGTTCACTTCCATATGTCTCCAAAGAAGCTTTGTTTTGCTGTAAGGTCAGTCCTTGTTATCACTTCCAGATAAACTGAGAAATAATTTCTTATGACTGCAACCATTCATAGTACACAGCACTTTCTATTTCAAAATGAGTGACTAATTAATAATCCTTTAACATGGTTATTTTTCCCCCTAAGTGGTAACGTATACTTGATAATGAGCTTTTGCAGCCTCATTGACAATGGGAGGATCGTCACCCATCTTTTCTTGCAACACTTTGTTTTATATTTGCAAGCAGTTTATTTACTTTTCAGCTTACTCAACAGGTATTTTACCCTTGTTCAAGTTCCGAGAGCATCCCAAATTGGAAGATGATTGCAGATCCAGACAGCTCCCAGAAAAGTATGTCAGGAATTTGTCTTAATGACACTGGATTAACACTTGGACTCTCAGAAGTATAAATTAAATGGCTTCTGCACTCATCTGAAATGGTATATACTTGCTCCTCCTTCTTTGATTTGCCCCTTACATATGGCATGTATCCTCAAAACTACAATAAAGCAGTATCATAAATTGCAAACAAACAAAAAATTAGCATCTTGTAAGCAAGAACATAAATGGCTGTCCATGGATCATAGAAATTGTGCAAATGTGCAACTGTGACAACAAAACTGGTACTGTGACATTTGGTTTTCATTTTGGTGGTCATTTCAAAAGCCATGCAGTTTTACCACTCATAAGAACACACTGCTTAAACTATGACGATAAATCCATCCAACTTAAATTTTCCCATTTCAGCTGGCCTTGAATATCATACCAAATCATGGTTTAAAAGACAATAGAGTGAAACAATTCAGTCTACACCTCTCTTTTGAAATAGAACATGACTTTTACTTTATTATTAGGAAAAAAATAAGATATAAACAGTCTTTTACATGAAATCCAAGTCTGTACACTTCTAGCATAAGAAGACATTTCTATGTAGCCTGCACAGGGCACCAAAACTTCAGAGAAGAGCAGAATTCAGATACATTTCTGAATTGTAATTTCCAAATGCCTGTTACTCCATCGCAGCATGCTCTGTGAAGTCAGATACACCAGTTGCCATTCTGAAGCTCCAAATTCTTTCCTTTCACAGTACAGGTCACTAGTCCAGCTTACTTGTACACCACAGGTGCAGATGCCTAAAGGCATCTAAGACCCCTAATTTTAAACAGTGAAGTTGTTTATTGCCTACAACCTTTGCCTGTAACAGCATTTCCTTTCAAAGCCCATAAAGCCTTAACATTGTAAGCTGTTTTGTGAGCTTCAAATATTACAGTAATCCTGTTTTTCCATTTACTCCTTCAGGAGAAGTGACAAAATACTTTCTTTTCTGGAAACCCACTTGTCGAAGGAAATGCATGTTTTGATTTATATCTTATGTTTTATATTTTTGATTTATATCTTATGTGTTGACACTTATAATTAATAGGCTAAGGCTGGTCCTTTCACACTCTCAGGGATTATAGAAAGTACATTAAATCTTGGAAGCTTGCAGAAGCTAGCAGGTCTGCCTCCTGTTACTGTCAGATCTGTTCATCCCAGAAATCAATAAAGGTTTGAAGAATGTATTTAGCCTGAACACACACGAGCAAGTTTATGAATGAGAAACAGTTCTAATTTAAAACTGTGCCTGCAGACAGATGCCATGAATTATTTTTAGTAGCTATGATAACATCTTGGGCAGAGGCCTAAAAAGCACTTACATAGAAACTTGTACAGATAAATCCAATACTGATATTCTCAAAATCTTCCCTCAGTTTCTACATAACTGTTTAAACTCTGCAGGTTCCTCACATGTTTTGAGTTTAAATGTGTGCCTAGAAGTGCAACAGTCTTAAAGAGCTAAGTAATTTGGCCCAAACCTGACTGTGATCAGTAATTAAGCACTTCTCTGCCTTCATCCATGACAGGCTCAATCTCATAGGCAATGAAAGCTGGGTGTAGACACTGCACAAAATGCAGGTGTGCCAATTCCTGCCTTCTGAAACAGGTCAGTGGAAGTGGCAGGCTATTGAATGTTACATCAGGGAATAGCTAATTGATAAAAATATCTGCCCAGTGATAAATGATGGGATGAGGTTCCTCACAAAATGGAATGACATTTCTTTTCAAACAATCTGATGGTCATGCAGTGCTCCCAGGAAGAAATTCAATTACCTTTCTATGGTGCAATAAACTCTGAAATTCTTGCTGCAATATCTAGCACCTCTTTGGGAAATGAGATGGAAAGCATCTGCTCTCAAAACAGAGCATCTGCTGTTTAGGCTGACTCTCTAGAGACAGAGGTTTGAACCCCTCAGGGAAAGGATGGTATTCAACCCAAGCACCTATTTCTTTCCCAAATGCTCCACTATCTACACTAGTGTATGAAAGGGTAACATCATATGGCACACTCTGCTATAACAGTAAGGAGGGGCATCACTAACAACTCTGTTTCATTAAGGTCTTTCTATCGCAAATTGAGAAGGGGTTAATTCTGCTCATGTGTGTTAGGCTGGCTCAGGGCAATTGTAATTGATTAGACCAATAAGGACATTTAATATAAACATGGCTGATATACATAGGTGGGATTCAACCTGCCCAAATCTAAAAGTTTCTGTAATGTAGGCAGTCTACATGTAAGAGAAATTTGAGGGCTTCTATTACTTCAGTAGAGAGATAATTGGTCCCGTCAATGGACTCTAGAAAGCTATTAATCTCATCCTAAGGTGGACACTCACATGTCATCATCTGAATATGTCTCCAGCTCTGGATAGCTATTTGTTATATCCAGTTCTAGATATAATGTAATTAAATCTAAGACACCTAGTTCACACATAGACAACAGCCCTAAAATTAAGATAGGCTGTATCCTACCCTATATGCATAAAAAAAATATGATGGAAAAGAGGCAGCCATACCCGTGCAACTGGAGTCACATGAGAACAGGTTCAACATTTCCAGCTGAAAAATGTGCTCAGCAGGTATATATGACTACAATGATAGAGGCAGAGCACAGAAGTCAGGAAATCAGTCACACTTATTGAGCAGACTCACTAGGTATAGATCCTGAAATGGAGAATCTTTGATTTCATAGAATTGTACAAGTTATGAGTCTGGCCCCATTGTGTTTGTTTAATGATTACCTTCTTGGCTTGGAGAACGGCCCCAAATTAAAGGCCAGCCTCTGATTCACCTGACAGTGAGCTTACTCTGATTGGAGTCAGATAAACCCAGAGCTGTTCACGGGCTTTACATCAATGCTTTCCAGCTCTCACTTTCTGTCTGAGAGAAAAAGGATTTCAAATTTTCCAGAATATTGCTGACAACCCTTTTAAGACTTGAAAAACCAGTCAGTGAGTCAAGTTTGGTGTGATGCTAATTAGTAACGATAATTAGTGCTTTATATTGCCTTTTATCTTCAAAGCACTTACGAAATGCTGACTTGGTGTTAATTCTCACAACATCTTCTCTAACCTTGCTGATTATACTAACAATTGAGAAGATGATTTTTAAAAAAAAGAAAGAGAAGGAGAGAACACCTCAGTTTCTAGTTTCTACCTTTCCTCTGTAATATCCATATAGGCACAGAGCTCCTGGAACAGGTTCCTACTGTGAACAGAAACTGTCCATATCAGAAGTTCAGACAAAGGTGGATAAACTCCCTAAACTTAAAAACTGATACACCTGTCACGCACAAATTTATGATGTGTATACATTTCATAGTGTGCATCCACACACTGATTTTTGTAACTCCCTTTCTTAGGTGCCTGAATACTCCAGAACTCCAAAGTGTACATACCTTATTCACAGGCATAAATTCCAGTATTTATCAAAGAATCCAACAGCTGGATGCTGCGAAACACGATTTATTTTTCATAGAGATAGCCTTAAAAGATTCATAAAAGTGAAGCTCTGGAAAGAACTTCAAAGATCTCTCTTGTGCTCCTAGGGAAGATCAGATTTTATTTTTTAAACCAAAAGCATATTGACCATTTTGTCCTTCTAGAAGCGTTAACAGCAGAGTGAACTTCAAAGTTAGATCAAGTTGTTCAGGGAAACTCCCAAGGATGGAAATTTCATTACCTCTCCTGGCAATCTGTTCCAGTGCTTAACAATTTTCACCTTATATATACAAATTTTCTTCCTTATATTCAGTTACAATTTTTGTTATTGCAATCTGTGACCAATACCTCTTGTCCTTTTGCTGTGCACCCACTACAAGAGTCTGGCGGTATAAGTCTCTTTCAGGTCATTGAAGACAGCAATTTGATCCCCTTTTAACTTTCTCTTTGCCAGACCAAGCAAATCTAGGTCACAGCCTCATACATGATATGCTCCAGCTACTCAGTCTTCTTAATGGTGCTTTGCTGGACTAACTTTCTCTAGTACTGGGACATGCAAAGCTGGACACAATACACCAGATGTGGCCTTCAGAGTGCCAGGTAATGGGGAATAAAGACTTTATTTGACTTGCTGGCTACACTCTTATTAATGTACCTTGGTAAGAGATTGGCCTTCATGACCACAAGGACACATTGGTGATTTGCATTGTTTGTTGTCCACCCGCAACCCAAGGTCCTTTTCTGCAATGCTGCTATCTCAGCAGCCTGTATTGCTGCATGAGGTTGTTCTGTCTCAGATGCAGGACTTTGCATTTGCCTCTGCTAAACTCCATGAGGTTCCTGTCAGTCCATTTCTCCAGGATGTCAAGGTTGCTCCAAATGGCAAGCCTTTCCCTCCAGTGTATTGATCAGTGTTGACCTCCTCCCTCGCTGCCCTCCCCGCTCCCTGCCATTTTGGTGTCATTCACAAATTTGCACTGTTAAAGGTTTCATCATCCAGGTCATTGATGAAAGTATTAAGTAGAATCAAACCCAGTACTGTCCCCTGAGGAATATCACTGCTAGTTAGACTTCTATCAGTTGACCATTCCCCATTAAGTCTGGTGTTCCGGAGAGTTTTTAAATCCAGTTTGTAGTCCATCCAGTCTGTATCTCTTCTTCTAGACTATATGTTTGTTATGGGAGACTATGTCAAAGGCCTTGCTTAATTCAAGGCAAATGACATATACCTCTCCCTCAACCCAATACAAAGAGCCAGTAATATCATAGAGGGCAACCAGTCAAGCATACTTGGCCTTGGTAAATCCATGCTGCCTGTTCCCAAACATATTCTTGTCCTTCACGTGCTTGAAAATGGCTTCCTTGAGGTCTTTCTCCATAATCTTCTGAGAGACTGAAGGGAGGCTGACTGACGTACAGTTCAGTGTATCATTCTTCCTGTCCTTTTTGAAATGTATATAACATCTGCTTTTTCCCAGTCATCAAGGACCTCCTTCAATCACCATGACCGTTCAAAGATAATAAAGAGTGGCCTCACAGTGGTATCAGTAAGCTCTTCAACCTTTCCTCATAGATAAGCTTTTCTAACCCTCTTATCATTCTTTTGATTTCGTCTGAATTCTTTCCAGTTCATCTAAAGCTTTAGAAAAACATAGTCACCAAAACAGGACGTGGTGTTCCTACTACTGCATACCAGTACACTCTAAAATGAAAAGCAACATTGCATTGTTGACAAATGCTCCAGTTTTGATTCATGATAGCTCCCACACTAGCTAATTGGAGACCACACTGAAGTCTGGTAAGGCAAAAAAAAGATATTTCTGCTTCATAATATAGCATTCAGATTACCAGGCAATGCCTTTCTCTCAGGAGAGATTCAGGTTTCTAAGATACTGAGTTCAGGGAGATCTGATGATTTATAGCATCCATCATGATCAGAATGACAAGATTCCATGTCCTTGACCAAGAATTTTGTGACGCAGGACTACTGCAGATGAGCTAAAAAAATAATTCACTTGTTATATTAGACTCATTATATATGTCTGCCCTACCATAAAATGTGAAAATGTTCTATTTCTTCCCCAAATTAGGTCACAAAAGTATTTTAGCAGCTCTGTTTTAATTAATTTTGCATCTAATGTTAAACACTTACTCTGAATTCCAAAGTTTCTCAATTTATTAAATATAAATTTTAAATGCTCAACACAAAACAAAACCATACCAATTAATTAATAATAATGATCCTTGGACAATAAAACACAGAACACAAATAGCATTGACCATCATAATGATTGCTGAAACATGCATTTAAAAATAATTTATTTTGATTTGAAACACTGTGGTGAGTTAACCTTGGCTAAGGTCCAAACACCCTCCCAGTTGCTCACTCACTCCCTCTCCTCAAGTGAGATGGGAAGAAAGTGCGATGTGAGAACTGGTGGGTCAAGATAGAGACAGGGAAGTCACTTACTCATGATCAGTTACTGTCATGGGTAAAACAGACTTGACCTGGGGAAAATTACTTTAATTTATTGGCAATTAAAATAGATTCAGGTAGTGAGAAACAAACACAAACATTAAAGCTAAGCCCTTCCTCCTCCCTTTCTCAGGCCCAACTTCACTCCCAACACCTCTACATCACCTGACCCCAAGCAGTGCAGGGGGTGTGGTGGGATGGTCAGTACATGGTGGTTTCTCTCTGCAACTCCTTTCCTCTGACACATTTCCCCTGATTCAGCATGGTCTCTCCATGGGCTGCCATCCCTCAGGAATGTCCATCTGCTCTACCATGGTCCTCTCCATGGCTGAAGGGGAATCTCTGCTCTGGTGCCTGGAGCACCTCTTCCCTTCCTCTGACCTTGGTGTTCCCTCTGTTTCTCATTCTTTTTGTTCCCTTCTCCACTCCCTGTCTTGTGGGTTTTTGCCTTTTCTTAAACACGTTTTCCCTGAGGCACCACAATCTTGGCTGATGGGCTCAGCTGTGACCTACAGTGGGTCTGTTGGAGCTGGCTGGAACCAGCAGTGTTTGACACAGGGCCTCTGCTCACAGACGCCACAGCTGTGATCCCCCACTGCTGATACCTTGCCATGGACTCCCAACACAAACTTGTACACATTCATTTAGAAGGAACATTTAATCCTGTCTTATCACTCAGCAGGTGACTACTTCAGATGTTCATCTGACCATCTAGTTAAAACAGCATTTCAATTTCTCCCAGAAACATACTATCAATGACAATATATCCAAGAAATTATTTGACATGGTCTTTGTACAAGACAACTAAACAAGCAGGCTGTCATAAACTTCAGGAAGGGACCTTGAAAGATCATCTGGTCCAATCTTTCATGGGAAAGGGAGCCTAAATTAAATTATTTAGCACTCTGTCCAATTGCATCTGGAAAACCTCCAGTGATGGGGACTTTCCTACATCCCTGGGGAGGTTCCAGTGGATGATTGTTCTTACTGCAAAACATTTCTCTCCTATATCAAGATTAAACCTCTCCTTCTGCAACTTGTACCCGTTGCCCCTCATCTTCTCCATGTGGCTCCTTGTCAAGAGAGAGCCTCCGTCCTCTTTGTAGCCAGCCTTTAGGTACTGGAATACTATGATGAGGTCCCCCTGAGCCTTCTCTTCTCCAGGGTGATAACACCTAACTCCTTCAGTCTTTCCTCACAGGGCAGGTTTTCCAGCCTTTTGATCATCTTCGTGGCCTTCCTTTGGACACTCTCTGGTCTGTCCGCACCTTTCTTGAATTGTGGGGACCAGACCTGGACACAGTACTCCTTGTGCAGCCTAACACATACTGAGTACAGCAGGATGATCACATCTTTCTCTCTGCTAGTAACGCCCATGTGGATGCAGCCCAGGACCTGAATTGCCTTTGTTACTGCAGCAGTACACTGTTGATGTGTTCAGCTTGTCCACCAGGACCCCCAGGTCCCTTTCAGCAAGACTGCTCCCCTGCCACACAGATCCTACCCTGTACTGGGCTCTTTGGTTATATTGTCCCAGGTGCAGGACTTTGCACTTGTGTTTATACAGTTCTTGATAGCCCACCCGTCCAGCTTGTCCAGGTCTCTCTGTCAGATGGCTCTCCCTTCCTACCTTTCCATGTCACCACCCAGTTTGGTGTCATCAGCATACTTGGTGAGGGTGCTTTCAATGCCACCATCCAGATCATTTATGAAGATGTTGAACAGCCCAGTGGGGCCCAGTATTGATCCCTAGAGGACCCCACTTGTGACAGGCTGCCAGCCTGAGTAAAAACCATTGATCACCACCCCCTGAGTGCAGCCCATTAGCCAGTTTCCTACCCATCTCACAGACCACCATCCAATCTGTGTCTTGCCTGTTTGTCTAGGAGAAGGCTGTGGGAAACTGTCAAATACTTTGCTGAAGTCCGGATAAACAACATCCACTGCTCTCCCCACATTGACAGAAGATGTTATTTTGTTGTAGAAAGTGATCGAGTTAGCCTGGCATGACTTACCTTTGGTAAATCTGTGCTGGCTTTTCCCAATCACCTGCTTTATTTGGTTTGCAGTAGTTCCTAGAAGGACTAATTCCATTATTTTCCCAGGGACTGAAGTAAGACTAATAGGCCTGTAGTTTCCTGTGTCTTCTCTTGGGCCCTTCTTGTAGATGGGTGTAACAATGCATTTTAAAATGCTTACACTAAAATCAAAACTTCTACTGACAAATAAAGTTTGATTTATATTACACTTTCTAAAATTATTGATTATTCCCCGATTATGACTACTGATAAGTGCTTTTTCATTGAATTTTTCTCTCCTTGCCTGCCTCAAAAGTTAAATTTGGAGAATTAGGTTTTGACTGTGTTTATTAGTTAGAAATTGTTTCACAAGCATTTATGAAGAAATTCCAGTGTTTTGACAGTTATTTTTAGTATGATCTACAATGTATTGTATTGTAATGAGTTTCATACTAATATCAGATATTAATACTTTCATGTTTATTTTTAAATAGTGAATTTGTAAATGTACTACCAGTTGCAAACGAAAATTAAATTCAAACAGACCATCATATTCAATAAAACATCCTTAGAAAATCTCTTTATTTAAGATGTAGAAGCAAACTCTACAGTGGTTTATTCCTCCAACCTTCTACTCTCACACAGTTTCTAAGAAGGCAGCCATATAAGAAATAATCTGTATCATATTTGGCATGATATTGAAGTAGACTGATAGGATATCACCACTTTTTATCTATTCTCCCATTTGCAGGTGAGATAAACTTGATAAAGATCTGCCATCTGAAGGACTGTCTTCATATTTGGAACATCCTGGGTCTATATCCTATATTGTATATCATATAAAAGCCCATCTAGAATTTTCAAAATGATCTAAATAGTTAAAATGCTTTGAAAAATCTCAAACTTTAATTCTAAATAGTCTCTCTAATTGTACATTATTGTATCTGTCTTTGATAACATCTAAAAGACCTCTAAGTATCATCTTACTAGAAATTAGCAAGAACAGGGAACAGTTCTTCCCTCTCACTATTCAACAGCAAATTGGCAAATCCTTTCATGTATCTGTAGCATAAGATTGGAATCTCTAAACTACAGTTAGATCAGTTTCTGAGGTGACTTAGATCAATTAAAATAGTTAAGCTTTCAAAAACACAGCTTTTATTTTTCTGGTAGGTAGGGTGTTCTTCATTTATGCTAAATAATTTTTCAGCCATAGGTTTACAGTGGGAAGGTTCAGGAGCAGAAACACCCTTCTCTATAGCCACTGAGTTGACAATTTATGCATCCCCTCTCCTGTACAGCACCAAAGCGTCTCTCTGGCTTCGCCAAAGATGAAAAAGAATTAAAAAATCCCCAAACTATTGCCATGCAGCTGCCAATATATTTGTGGCATACACACATACCCTAGCCCTCTCTGTATCATAGGGTTGTTTCATTACTTTGATATGACACAGAAACATCCCTGATGAGGAAAGTGGAGAGTGGTGGAGTTCCCATTTACATGATGAATGCCCCTGTCCTGCTACACTGGTCTTTTTTAAAGCCATTTTCTCCTGAGCTCCAGATGAACTATCAGTAAACTGATTTATTCTCTGCATTTTCTTATTTCTGAACAACGTCACAGTGGAACCTGAAGAAGTAAGTGATATTTTTCATCAGCTGCTTCATTATTCCCAGCTATGCTTGGCCTTAATATTTAGAATAGTTAGTAATACTGTTTTCTTTGCTTGTAATGTAACTTTTGCTGTATTGAAAACAAATGTATTGCTATTACTGGAAGCCTTTCCTGGCAGGGACTGAAGGCACCAGTCAGAGGTAAGCAATAAAAAAATGCATCTTTTTCAGACATAGGAGGGATTCCATTTCTTTGCTCTGTGAGAAAAAGTCAATACATTATCACCATAGCAATGCTTGCTCCAAGCTTAACAGTTTCTGTGAGGAGAGGAAATACATGCAGCGGTTTGTTATGGATGAAAAAATTTTTCAAATGGGTCACCTAAGAACTATAGCACCCAATGCTACATCCTTCTTTGTTCCTCATGATATTAACAAGAGAATAGCAGAATTTTGAATCTTGCCAGGGTGCTAAAATTCACTCAAATCTTGTGCATTATTTAAATATCTAAATACTACAAGTGATAACTTTTTCTTTCTCTCCATATATTTAGTTTCTCCTTTAACACAGATGGAGGAAAAATATCCCCCAGAAAATGAATTCACTGAATAACCTATTCTTTAGGAATTTCTGTGTTCTTTTGTAACGAATGGGAATGAGATGAAGGTTATTTTAGCAAAGACAGCCATTTCCTTCATTCCACTACTATCCTCCAGTTCCAAAAGGGCAAAGACCTGCCATTTTACCTAAGAACAAGTTTGCATTTTGTGCTCTTGGACCTATGGAAAGCAAAAACCCTTCCCAAAAGCAGCATTCCTTCACGGATTTTTCTGAAAAACACTCACTACAATCTTTAGATGTTCTGTTTAATTAAAACTCACTGGAATCTAGGGCATATAATGTGTCTGAATAAAATTGGACTGTAATTAAGCAACGTTTGCAGCAAATAGTCCACTCCCATTGTACGTGATTATATGGACTACAAAAATACTCTGAAAAAACATGTTCCTATTAACTGTTAACATAGTAGCATCGTCAGTGTTGTCTTTTCTAGTTATCAGACAACAATTTTTTTCATAACTATTGACAAGTAGTATGGGACAGGTATTACTCACTGATAATCCCAGTCTCTTAGCTATTTTGGACCCAAGTTACTGAGTTCTGGACACAACAGCTTCAAACTGAATGCAAAGGTTGAAAAGGTTGTGATATTACGTGATGTTAAGTAACTCTTCACTGTAATAGTGAATTTTATGTGCAGAAAGCCCAGATCTTTTGGGTCTCTGAGACTGTGGGTTTACTTCCCATCAAAGTTCTCCTCATTCTCCACCCAAAACATGAGACAAAGAGAAAGAAGTCAAGAGATTATCACAGCAAGGGAAATGACACATCATGGGATTTTGAGGCTTAGGCAATATATGCAAAACTCAAAGAATAAATTTTTAGGTAGCTAAAATGTTTCTGTAGGTTTAATATCTTCTAGGAATAATTTGGGGAAAAAAAAAAGCCCACAAACTGCCAGTTCTATTAAAAGAGAGACATACAGCATCAGTGAAACCCTTATTAAAGAAATTACAGAAACTACCCTGTGACTTGGACTGTGGTATTCTGCCATACAACATAGGCTTCAAAATTAAATGTCCTTCTGCTATTTTTACTTGGCTCTTAAGACAGAGGAAGCTTTTTCTTTGTAATTTTGAAGAGTATTCCCATGCCCAGTCTTTCGAGATATTCTCCTGGGAAGTTTTGTTTTACAGCCCTTTCAGCTAGAGGAGGTAATAGGATATAAGTCTCTCATTTCCTGGGCAACTGTGCTAACCATTAGGTTATTCTGTGAAAGAAAAGAGTAAGCCCAGCTGAGTTCTCTAAGGAAGAGACTGTTGGTGCTTACTTCCAAGTAAAAGCTTTCTCAGGCACTCTGCACTGCTCTGTAAGCTTTCAGTCTGCTAAATACATTTTGCTGCAAGTGGATAAGATGATAAGATAATGGAAACCACAAAAGAAGCCACAAAATATATATAATGTATTTGGCCTGGTCACTAACAGAAGAGCATTTAACATGGCTGTTAACAGCATTTAAATAAATATATTTAAACAATAACTTGGCCCATACTGTTAACCTACATAAAGGGCCAGGAAGCCAAGGGCAAATGGCACTAACCTCCTTGAATCTGCACTGCTTAGTGCTGCCCCTTGATGAACAGATATGCCTTGGATGGAGGTAATGCAACACAGAGACAGCGACTGAGCTAACGTTTAAGTAGCATGCTCTAGATCACTCTGTGGCCCTCTTATTTCACCACAGATGTACAAGAACACAGATAAGTCAGTGCTTATATTTTCTCAAAGTTTTCAAAATTTTATAAAGTCTTCAAAAAATATTTGGTTAAGAGTTAAAAGTTAGAAACTTCTTAGATTTTCCTTTAATCCTTGTCTTTTTTTTTATTTTGAAACCAGCACTCCTACCTGGAGTAAACTCAAGAGCATTCTGGTTCATAAAAGGACTTCACAGTCAAAGGATGACCTTGTAACTGAATACAGCAACACCAAAGACAGTATCAGTTCAAATTTTCCCACAATGATAAGCTAGTGTACCAGAGATGTGGTTTTCAACCTTTTCTACTTTTGGAAGCTTAGTCATTTTTCAGTAGCATATAGAAAAATTTAAGCTCACTGACAAATATTCATCCTGCTTTTCTTAACTACCTGGTTTTTTATTCTTTAGAAGGAATTTAAAGTCCCCAGAAGTCTAGGCATCACAGGTTAAAACCCATTATGCTGGACAAACATCTCTACACCTCATCCTGCAGTCATTTCTCATGCACAATTTTTACTTGCCCTTCTTTTTGATTTACATGAGAGTTCTGCTTGATGTGGTTTTTGGGTTCAGCTGACCTCCTGTTTCCTAATTATTTATTTTTTTTTTTTTATGGAGAAGGTGATTCCTCACAGCTTGTTTCCAGATGGTGGCTGAATTTGTCTCTTCTTTCCAAGGCAAATACTTTCCTAAAGTCTGTAACAGGAAAGCCAACTGACAGATGTAAGATAAAAGCATTCTTCTCTCACAAACATAGCAAATTAAAATTATACAGGAACCTATATTCACCTAGGTTCACTCCGCCTTTAAAATATACTATTTTGCATTTCATTTTCTCTCAAGGTAACATAAAATTACAATTACATTTATTCTGAAAAGCAACTGAATAATGAGTCAATGTGAACTACACTGAACTACCCCATGACATTTATTCCATCATTTTCACTAGTTTTAAATCTAATACAGTCTTCAGCATAACAATCTCTTCCCAGTCTTCTTTTAAGAGCAAAATCTGAGCTTCTTCTATGGTTAAGGGATGTCACTTTCACAGGAAAAAAATGTAATAGGCATAATAGAACATGAAATCTGCCTGACAGTTCTTTTAGGGAACAAAGCTGTAGAGAAATTTTAAAACTATGATCTGTTCTTCAAAAAAACAAAAGTGACAGTGGTTGCTTATTTGTCATTCTGGGAGGTATTGGCAGGGAATCCAGTAATGAGAAAGATATGCTCAGCAGTAGTGAGTTAATGAATCCCAAAGGGAAACAGGAAAGGGACAAACTCCACAGAACCTACCACTCTGAGAAACTTGCCATAAATAAGTTTATCTCCCAATGAACAAGGGAAAAACTTTTTTAAACAATTCTTTTTAGCCTGTACATGTAGGACATTTTTATTGTCCTTTTTGATCATGCACAGACTTTGTAAAAAAATTTATTACAAAGTATTGACTTGTAAAAGTCCTTGGAAAGTTATTTGATTTCTGGAGTTTAGACCAAATCAGAAGTACAGAGTCAACATTTGACTCCTCACTGCAGAAAGAAGAGCCACCTACCAGGCTTCAACCCATAATCTACACATATCCTCTAAATTAAATACCCAAGCTGAGGATCAGCTTCTGAATCAGCCTTCTGAGGCCAAGCTAGAACCACAAAGACTGGAGTCGAAAGGTGCTTGCTTTCACAGATACTGACATCAACCACCCTGTTGTTTCCTATTTAGATTCTTATGAAGAAATAGTTATTTGCTCCCAGCTTGCTTCCAGCTATCTGGCATTAATTCTGCCTTCCAAGTGGGGCACACAGAATAAGTGCATTGCGCAACAGTAGTTTTAGTAGTTTCCTAGAGTCTCTATAGTCTCTCTGCTATTAATGTTACATGTAGAACCCAAACCATTCTTTGCCCTCTTGTTTGAAATGCCCATATTGTCTGATAGCTGTCTCTAACTGGATGTGCAATTTTATGTCTAATACTTGGTATTCTTCCAGTAGCCATCCTAATACCACCTATTAATCTGGTCACTAATGTCCTAATTGCATTTTGTCATTTCAGGAAAGGGAGATGTTGTTCTGGACGAGAGTTTACATCTTCTTCAGTAAAAAATATTTTACCAATTTTGTTTGTTAATGGCTAAACACTCCTTCAGCAAATATTCTTCCATGGGAACAGCCTCTGACTCACAAATAGATCAGGTGCCCTTCTCCATTATCCTTCTGGGATAACATGCACTGTTCCCTATCTCTGAAGTGACTGTCTGTAAGAAAAACTCATTTGGAAAGCTATATACAGCTGTAGACGGAACAGTGTTTCAAAGGTTTCTAAGGCTTTGTTGCAGACTTTCCTCTACATTAATTTCCTGAAACCACCAAGGTCAAAGAAGCACCAAGGATGTAAGTACCATAATTTCTTTCATTAAGACGTTAGTTATGTACTTTTAAAGTCTTTCAGCGGGATCTCCGTTAAGGTATAGGTAGAATTAGAAAGTCCAGTGGAATGGTTTGAACTTTACCCTTCTGCTGAGCTCCATGGTGTTTGTCTGGGTTAGAGAGCAATGCAGATGATTGCCAAGCCAGGAACAGTTGGCTTGCAGCAGTGGCAAGATACATGACTCGCCACTGAGCGTCCTGACTCAGCAGGCAAAGTAGACATGGGACATGCATCCACGTGACCAAACTCAACCTGGGTTTTTGTGGGGATGTGGAGTGGGAAGTCAGTGGTTCCCTTTCTTCTTTGCATTCCTGCACAACTGTTGCACAATTTGAGCTGTGGTGAAATTATCAGATTGACCTTTTCAGCCTGCTAAGTGGAATGAAGATCTTGAGTAAACTGCTTTCAGAGACTAGTCTGAAATTGCACCAAGCAGTGCTGAGATGACTAGTTTCGGACAGCCCCAGGCAGAGTCTCAGAAACTCTGTGCTGTACTGGCATGGGACAAAGGGATTCACCACAAAGGATTGTCATGAGATGATTAGTATCCAAATAGTCTAACCTTTCAGTTTTTAACTGACCAAAATCCATTAAAGCAGTCTGCTCTGGGGCTTCATGGGCAACTCGAGTTTTTCTCTCAGGTACGGAGCAACCTGCACAGTATACAGATTCATAGATCCAGTTACATTATTAAGGCCTCTTATCTCACAGTCACATCTTTGGGATGACAGTTGCAGGGAGAATCACCTGAAGCACAGTCACCCCCATGCCAGCCGCTCAGCCAGGCTTCAGCTTCCCTATCTCTGACGTACGCTGAATGATCTGCTGGCTGCAGAAAGCATTTCAAGAGACTGTTTCTGCTTATGACAGAAATTTGCTGTGTCAGCCCACTGATTTGAGATCCATCCTGAACATGTATTCATTTCAATGGTCAACATGGGTCTGATTCAGTTGCCTAAACAAAGGCACCAAGGGTACCTCCCTGCCTCCAGTTGCCACTGAAGAAAGGTGCAGGTCTCTCACAGGACTTGTGTCATACCTGCCAGTCCTCTCTACAGGATATCAAAGGCATCCTGAATTCTCTAGGGCATCTCAAATGACACTTATCAGTTATGCTTGGGCAACAACTATGTGTTTCTGCCATGATACCAGAGTTAATCTCACTCCTAGCAAAGGCCGTCAGTTCTTTCAGTACTTTTGCTACAGAAGGGCTGGTCTCCAGTCAGATCTTCAGCCAGTAGCATCTCAGGCTATCACTAAAATTAATATTAAAGCTGAAACCATGACAAAATCCTGGAGAATATGTTATGAACAGGATACAGGAGAACGTGTGGAGCCAAATACATTCATTTCTTTACAATTTTGCTGTGTCCTCTCATGTTTCATACAGAGGGGACACAGTTAGATGAACTCATCCCCTCCCCTCCAAATGGAGCATTAGGCACAAAAAGTAGTTTTGGGAAGAATCTGGTCTTTACACCTCTATATGGAGCTACACAGTTCAGATCACAGGACTCTTTGGTGACGTAGCTGAATCCAGTTTATATAAGGTGTGAGAAGCTGTATCCAGTTGCAACAGTTATTGTGTTTCAGCAAAAATTCCCCATATGTATAACCTGCTTTGGAATATAGATGCATTGTGCAGATTTCCTCATCAACTCAAACTCAGATCGGAAAGACAGGAAGAAGCCTTCTTTCCTAAGAAATATTCCAGCAAGATGATGTTTGTTGTGATACTAATTGAAAGGCCTCTCAGACTAAGATTTTATCTTTCTGCTGTTGAAACCTGAGAAACATGATTGTACTTTTAGAAAATCCTGTAGTCTGAATGACACCAGAAAAAGTCTGTGGATTTACCCTGCCTAATGCCAGACTCGTAATTTAGGTCATCATAGCCTCCATTTAAAGACATGGGAGAAGAGACAAGACTCATGCATGTCCTCATGTACTCTCAATAGCACCTCCAGATGGCAAACTAGCCCACCTATCATCTGAGTCACCCACTGACTGTTGAGAGTCAAAGGCAATTACATTCCTGATGTTGGCTCTTCAGTTATTTCCCTAAAATTAGTTTGGAAAAATCTGGACTCTAAAATGTTTCAACATGCTGGCTGGCTAAACTACTCTTGACTCTTACAGAAAGAACTGCAATCTGCAGAGCAGAAAGCAGGGTTGGAAAAAGCAGAATTATCTCTATTTCTTCTGTATAAGTAAACCAAATAGTCAGATGAAGCACTGTTTCAAGTTCAGCAGCCCTAAAAGAGTTTTCCATTCTTGTCATTACCATCAATCTTAAAAGGAGTACCTTAATTAGGATCTCAAAAAAAATTTTTCAACAAAATTGCTTTAGGTTTTGCCTAAAGCACTTGAGCTAATCTAGTTTGCAACTGTATTTCTTTGGTTAATTTTATCAGAGCGACTGACTGATCTCTTTTTAATTTGCTAACATTCTTAACATTTTACTAATCCGTTTCTCTGTCTGTTCTTAATCATTGTTTTTTGTTGAGTGTCCTTGTTTCTTATTATCTCCTGATAAATTATGTTGCAAGGCATGTTTTCATGGTTTCTAAAAAAATTCCTGCATGTCAGTATTCGTGAGCACTAGTTGTATGGTTGATATACAAATAAGTCACTTCCTGTTCCCTAAGCTTTCATAAACAAACAAGAGGGGGAAAGGGAGGGTGATGAAGGCTTGCTCTCCATCTGACATGAAGCTGGAATGCAGCTGGAGTTTGTAGCTAGACCCAGACGTTGGGACATGCCCCCGTGTTCCACAGTCCAGATTGCCTTATGTACTATTAGTATAGCAGAAAGGAAGTCAAATAAAAAAATAAAGAGTATAAATTTGTTTTTCTTATGAGGCTTCCTGTGACCTACCTTTCCAAAGTGCAGTAATGGCTGATCTCCATCTTTTTCCAGAACCAATGTTAAAAGCTCTAAACTTCTGACTGTCAGTTCAGATTTTGACTAATAGGACTTAGTTGACACTTGTTTCTTTTGCTGCATTCATCCTGGACTAGTCACTTTAGGATTATTAACGGAAGTTATAGGTTTAATTCAGTAGAAATCAAGAAGCAAGCTTAAATTTATTTAATTACTAGAATCAAAGCTCCAGCCTGGTTGCTTGTCTACCTCTAAAATGACCCAACAGAAAGCATAGCTTCATGTTAATACACAAATTATGGGGAAACATATTTCTTCAAAGAAATACATTTCTTTTCATACATTTTAGACTTCCTAAACTACCCACCATATTAATTTCCAAAGCATTTCTAAAACATTACACTATCTACTATTAGCTACACTCATTTAAAATGAATTTATATTAGCTTCTACTACCAAACCATAATAGCTAAGTTACTAATATAACTTAATTTTGAACTAAGGTGCTTTCAGAAACAATTTTACCAAACATCCAAGACATTCCAACTTCATGAAGATATAGCTTTCCTTTCCTTTACAGACATCAAGTTAGGATTTTTAAATGGTATCTAGAGTCCTTCTGCTAGCAAACTAACTTCTATTTATCACCATGCCCATAGTCAGTTCATTTTATCTAAATAAAGCAAACTTCTTAAACCTAGATTTTCCCTCATTGCATTTCTACAAAGCCAAATAGCCTTAGTAGCTTCATCATAATTTTTATACAGAGCTGTTGCTAAGTAAAAAAATTCAGAAGGTTTTGAATTTCTAAGAACTATTACTGGGCTGTTCTTTAATATTAGAAAAAAGTCTACTCCACAAGAGGGATCACCTTATCTTTGCATATGTCTAAAAATTGCATGAGGCCTACAGCCTCAGCAAAAACATGTTAACTGAGGTTCAGACAAGAATAAATTAAGACCCAGTTTTCTGTTTTTCTCAGAACATAGCAGAGGTAAAATTCTGGAAATTCATGAGGTAAAAAAGATTTAGCAAAAATGAAATTATAAATTTTAGAAGCAAAGGAAACTTGTTGCAGAACTTCCTAAAACTGGAACAACTTAAGGGTATCATCTGACCCAGGAACTTAAAGCAGCGGCCAAAAGCAGTTCCTATACATAAAAAAAAAAAAACAACAAACCCACAACCTGGTTTAAATGCAATGGAAAATTAATAAGGTGAGCTGCAGCTAGGAACTTTCTAACAATTAAGGTCTGAGCACTACACTGGGATATAGTTTTAGCTAAAGGTGAACTGGTGTGAAAAATAAAATTACAGCAGCTGGCTAGCAAGATTCTTGAACTTTGAAATACAACTTTTTCTGTTGTGGAGATCAAGGAATGAGGTTGGTAGGGCTTGCTGGAAGACCTCCGGTGAAAATGACTGAGTAGAGTTTAAGGGCTAAAGAGAATGAATGTATTTTGATTTTACTGGCTCCTACACAGAGAAGAGCTATAGCCAAAGGTACAAACACATTCAATGCTCACCTATAATCATTAAATGGCCTTCTAACATCAGAAATCAAAAGCATGGCTCTGTCACCCTATTCTAGAAAGACTTGCACCATGAGCCTTATCTGCCTTCACATTTTGCTACTTTGCATTGCATCAGAATGAGTAAAGAAACTGGAAAAGCATCATAACTGCCTGATTAAAAATGTCTAAAGATGTCTAAAGCTTTTATGTACTATTTATTTGTTTCGAGCTCTAATTAAAATATGGTGGGCACCTCTGGAGGGCAATTCATTCCACCATAAAAACAGACACCTAAGACAGGTGGGATGAATTGCTCTTTGGAGATACTTGTCTCTTTTAATTTACTATCGAAAGAGCTTGACTAGTGTAGGCAATGCAGCTAATACATACATAGGTGGTTAAAATGAGTGAATCCTGCCCAGAGGATATTGATTATTAGCTGCTAGTGATCGACTGGGATATGCTATATACTTAGTTAAATTTCAAGCCAGATTAAGTTGAGATGCCTAACCCTTAAGTGACTAAAATTAGGTAAGATAAATCTTCACTTTTTATGACAAGAATGTCTACCCTAGAGGAGGGCTTGTAAGTCATCTTCCAGTTTATTCCAAGAGTGAACAAGCAAAGGACAATAACTTTTTCTTATGTCACTGTTGTGAACAGGAAATACTTTAAAATTTCATCAAAATATAGCTAACTAAATTTATATTGTAATTAATGGCTTTAATACCGTTGTTCCAGTAAGTCTTTTGAATGGAGGGAGGTGCTAAGAGGCTAATCAAGTTATCCCAAATTCAACAGTTACACATGGCACATCCAGATTACTTCTGACCACTATGCTGCAAACAGCCCTAGTCTCACATCACCTGCAAGTGGCTCTGGAACAAAGGGGTGGAGATAGTCCATCTCTATATATGACTCATTATTTTGTATGTTGCTCCAAAAACCTGTATCTGTATGCCTTTACATAGACGTAAGGATATAGCTGATTCACAAAGCTGATGATTCATTTCTGGGTAAAACTTCACTGAATATCGTACTTGTATTTCTGTTCTCTGGGTTTTTTTTTAGTGAGTAAATGTACTACACCAGTTTTTAAAAAAGGAGAGCATTCAAAATTCAAAATTAAACTAATTGGCTAATAATCCACCTGCTCTATAGCTACTCAGTAGTCAATCAAACATAAATTAAGAAGTTTGTTTAAGAAAAATAGAAGAGGAATATATCAATATTATAACATATAAATTCATTCTACTTTTTGATCTGTAAGCTATAAAAATATAGGATGTGTAAACAGATACAGATGTAACCCAAATAAGTGAGTTTCTACTTAAAAAACATGGCTAATCCTTCACCTGATGTCTAATCATTTCTACAACACAAAATATTAGCCTGGCACTAAATTTATATAACAAGAGCGTGATTTAGTAAACACTCTTTTCCACAGAATATTTGAGAAGTCATCATCTTTAGTTCCCAATTGCATTAATGCAACAAACATTATAATGCAGTTTACACAGTTGTTACTTTAAAAGTTGTTATTTTTAAAACCTTAAATTTTGTGACCAGAGCTTATAGTTGCTCATATTGATGCTTGCTGATGAATCATTTGTTCCTAAATACTTTTTTAATGTCCTCATAGAACATATAAAATATATACAGAAATAGTGGTTTTGATATACTGACAAATATTTAACATTAGAAGATCCTGCATGTCTTCACTGATATTTGGGGCACTGACAAAGGATGGGGTCAGATGTTTCAGCAACGTACCTTTGTACTGCAACCTGAAGGATGTTTCTAGCTTGCTAGCAGGTATTCAAACTTCTTTCTGGCAATATAAACTCAATAAGGAGTCTTTCTGCTAAGTGAAATGGCAGGAAGAACAGGTATAACCGTCTCTTTCTAATACCCTCTTTCAGAATTTCTTGAGCTCACCTTTTTCAATGGCAGTTACAGACCTGGATATACTCTTCCTTACTGACCTCAACAACATGGTATGTAAAGGTAGAATCACTTCTCCCCCTCTTCACTTCTCCATTCTGTAATGCAGGATTACATTAAGTCCTTTCTGATACAACATTGTGCTTAGATGTTATAGTAACAGAGTATGGATCCTTTAGTGACTTAGGAAAATAGTCTGCCTCACCATGTGAAAAAATAGTACACAGCTGTGCATCAGCTAAGCTATACAGTTCCCAGCTGATGACCTTATAGGCAGTCTGAGCTTAGAGAGAGTAATGTTATCGGGGTGAGAAGACGAAAGAAAGGAAGGGAGAGATGGTGCAAGAACTGAAGGATAGCAGTGGGCTTTTATCTGCTTGATGAACTGAGTAATAATTTTTTTTAGTTAGTCTGTAAAATAAAGCCTGTCTGTTTAATTGTAGTAGCTGTACAGGGCTGGAAGCTATCAGAATTATGCTACTTTTGTGGTCTTGTTTCTCTTCTTTAAAAAAAGTGTACTAGAGATAAAATCTTCTTTTTTATATTCATATTAAAAAGCATATTCTTTTCAGGAAACAACTTACTAAGTAATTTGATTGTAAAAGTGAAAACATTGTGTAGCTTTATGGAATTTTTTTTTTTTTACAGCACTAATTTTTGAGTTACTGGCTAGTACAGGAGTGCAGTTGGATTCCAGTCAATGCTAGAAGCTTTCTTTGTAGTAGAATTAAATTCTGTTAAAGGATAAATTGCATATACAGATACATTTTAAGAAGTACTTGTTAATCAGATAGTTTACGATTTTGTGGTCTGTTGCTTTCTACGGTGTTTACGTCTGAGTTGGAATATTGTGCAGTACTAACTTGGAAGCCTATACCTGTAGAAAGAAGGCTTATTTAATGAGATCTACTTTTAAAAAGGGCGTAACTAATGCTATTTCATCTTTGGTTGTCTAGCACTGCAGCCCTTTCTGTTACCTGAGTAAGTAGTGACATTAAAATAATTACAAGGTAATTATTGTTGTCATTCTGTTTGCACTTCTGATGCTAGCACAAATTCAGTGTTCTAGTTCTTTCAAAAGATCTTTGAGTACTAGGGAAATTTGAGGGTGTGGGAAGGGGTAATAATCTTTGAATCTTGAGACAGGGCTTTTAGAGTCCTTCTTGTGACTCGTCTCTATGATCAGTTAGGAAGGTCTGCAGGACTAAGTTTTTTAAAATGAACATCCGTCTTAAGTGCTAATGGAATGAAAAGTGCCTGGCTGCTTCAAGGTAACATAAGCACTTCAAGAAAATACTTTTGCGTAGGTGGGTCAGTGGCACTTGAGTCGTAAGTATGAAATGTTGAAGGATGCAAAAATTCTTTTGAGTGTATGTATATGTACACACATCATGCTCTGGTGTGACCTTACTTTTTCTTGTTTGTCATAGCTCTGTTTACTATACTATCATTTATTCCTTGTAATTTTTATCCGTTTGCAGGAATTTTAGTTTTTCCTTTTCTATGTCATCCCTCTCTTGGTAGGTTACTTAATCTTTCTACGTCCAGATGTTCCTCCTTCTAAAATAGAAGCTATTTTGAAAGGGATAGCAAAATTTAGGACTACTTAGTAGTTTGTATCTCGGATTAAGGTACTTTCTCAAGAAGTTGTAGTTAGTTCTCAGATGTCCAAGGTAGCATGAATCTTTCCAAAGATGGATCGTGTCGCCTCTCTGCCTTTCTAATTGATTTTTGTCTTAAAACTCCTACTGACATTTGAAATAACACACTAAAATGTCCACTAACATTAAATATGTGTTCCATTCATATTCAGAGTAACATTTCCTGGCTATAACTGTTTCTTGAACAAGCCACTTAACTTTTGCTATAGCTGCAACTCTGGTCCTAAGAGGATTTTAGTATGTTCTAAGATGATGCATGTTTTGTTTTAGAGCATTGCATAAATTTCTTCAATGCAGTTTTGGTTCTCCGAAATATAGAAGCTCTGTTCAAATGCAGAACGGTGCTTAGGTCTGCTTCTTCTCACACTATATGCTCTACCCCTTGCAGAGGTGTTTCTGTTTGTAGTTTCTCACTCTTGGTGTATGCGTTTCACATAATCCCTGCATGTATCTTTGTAGTTTGCTATCTCAGTCTGCTCTAATAGAATTTTATTTCTTGTCAGAGCTTGCAATGTAATATAGAGATGTGCTTGGATAACTGAAGTCCACGCTTTCCCTAAGTCTGATGGAGAATCCTGACGCATTTTTTTTCTCTGTTTTGTTTGTTTCTGATTTATATTACAGTCTGGTCCCAAATTAGAGATTTCATGGTCCTCCAAAAAGCATGTGTCTGACTGAACTGTCATTTCATTAATAAATGCCTCAAAAAATTCTCCCTGGATTTCTCATATGAATCTAGTAATTTTCAAAAGCGTCTTGCCTTAAAACATGACACTCTTCAAATAGATTACCCTTTCTTCAGGAGCAATTAAGGTTGAATGTGTTGGATCATTCCATTTTACATCAAAACCAACAAAAAAATCCAACTATCCTTTTGATCCTTGGGGTTTTGGTTTGGTTTGGGTTTTTTTTTTTTGGCAGGGGGAGCAGCTGGGTGTTTTTAGTGGTTTTGCTGTTGTTTTATTAGTGTGGTACCTTTATGAAGGTGAATGGAAATAGATTTTTGTTTGAATTTCTTCTGTTGTAAAAACCTCTAGCAGAATTCTAGTTAGACTGGGATCCTGAACTACTGCCCTCTCATCCCTCCCCCATTTTTAATCGTCTTTCTTCCATGTTACAGTACGCATCCTTCATATCCTTCTGTTTCTTCCTTTTCTTGTAATATCATAAAGAATTTTTTTGATGGAACTAGGGAGATACATGTTAGGCAGGTTTTTGAGGATGGTCAGCAGAAGGTGGTTTCTTTGTTTGCTCATCTGTTGTTCTAAACATAAGAAATGGACCCCCATGGAGTAAGAGGGAGAGAAACACATCTTGATCTGTTAACTCTACCTCTGCAACTAACTTCACTAGTCATACTACAACATGCTGAAATACGGTGTGCTTAGAATTACCTCAGTGTAGATGTTACTGCATTAGTGACCCACTAGCCTAGTGATTGTGGCACTCTTACAAATATGAAATACTGAAGGACACCAACAAGTCAGTTGAAATTCCTCAATTTTAACTGGGAGCTTATATTTCTTGTATTTCTACAAATAGATGAATAAAGAGGCTATGGGGGGTGCTAATTTTTTTTTCTTTTTTTTTTATCTCCTGCCCCCTCACATCTCAGGCATGGCTATATATTTAAACAGTCTGTAGGAAAAAAATAGAACAAATTCAGCAAGAAATCAGAGAAAAAAAACCCATGAAGATATCCTTTCATTTAAGGTGACCAGAACAATTTCCTGGGAAGTGGAAGATGTGGCATAAGATGCAGATGATCTGTTCTCAAGTTCACCCACAGGGAGCATGAGCAGTAAACTTATCTTGGGAAGCTGGACCAGTTTCTCTGTATATTGCTACAAATGGCTGGAAAACAAAACATTATTTTTAAGTTGAGAACATGTGTTTTATTTTGTTCTTTTCCCTACAGAGCTGAGAGAACTTTTAAAAATCCTCCCCACCTAATGTGAATGGACTTTACCCTCACACAGCTTCTGAACTACAGAACCATACAGCTCTGCTTTGACTTGTGTGTGCATGTACATGTGAGGGAGGGAGGTGAGGGAAAGATCCTATCTATTTCACTCACTACTTTGTGTCCTGATGGGGTCTAATAAGTCACACAGGTCAATTGAGTTGTATTGCCTAGGTCTTATGACCCAACGGAGATGAGTTTTTCTTCAGTGGGCCTCAGCTGGTAGTAAAGAGAGAGAAGACACTTTCCCAGCGTTGGCTGTGAAGTTAATGTATTGTTAAATGTGACAGCAGTCTTATCAGTGAGGATCTGTGCCCTGTTTGCTTTGTAAAATGGCTAGCAAAGAAGATGAATAAGGAATGGTGGAGTTGTGCTCCATGTCAGAGACAAAGAAATAGAAGAAAACTCTGACTCAGGAAAACAAAGATGCAAGAAAGTAGCTGTTGTGTTGCGGTGCACTCAGACTATTAGCTTTGAAATACACCTCTTGCAGAGGGACGGTGACTTTGCAGAGGCTTTCCTGACATCCTTTGAGAGATTATGTACCACACTGGCTATGAGAATACCCACAGTTTTTTTCCCCTAATTTTCCAACTAAAGGAAGAGATCCTGATAATCTGGCTACAGCTGATGCTACATGTTATAAACAGTTCATGGATCCTGCACCTGTGGCTGTCAAATCATGCTAAAACCATAAGATCTGAGACTTCAGAGTCTCCAGAAGCAATGCCTCTATGTAAATCATGCTAAAGTTTTAAGAAAAAGCAAATCAAAGGAAAGAAGGTAAAACACACAACAGCAATAGGACTTGGATTAATCTATAGCAGATGGCTATCTGAGGGAAATGCTTCAAAACAAAGCCTTCAGAACTGTTGTAGGCACAGCACCTGATGCTTCTAAATACAGATTAGCAAAGCCATTTGTAGCACAAGAATTTGGGGGAGAAAAGTTGAGAATTAAATGGACTCCTAATTCTGAGTTAGAAGAATGGGAGTGGAAGGGAGAGCAAGGATTAAGGAAGCCGGTTGGGTAAGATCCATTCCTTGTCTTATCAGGTCAGTTACAAGCCTCCAGAACAAAGACCGAGTTCCCAGCGTACTATACGAATGTTACTAAACTGCATGAGAAACTGCAGTACCTGATAGCAGAACCAGCAAAATCCATACCTTCAGGTGCAGAGTCTAGCATGGGAAGCAGTAGAGAGGGAGAATGTCCCACAAATAATGGCCAAGTAGGCCTTGTCCAGATGCTTTGAAAGATGTTAAAATCTAAGCAGAATAATAAATTGTGGGGTTGCATGCTTGCCTTTTGGTTTAACTGTCTACTACATGCTCCTAGAACTATCAGGAACAGTGATTCTTCTTGGGACCAGTTGAAATGGAAAGTTCCTTTTGGCTGCCCTACTGATACATATTAGTAAGAAAATCACCTGTCAAGTGACCAAGGTAGTAGTCCTTGGTAATTAGAAGTCTACAGGGCAAAAATAAACCCAACCCAAAACCCTGCAGGGAATAACGTGGCTAGAGCAGCAACAGGTATATGCATAGACCTTGGAGTTCAGTAAATGCAATGTGATGATTCATGCGTTGAAAGTCTCTGTGTGTTTGAACTTATGGCTGAGAAAGTTCACTAAGCTATTAATTTAACTGAGCTCTGAGACTCTGCATTTTAAAAACAACACAAAGCCTGAAAGGGATTAATTTAATTTACAGTTGTTCAAGAAAACTGTTTTAAGTAACTTACAGTTACTAAAAATATGTCCATGATAACTGGGTTTTTAAGCAGCTGCACCATAGGCTACCTTTTTTTTTTTTTTTTTTTTTTTGTGATCACAGCATCATCCCTTCAGTTTCCTAGCTAGACTTCCAAAGCTTTCACTGACAACACAATTGTTCTAAAAATATCCCTGGCATCCTGCTCTGAGTCTGGAATTTGAATTTAAAATTGACCTATTTTATCCCTTTGAGAAGTCTCAATAATGTGATTTCAGTCTTGTGTGAAAACACAGTAGAAATGGAAATATAATCTCATCCCATTTTTTCTTTTTGGGATACACAAGATTATTGCTTGCATATTAGCATGTTTGAACTGCTGCTAGGTGTTTTGTTTTTTTTTTTTCCTGCCAAGCCAATTTAGCTTCCAGTAGAGTTCAGGTGTTCCATGCCTTGTAAAGGACGCAGGGTTTATAGTTCTCATGTATATGGCATCACTTCTGGCAGAAGACTGGTCTTGATGACCCAAGTGGATTTTTCCAGTCCTCTGTTTCTATGGTAGGTCTTTTCAATGGGATTGCATCCTAGTCTGTATTTTATTTCTTCATCCTACGTGACAACCCAATAAACATTATTCCATATGGAATATGTCTCCAGTTGGAGAGGACTTGAGGTTTCCAAGTCTCAGTCCAGTTCCAGTCCAAGGTCTGGTTTCAAAGCTTACTGGCATATGTAGATCTCAATGTCAAACTGCACTATATCTTCCTTTTAACATAGACAACATTTTCAAAGCAATAATATCTTATAAAACATTTCTAATACATCATCTTTGTGGGTTTCTAATACTTTTTTTTTTTTTTCTTTGAAATTCTTCCACTTCATTCACACGCTACAGTGCTGTTGGTTAAAATATTCTGGGTAACTTTGCTTGCTCTTCAGGGTGATTGCAGATTATGTCCTGGTAATATTTCTTCTTCAACTGTGTTTGTCTTCAGGTAATGCATAACGGATTTAGACAAATATATGTAGGAAAAGTCTGAATTTCTATGTAATGGGAAATCTGGTGGAATACTGTTAAATAATTAATTGCTGCAATCTTGAAAGGAAAAAGCTACTCATGAATACCACATTTACTTGAACATGTACCTATTTTTATTTATTCTAATGCCAGTCACATCACCATGGCAGAAGTAAGATGTTGGGGTTGTTTTTGTAGATCTCTCCACTATACCTAAAAGAAGTCATTATCTTAACTTTGAGAGCTGATTATATATGGTTCAGCATTACAAAATGACAGAGCTGTAAGCTTTTACTTTGCACAGGTTTTTTTGTGTGTGTGTACTGTGTGAGTTTTAAAGAAAAAATTTAAAGAAGACAACAGAGTTTGGCTAACATAGAATTAAAGTCTAAATATTATTGCAATAGAAAGAATAAAGACAAAAGTGGGTGAAAGGGTGCATAGAGGGACCTTTTGGTTAGCAAGCTCTTTGGGATTTGTGACAGCTGGCATAAAAAATAAAGTGTGGGGGGGGGTTGTTTGTTTACCTTTAGCATGTCTCATACAACTAAGATTGGGAAAACTTGACTTGCAAAAAACCTGACCAAGCAAATAAATTTGGAGAGTTGAATTTGTTCATTTAAAAAAAAAAAAAAAAATTATTTTTTGAATATGTGAGATTTGTTTTCCATCCTTTGTGCTTTATATAGAAACTAAATGTAAGTAAGCATAAGGTGGTGTCGCTATGTGACCTGGAAAACAATTGGATGGAGAGGAACAACCATCTCCATTGTAGGAATGGAGAAGAAGGCCTTGTCTCTAATATGGAGGCAGTATCATGCCTGCCCTGTGCTTTTTATCATTAAAGAATCCTTCATAATTTAAAAACACAGGACAAGAATTATGTTGTAAAGTTTTGTGGCTTGTGGTTGTTTTTTTGGAGGTTGGGGTTCCCCCCCCCCAATAATAATGAAGTCTCAAAATAAATACCGACAACCTAAAATATAGATAGAGGTACATTACAGAGTAAGAATACAAAATAGACTTTAGCTTTATTGGAACTATGTGATGAAGAATGGTCTCTTTAATCACATTAACAGCTTCACAACACATCTTGACAGTGACAGAAGCTTAGTGACCAAGAGGGTGGGTGTGTCCCCCCCCCCCCCCATTATTACTGATTTAAGTCCTATTTGTGGAGAAAGTGTGATGGTAAGAGCTAGTTGCTTCAGGTGAACAAGGAACTCTAACATCACCTGACTGTAGTAAATTGCAAGTTTTATCGCAGAAGTACTGAATTCTGTGGTTCGTAACTCCCTGGCTGCAATTTGATATGTAATCTGTCTAGTTTACATATTTTGAAGTTATCTTATTCCAGACTCCCTGTTTGCTTGTGAAGAAATTACTCTATTGGTTTGTACCATATTTTGAAAGCTTAAAAAAACAAGGCCTAGAAATACAATTCAAAAGTATAAGGGTTAGTTTATGAAATCATGGAACTTGCCCCTTTACGTCCAGTCATGCAGGATACTGGAGCTGTTGAAACCTAGTGGAAATTCTTGTTCTGCTGTGTTGAAACTCACGTTTGTACAATGCTGATCTGTGCGAGCAGTGATAGCAAACAAGAAAGACTACCAGACTCTGATTCTGGATGACTTCTGAACAGTTTGCTCTGCTACAACTTATTTATAAAGGTGCTAAGTGAATGAACACAGCTGCTGAAAAACCTACCTTAAAGTAAAAGGGAGAGGCTGACTGGCAAAGTGCTTCGTTCTGTAACAGCAAGTAGATGTTAGCAAACAGGAAAAGAGTTGAGTATTGTCAGAAGTAAGACACTTTCTGGTTGCAAAGCACTTAATAGTAGCTTTCAGTTGACTGAGTTTATTCTGATGGTATAATAAATCTATCTTTCAAACATGTACTGCTAGATCAAAAACTCTGCAGCTACATAAAGCAAAGGGCTAATCTGGTGCAAACAGTCTCCAAAACTATACTACCACTTGTTGTGGTTTAGCCCCGGTCAGCAACTAAGCACCACACAGCCGCTCGCTCACTCCCCCACCCTTGTGGGATGGGGGAGAGAATTGGAAGGGCCAAAGTAAGAAAACTCATGGGTTGAGATAAGAACTGTTTAATAATTAAAATAAAACAGCAATAATACTAATATAATGAAAAGGAAAATAATGAGCGAGAGAGAGATGAAACGCTGGAAGAAGAGGGAAAAAAAAAAGGAAAAAAACCAAAACTAAACAACAAGTGCCGCAACCGCTCACTACCCGCCGACCGACGCTGCCGGTCCCCGAGCCGCGATCGCTGCCTCCCCTGGCCAACTCCCCCCAGTTAATATACTGGGCATGACGCCACATGATATGGAATACCCTTTGGCCAATTCGAATCAGCTCTCCTGGTTGTATCCCCTCCCCTCCCGGCTTCTTGTGCACCTGGCAGAGCATGGGAAGCTAGAAAGTCCTTGACTAGTGTAAACACTACCCAGCAACAACTAAAACACCAGGGTGTTATCAACATTATTTACATACCAAGTCTAAACACAGCACTATGCTAGCTACAGTGAAGAAAATCAACTATCCCAGCTAAAACCGTGACACCACTTTTTTTCTAAAAAAAACCCCAGCAAAACCAAACCAAAACAAAACCCAAAACCCCAAAACAACAATACAAAAACCCAACTAAAAAACCAAATTTGAACCTATAATAATGTTATACTAACTACAAAAGTATAGTCAATATTGGATCTAGCATAAGGCTGATCTGCATGAAATGTGTACTCCTGAATGTTCTTACATGGCACAGTACTGGTGGTATTGCTCAGAATCAGTCTCAAAGAAAGAATATGAAATATGAGTACCACAGTCACATTAGAAAAAAAAAGGCGGGGGGGGGGGAAGCTGGCTTCCTCTGCAGACCAAACAAGAAGTGAAAATATGGCTGTGAATGAGGACTGAATATCAAGCTCCCAACTGGTGCCTTTAACAGCCTCACAAGTTGGAGACTACTTGTGATTTCGAGTGAAGAGAAAGTAGAGCTTGGAGGTGGACTATAAGAAGGTCCAGAGTTATTCTTGCTTGGCAGCTCCTAATCACATTGTCAAACACTATTGCTCATCACAGGCTGAAGCTTATGGAAGGTGGGCTCTGCTCTGTGGAGACTTAGCAAGATTCCCCCCAAAGCAGAAAGACTTGAGATAAAAAGAGATGCAGGGTAGCAGTTGCAGCTTGTAAAGAATAACGCTCGCCGCACTGTGTGTGACTGTACAACGCAAGCCCAGACAAATTCTAGAGTTTGGAGCAATATGCAAGAACTGGAATAAATTGCATCACTTTCATAAAAGTTTGCCAGCACTCAGCTTTTATGGCACGCGCATTAAGATGGCTACAACAGCATTAGTGCAGAAGAATACTTTTGAGATGTGACAGACAATGTCACACCAGAAGATAGCCCATCGGTCAGGTAGTGTGTGTTTGGTGAAGGAAAAATTACTATTTGGATATAAAGTAGCAGCTTACAACAAAACACAAAAATGATCTGAAAGGTGGGTTTTTTTGTTGTTTTTCCTGATTCTTGCCTGTAGGAATGGTTTTAGGTAATCCCTAAAAGAGGAGCTAGAAAGACTTATTACTCTGATTCTCACAGGGAATGCAATTTGGAGGTGGTTTGTACCATAAGACATGGCACTTGTTTTCTTGTGGCTCCTTTTATCACTTCTGGATTATTCTTTTCTCTCTCCTTTCAATTATAAGGATTATAACTGAAAGTTTTTTATGTAGTTAGTATCTAAAATATTTCTTGGAAGGTCTCTGGTGCCTCTAACTGCATTCAGAAAGTAGTTTTTTCTCCAGTGATGGCACTAATCTGGCTGCCTTTCTGCTACCTGGACAGCCACCTTTTGAGAAAACCTGTATGAATTTATTGGTTTTGACATTTCCAGCTCTCTGTAAAAAAAAACGAAGTACTTGAAATTTGGCTTGAATGTTTAAGCATCAGTGGGCAATACGCAAGCTTAAAAAAGATCACAGTTGCATAGTTCTCTTACACTTGCTGTTATGAAGAAAGAAATTGTTTGCAAAAATATTTATCTGTATTCAGAATCAGCAGAATTCCAGGCTTTATTTAGGCCTTCTTTTGGAGAGGAGAAGAAAAAAGAAGAAAATACAACAGCGCGCACCTTCTTTGGATGACAGTTTTCTGCAGACTGCAATCCAAGCCACTTTTGGCATGCAGACTTTTTTTTAGTAACATGTACTCTGGTTTGTGCACCTGAAGTTTTCAGCTGTGTAAAGCGATAGAAGGTGTGGCAAAACTGCAGGGCTACAATTCCAACAGATAAAATAGTAATAATGTAGGAAAGTAATCTGGGTGAAAGGAGGTTGTATCAGCAATAGTGTGGCCAGCAGGAGCAGGGACACATCGTGCCCCTGTACTCAGCACTGGTGAGGCCGCACCTCGAATATTGTGTTCAGTTTTGGGCCCCTCAGTACAAGAAAGACACTGAGGTGCTGGAGCATGTCCAGAGAAGGGCAACGAAGCTGGTGAAGGGCCTGGACAACAGGTCTTCTGAGGAGCGGCGGAGGGAACTGGGGTTGTTTAGCCTGGAGGAGAGGAGGCTGAGGGGAGACCTTATCACTCTCTACAACTACCTGAAAGGAGGTTGTAGTGAGGTGGGTGTTGGTCTCTTCTCCCAAGTAACAAGTGATTGGACAAGAAGAAATGGCCTGAAGCTGTGCCAGGGGAGGTTTAGATTGGATATTAGGAAAAATGTCTTTACTGGAAGAGTGGTCAGGCACTGGAACAGGCTGCCCAGAGAGGTGGTGGAGTCACCATCCCTGGAGGAGTTCAAAAAACAAGTAGACGTGACACTTGCGGGACATGGTTTAGGAGGCGTGGGGGTGTTGGGTTGACGGTTGGACTTGATGATCTTAGAGGTCTTTTCCAACCTTAAAGATTCTGTGATTCTATACATTGTAAAAGCGCCTATTGCCATGCCTCCCTTATCCTCTAAAAGGAGGTAAGGTATCCTGGAGCCAGCAAAGCTGAGTTACGGAAATCTTGGCCTAATGCGGCGACTGGGTTTAGTGAACTCTGCATGAAGTACGGAAGAGAGGGTATTTATTGCTCCTTGAAAAGATCCTGCCTAGCGTTACAGGGCACGGAAACAGGCGCGGGGCGTCGGTACATCGCGGCTCAGCCGCCGCAGTTGATCGTGCCAGACTCGTTGCAGCCACGGCCGCGCGCTGCTGCGCTGGCGCTGGGCCTCACGGCGACGCCACGAGGCTGCAAGCGCCGTCCCCGCTAAAACCGGGCGTTTCTGCTTCTTGCGCAACTACAGTCGGACACCTCAATAAAACACGACAGGCGGACAGACACGCGCCCTCGCCAAGATAAGCTCACGGCGGGGACCTCCGCGCCCCGCGAAGCCCGACCCCACGCGGGCGTGACTTTGGGGGCCTCGGCGGGCCCCGCCCCCGCGGCGGCCCCCCGCCGCGCGCGCGGCAGGTGCGTGCGCCCGCTCGGCCCCGGATTTCCCGGGGGCCGCAGACGGGGGGCGGGGTGGGGCGGGGCCGGGCGGCGCATGCGCCCGCCGGCCGGGCTGGCGGCGGGAGGGAGGCGGGGCCGGGGCGGCCGTGCGCCGAGAGGGAGGGCGAGAGGGCGGCGGCGCCGCTGCTGCTGCTGAGGAGGAGAAAGTCCGGAGGGGAAGCGGCAGCCGCCGGCCTCCGCCCCTGTAGCGGGAAGGGGGAAGCGAGCGGCCGGCCGGGCCTCCCCCCCGCCCCCCGTCCCCCGTCCCCGCCCCGGAGGTCCTGGGCAGAGCTCGGCGCGCCCGCCGGTGGGAGGGAACGGCGGCCGGCGCTGCGCCCGGGGCGGAGGGCGAGCGGGCGGGCGGGCAGCCGGGGCCCCGAGCCGCCGCCTGAGGGGAGGAGGGGGGCGTTGCCGCACCCCCGGCCCCGGCCCGGGTGGATGAGCAGCCTCCGGGGCGGCGGCGGCGGCTTTTGCGGCCTCTCCATGGCTGGGCCCCGGCGGTGAAGGCAGCGGGAGCCGCCTGTGTCCGCCCCGCCGCGCCGCGCCGGCAGCGCAGCCACCAGGGGGCGGGCGGGGAGGGGGATGAGCGCCGCAGCCGCCTCTGCGGGAGCCGCCGCCGCCTGCACCGGGGCCGAGGGCGGCTTCTTCTTCTTTTCCAGCGGCTCCGGTCCGGCGGGGCCCATGGGGCCCGAAGAGGGCTCAGCCGGCGGGCTGGGAGCCCTGCCCGGCGCCCTGGCACCGCCGTCGCTGGGCTGCCGGAGCCGCTACCAGCTGCTGCTCTCCGGGAAGGCCCTGGCCGACCGATACCGGAAGATTTACACGGCGGCGCTGAGCGACCGGGAGCTGGGGAGCCACCCGGGCAGGTAAGGCGCGCCGAGCTCCCTCCCGGGCCAGGCGGGCGGCCGCCGCCACACCGCCCTTCCCCCGGCACCGTGCCCGCACCCCACCTTCCTCCCGGCAGCGGCACGCCACCCCCCCACCCCCGGCCGCCGCCCTCCTCATCCTCCCTGCTCGCCCCCTGGTCAGGCAGCGCTGTTGTCCCCGCCGCCCTCGGCCGTGCGGCCCCAGGGCTGGACCGAGGGGGCGGTGATGTAACCCGGCGGCTGCCCAGGTGCCACCCGGGCCCTGCCGCTAGCTTGGCCGGCGTTACCGTGCAGATGGCGCTGCCGCCTCCCCGGCCCGGGGCTGGGGGTGGGGGGGGGTTTACCTGTGCCCGTCCCCTCCCCCAGCGCGGGGGCCGGGGGGCTCCGTCACGCCCTTATGGCGGTGCGAAGCCCCCCCCCCTTCGTCCCTCCTTCCCGCCGCCGCCCGGGGGGACGGAGCCTTCGCTCACGGTGTCCATGTTGAGACCTCGGGCAGACCTCGCTCCGGGCGGGGCCTGTCGTGCCGCTGGCACGGGCTGAACGCCGTGCTCTCCACCGAGAGAGCTGCCCGGGGCTCCCGGCGGCGGGGTCGCCCGAGGGGGGGACCTCTGCGCTTTGCCCTGTGTCGGAGCAGCCCTTAGCTGCCCGGCCTTGTCTTTCCTCCTCTTTCGGTCATCTCTGCCGCCTCGTAGGCGGCCTCGGTATCTGGAGGGAGCCGGGGGGTGGGGAGGGGTGTGCCGTTCCCGCCCCCTTCCCGGTCGTGCCCCGTGTGTCCCCCCCGCGGCGGACGGTGCCCCTCGGGGCTTCCCTTTCCCGCCGGGCTCCGTCCCCGGGCCGCAGCGGGGTGCCTGTTGCTCGGGCCGCTTTTGGCCTGGGGTGCCTCGCCGCCCTCCCCTCGGCCTGGGCGGCCACGGGCCGTGTGGCGGGCGGGGGGCGCTGAGGCGATGCGGGGCGGCCCCCGTTACCCCGCAGCCCCCGGGCGGGCGGCCCCTCCCGCCGGCGGAGGCCGAGCGGCGGAGGCGAGGGCGGGGTGCCCGGCCGGAGCCCCGGGCCTGGCGGCTGCTCCCTCTGAGGGGGGAGAGGGGCGGGATTCCCCCCCTCGCCGGTGCCCGGGCGCTGCCCATTGCCTCCCTCCGGAGGTCGCTGAGGATGCGGGTGACTCGGAAGCGGCACCTCTCTGTGTTCTGTGGCCTTAAGCTGTGTGATGCGGGTGGCCGGGTTGTAAGGAGAGCCTTGAGTCACCGTTGTTTGAAGTTCGTAAACGGTTGTACAGCACTAGGTGGTTGGCTGCTTCGGTTTGGGTGGCTTTTTTCAGTCTGACTGGAACAGCAGGGCTTATTCCTTCACCCCCCGAAAGGCTGTGTCTAGGAGTTAGAATTAACATAAGAAACTAAAAGAATCATAACTTTCGGAATCATAATATAGCAAAAGAAACATAACCTTCCCAGTTTGCTTGTGGCAGATACTTGAAACTGTTAACGCTGGCATTTGACATCTTTGTAATTACTGAGTTCTTGTCAGAGACTATGACAGGGAAACTATATTTCTTTTTTCCCCTTGTGTAGATCTGTGTTTTCTTACCCCATATATTCCTTAGTTCAGTGCTCCCACTTTCTTCTTTAAGTCTTCTCTTCCTGCTTTTGAGCTTTGCATCATTTGACCCTGGGACTGCAAGCGCAAAGTGTAAGGGAACTACTAAATGTAAGGAAATCAGCCAAGTGATTGCTCTATGGTGTTCAGATACTCGTCTGAATTTTGCCTTAACGCATTTGTACTTTTTAAAGCTGTAGTTTTGAATTTCTTGTCCTCCATGTTTTTTGGTTTCAGGATAGTTCAGTTAATATCTCTTGTACTTACAACTGTAGAAAATGCTAGCTTTAGTTGGGTGTAAATGTTAATGTTTCTTTTAATTGATGTTCTTAAAATAGTTACTTTTGACTCCATGATACCATAGACTGCATTCTTTTGCATTCTGTTTCTTATTAGCAGATTCTTATGAGAATGCCAATTAAAAGAAACAGTGACATTTGCAGTTACTGTATGTCTTTATTCTTGAAGGCTAGTTTAGTCATATATCTTGGCTATATTGTGTCATCTTAGAGCAAATCAAAGAAGGAAGACTCCTCGTACAGAGGAAACAGGTTATATTAAGCTATTGGCAGGTAAATGACAGCTAGTTAATACTGGTGAATACAGCCAATGTGTATTGTAGGGCTTTTGAGAGGACAAATATTTAATAATCAACTAGTTACCCGTTACCTCTTGGTACTCACCCCCAACATATCATGTATCAGACTGATGGTAGCCAAGGTACTACTCATGATCTCCACCCTTTCTCCATGTTAGTGTCAAAATATTGCAATTTAAGGTTTGAGAACTTCAGCTGCCTGGTAGTCTGAAGTAGAAATGGTCAAAAATGCTTTTTTACAAAAATGATATAAATCCCGAATGTTTTCTAAAGAGATGCTTTAAAGTGATTTGTGACTGCATCTAGTTGCTACAGTAGGTAACAGTGCCAGATAAATTAATTGGAGGTTAAGATAATATAGTTCATAACAAGAGTCTTAACTTGATTTTTATCTATGTGGAAAATCTGAAGCCTCTTAATCTGTCAATAAGAGGTTTGTGACTAGGAAAATATCTTGAAGTAGCTTAAAACACCCAAATAAATAGACTTATGAACATTAATAAAATTCTTCCTGTGCTCCAAGACGACTAATTTGAAGGTTGATCGTGCAACCTACTTGCAATATGTCGACGCAGAATTTTTGCTTTGTCTGCAAAATTGTACTCTGCGCTTCACATGGTGTGACCAACACCTGCCTCAGTGAGTGCTTTTATTCCAAACCTGACTTCAGTGTTTATGAAGAATGAAAGCAATATGAAAATGCTTGTGGGTAGACAAGGAAATTAAACATTGTGGAGATTATCTGAAAGTCACAAGTAAAATTAAGATCACATTTGCTAGGTGTTTGTGCTGGCTGTCGTCTGAAAGTGATGAATATCGTGCCGAGTAGGATGCTGTAATTGGCTTTGAAACAGACCTAGCAGTGCTTTGCATTTCCTCATGTGATACTGGCTGCGGTGTCGTGAACACTTCAGTCTCCAAAGGAGACAGTTTGGTCAGTGTGCTTGTTCCCCTGCCACGTTGACATAATTATTTATGTAGTCTCTTCCAGTAACAGATTAGAAACTTGCTCTGGGTTAAAACTAACTTGGCAGAAATGGTTTGTTGTAATCCAGACTAATTCCCTGATCTGGCTCACCTTGTGACTGTGCTTGTGACAGTGCGAGGGGAGGGGTTGCACAAAATTCTATGTACAGAGAGGCAGGAGCAGAGAAACTGCTGTTTTTCTTGCCAGTGCCAGCCTAATAATTTTATGAAAGGAAACAGAAAAAAGTATGTAATTCTAGCATTTATCGTGCAACAATCTTTGGTCAGATAACAATGCTAAGAATCTGTTACAGTACTACTAGCAGTGGGAAATTTACTTGTCAAGATCGGCTTAGAAGATAAATCTACTCTGAGTGTGCCTAAGTTTGTAGTCTCTGCTTTGTGGCTACTGAAATATATGAAAATGACTAGTAATGACATAATGGCTAGTGTGGCCGTGAAGGTCTGTAAAACACTAGTAGGAAGCATGAGCCTCTTTAGAGGGCAAGTAAAAACTTCATGTTGTTGGAGTGTTGTCTCATACGCTGGGTTCTGAGTGGATGAAACTGGAAATCTGATCTCTGTTACTGAAACAATGTGAGTTGTTAACTGCTTTCAGCTCTGAAGCTTTGTATTTGCAAAGTAAGATATTTCTGATTTTCATATTTTTGCTGTCTTCAAATATACAGGTTTTCTGTTGTGTAACTTAATCTTAACAAACATCCCTATCCAGCTGAATTGCTGCTGTTCTCTCTTGTGCATTTCAGGGTTTTCTCTGAACCCTCGGTCCCTTTACTGTTCTTTTACCTGTATATGGGCTATCAGAAGTATCCGTTAGGCTCAGTGTGTTTTTTGAGACTTTTTGTCAAATAGGGGTAGATATACAAATTTGTAACGGCTTTGGCATGGCCTGGTTTGTAAAGAAAATGTTCCTGTATAATTTTAACTAACTCGACATTTTAATATTACAATGACAATATCCTCTAAAATGGCAGTAATTTCATACGTCAGTGTTTCATCCGTTTCATAGCTTATCAAGTGATCTTTACCAAAAAGATCATCATATCTTTTTTTTTTTGTCTGTAGGACATCAACTCAGCAACTGTAAAAGTAACATCATGCAGATCCAAGAATCATTCTGAATAGGTTCTTCTTTGGTTCCCTTTGCACTTTAAATTACTTGTGAGGACTGCGTCTGGATTCTGTAGTAACATTAGGTATCAGCGATGCAGCAGCATTTCAATATTGAAAATTTCTTCTGCCCCTTACTAAAGGGAGACATCTTACTGACCTTGTCAGGTGCTTAATTTGTTCACTGCATAAAGTTCAGCAGAAACTTTCTATCAATTAATTTAAAAGTATTAAATATTTGAAAATACAAACGCTTTTTGGGGGTTTCTTTTTTTTGTCCATTACGTCACTGCTAAAGTTGCATCTTTTAACTTAGGACCTTCAGAGGAGAAAAGGTTCTGTTTGTATTGTGGGGACAAAAACCCCAAACAAATCTAATGTTATGAAGTGGCTTGCTTGAGATCAAGGAAAATTTCAGCGATGACTGGAATGTAAGATTTCTGCTACTAACCAGAAATCAGATGGCTGGTTTTCCAGCCGTTTTGGCTGAAGAAGAGGCAGCCAACTTTCTTTCATTTTACAGTGATTTTTTTTCTACTTGATGATAAAAGAAGTTTTTGGAAGTAGGCCAGCTCATCCACACTCGTAAATTATATATCCTCTGGAGAAAACTGATCATTAGGTTAGTCTTCAGGCTTTTCAAAGTTGATACAAAGTCTTCCCTTATGCCCCTTCTTATGCTCAATAATGCAATGCTTGTTGGGCTCTGGGATGCTTTAAGCATATATTTTTTTCAAAATTTATTGGAGAAACACTACTGAAACACTTCACCTTTGCATTGCCAAGTTATTAAAGAATTTATAGAAACCATGGTTAGTAAATTTCTGTGAAAAGGTTTGCACCGTAGGTCCCTTCCAACTGAAATAGTCTAGTCTGTTCTCCTCTGTTTTTCAATTTTTATGGTTTGTAAATGCCATTTTACTAAAAAAAAAAAGTTTAAGTCCTTATAGAAATTTCAAACTTTATTTCCTTCGAAAATCGGTGTGCTGTTGAGTCTTATATTAAGCTAACCTGTGCATTAGAAAAGCTGGTAAGATTTGCCATCTGCTGTAGACTCTTCAGCTGCAGTATAGTAATGTTTTAATACTATATTGTGCTATTGGTTAATAGGGATTAACGAAAGACTAAAACCATGTATTTTTACTTATTTTCTTTACCTTATATTCTGATAAGGAAAACGGTTTTACCTAGTAGTTCTTTTAAAATCTGTAATAGTCACTTGGTGTGTAACATGGTTTGTATTTATTCAGTGTTAGCACACTAATAATAGAAGCTGGAAAGAAGCTAATACGTTGAGAGGCTTAAGATGTTTATTTGTGTGTATATATGTAAATAATATAATTTATGTAAATGATTTGAAAAATTAAAGAAAAAGGAATCCATGAGAATCTTCAGGTTTTGTGGGATAATAGACATGCATTTCCTTTTCACAAAAATACAGGCTGAGGCAGCCTTAGCAGTCTAGGAGTCTTAGCATCTTAGGATACTAAAAGACACCTTTGTCACTTGTAATCATGTGTCCTTCTGCTTCTTCATTTAGAAGGAAAGTGTGTAGTTTGGAAAGGAATTAATGCATGTGATAGAATCACATTGTGTGATTTATTTTTTTTTTCCTTTGCTGTTTGTTTTGGATTACAAAATAATACTGTGTGGAACCTTTCGTTCTTCAGTTAAAAGTCCAATTATAGGCCAAATTGGAATTGAACAGAAGTTACAAAAAACTGTTAAGCTATTTATTTTTAGCTATGAGAGTGTGCTTGTGTGAGAGTTTGTCAAGCAGTAGCAGCTACAGTGTTTGTACTGTTAAATAATGACATTCCAAATGTTCACCTGTGGAGAAGATTGACATGTTCGCCACATAATCAATTTGTTACTGAATCATTTGTACTGGGTACCTAAATATTTAGCTGTAGTATTTTGGTCATTATTGGTTAATCCTTTTTAGTGTTCACATGGTAATTGTTTTGGGAAGTGTCTTTTTAGTAAGGTAGATAATAATGACAGCAGATTTTTGCCTCTTTTTCAATTCCCAAGACCTGCTCTTGGGTTTTGGCATTCTTGTAGATGCTTTTCAAGCATAGGTAAGGCCTTACATCATATTCCTTTGTTGCTAGATTAATCGTTGATGTTTGGTGATCTCTTGATATTGTTGCCACCTTTGAGGATCTTGGCTGCTCAGCTGTGTTCCAAAATACAGTATGTAATGTGTTTTAAACTACTAAAATAATTTCTTTTCTGAATGTCAGCTTGGGGATTACTGATGAGAATGCTTGTGGGAATATGATTGTAGGTGTTGCTGTCTATACAGTGGCAAAGTTCCTAACAGTGGCAACATGTCTGGCTCAAGTATTAGTGTTATACTTTCAGAAATTAAATCCATATGAGGTCCTTGCATGAATTTTGTAGTTCTGTTTGTTGTTTTTTTTTTCCTGTGGACAATGAAGTCTCTTCCACTTTAAACCAGCAAACATCGCCTGAATATTCTGCTGAAGTTCACAAGAATTTGGAATTCTAATATGCAAACATAAGTAAATATAACTCCGAAGTGGGACAGGAGAGAAATCAGCATATTAGATTTGCAATGATTGTGGTTTATTCTGCTTAACATTTCAACCAGTGACTAATGTTTTTTTCCCGAATTTATTTCAAAATGGCTACAGCTGGCAATTCAAGGAGTAATCAAAGAGTTATTTCTGCTTAACTGAAATTGGACTTCACTTCCATTTTTTTAAAGGTGTATGCGTTCTGTTGGCAATTTTCATGTAAAGTCTGATTTCCTGTTCTCAGTAATCTTCAGACTTTCTAATCTGTGTGTCCCTGGGATTCTTACACCTATTGATTTGAAACCATCTGTGTGTATGTTCTATTTTTTTTTTCCTTTAATGTTGTTGGTTTGTGGTGGGATTTTTTGGTGTTCTTTTTTTGTTTTTTAAACTGAGAGGAAATGCCAGTTAAAGTTTGTTTCAATTACACTATCTGCTCTGGCATGCTGATGATCAGTTAGGTGGCAAATACAGGCAGTTGAAGTTACGCTGGAGCTGGAGCAGTTTAAGAAGTTACTATTCCTTGCTGCTAGCTGTGTTAAATGTGCTTCCTGCCTCCTTTAAAAACTTGAATTTGTGTTTCTGCTACGTTAACCATTGGTTGTAGGGGTTTGGTTTTGGTTTTCCTCCCATATTATGATCTTCCTCCTGGCCAAAATAGTTTGAAGATATTCCTGTAGTGAATTCTTCTCCTGACATATGACTATGTATGTTTCACCAAACCCATAATTTAAAGACTATTTATGCCTTTATAGAACGTACATATGATGTATCGGTAATACAGTCTTTGGTACTGAAGTACTTCATGCAAACTGTTTTTCCACATCCTTTGTTTACTTTGGAAACTTGATCCCTTGCAGCATCTCTTAAATACATGGTTGCATTTTTGTCTTTTTCTTTCTTACCTTGTTTGCCATAAACAGTGCTTCACACTGAGGTGCTGGTAGGAATAGTAGTCTTATAATTAACTGAAGTTTTTGTATTGTAAATATACTTTTTCGCAGCTAATCTTTGAGCTAATTCCTACCATTGTGCCCCCTCCAAAGGATGAATACTAGAAAATGGCAGAGGAGAATGGGCTCCTTGTGCCGTAGGTGGCTACATTAAGGTATATGGTTCTGTTCATGTTTCATATGTTATGAAGCATATTAATATGCCTAATATGCTTTTTTCTCAGTAGCAAGTATTTCATAGTAAATAGCATGTTATAGCTCACTGCCTCCCTTCAGACTGATGAATGTGTTGATGGACTTAATTAGTTTTTATTGTTACAACTAAATGATACTTCTTTCTTTGCATCTATTATATCTGACTACTTTGGCCTGAAAATACTGTGAGGATTTTTTCTTTTATTACTAATTTAATAAATCTAAATCTATACCAGTTGTACACCTTAGAAAAGAAACAAAAACTCAGTTTCCTTGTCCCCCCATAAAACTGGAGCCCTGTGGTTAGATTAGTGCCTTTCCTTATTTTCGTTTTCTTTCTGTAACTTTCCTTGACTTGTGTTCCCGAGCATAATTGTCTAAGGTAAGGGTTTTTGAACGGAGGTTTGTGAAAATACTTTATAGATGCTGTGAAAGGGTGTTGTGGTTTAACCCCAGGAGGCGGCTAAGCCCCACACAGCTGCTTGCTTACTCCCCTCCGCGGTGGGATGGGGGAGACAGTTGGAGGGGTAACACTGAAAACTTGTTGGCTGAGATAAAGACAGTTTAATAGGTAAAGCAAATGCTGTGTGCCCAAGCAAGGCAAAACAAGGAGTTCATTCGCTACTTCCCATCGGCAAGCCGATGTTGAGCCATCTCCAGGAAAGCAGGGCTGCATCGCGCATAATGGTTACTTGGGAAGACAAAATGCCATAACGCCGAACGTGCCCCCCTTCTTTCTTCCCCCACCTTTATATGCTGAGCATGACACCATATGGTATGGGATATCCCTTTGGTCAGTTGGAGTCAACTGTCCTGGCTGTGTCCCCCCCCAGCTTCTTGTGCACCTCCGGCCTACTCGCTGGGATGGGGTGAGAAGCAGAAAAAGCCTTGATGCTGTGTAAGTACTGCTCAGCAACAGCTAAAACATAAGTGTGTTATCAACACTCTTTCTATCACAAATCCAAAACATACAAGCACTATACCAGCTACTAGGAAGAAAATTAACTCTATCTCAGCCAATGCCAATAGAAAGAGAAAGTAAGATAAGGTCAAAAAGTATCAGCTTGTTGTTTGTAGTTTAAAGTCATTAGAATGATCCAAACCACTACTGAAAAATTTAAGTTTGCAAATGAGAAAAATTGGAAGCCTCTTCTCTAACTTGTGGTGCAGTGCCATAGTATTTAGATTATTTTGATCGTGGTATCTGTCAGCTTGGAAAAATGTCTGGCTAAGAGTTTTAACCTTAACAGGGTCAAACCCTGAACTCTTTATTTCACTTCTCCAGTGTTTTCCTTGTTGCAGTTGATAACATCACTCATCTTTTTCATTGCTGAGCTTTTAAGCCAACCACTATCTTTTCACAGATCTGCAGCCAGTCATTTACATTACATAGAGATGAGCTTGTTCTTAAATACCTTATTCCCCTGGTTTTATTATTCCAGCCTTTTCTCTCTTACTTTGATTGTTTGACAGTGAAATATGTGTATTGTTACTTATGACTCACCTCTTATCTGGTTTTGCCTTTCCTTTCTCTCCCACTAGCCAATGCGTTATTCTTTCTAACAGATGTACTCATATGTCTTCATTATGCCTCTGTGTTTTCAGAGTAGTCGTGTCTCTATTCCATTTCTCTTCAAACAAGCAATTCTCTATCCTATTTTATTTCTAGAATTTACAGTTATACAGGATAGGCCATTGACAGCTGTAAACTGGTGAGTTTTCAGTTTGCACTAGGTGGTTGTGTCTTCTGCTATTCAATGAAGACAATGCAGGGTTTATTTGGTTTACTTGCGATAGTAATTACTCTAAGGATGTTATACTGTCATTAACCACTGGTAATGTCCTTTTTCTTAATAAGTGCAGTTATTCCTAACCTTCATGTTGCATCTTCCCTAAATTAAAATTCTGCTGGTATGATTCTGTGTAAGATAGCTTTGTATGCACTTTAGTTTTGGTGGTTGCATTTAGGTAGGAAAGTGGCCAAAGTTGTGGATATTGTCATTTTTTTGCTATGGTTGAATGACTTCTTTTATTTAAAAAGAGTCCTAAAAATGTCTGTTGAGGGTAAGAGATATAGCAATACTTTCCTCTACACTGAAAAACTTGGGGTAGAATATTTTCCTTGCATGTGTTCTTACAGATCTAATTTCATAGATAATGTTGCATCAAATAAAGAAAAATCAGATAATTACAGAAAAGAAACTACAACTGTCAGTGGTTGTATTGAGAGACCATTCTCTTTGTGCGGAGAATATTTTGTAGGGCTGCTTTCTTGTGTGTTCTCTTTGTTTATATGAGATAGGTTTATGCTGTTTCAGAAGCCTTTTCAGTTATAAAAGGGATGCAGATACTGTTTTGTACTTTTGCACTTCTGTCATGGTTAAATGAAAATCAGATCCATTTTACTTGTGTAGTTGGGTTTTAATTTCATTTATAGAACCCGCAGTATTTACGTTTCAGACTGTATTAGAGAGACCTTACTAAGGATATTCCAGCAGCCTCCAAAATATTGGTTAAAAAAAAAAGCTAGTTGTTAAAAAAGTTAGTGTGATAGTAAGGATAATACAGATTGATGTCATAGTCTTGAAAAATAGTTTTGAGTTACGAAGCTGAAGTCATGATTAAAAATGTGCAATTTCAGCTCACAAACAGTAGCACATTAGAGTTCCAACTGAACAAGCAAAGAGTAAGAGAGACTTTTCCTTCTGGATCAGAGTGTGCAGGGAGGAGTTCCAGACCATAGTAATGCGGCTGTTAGTCTTACTCATCTTCCAGATGTTTGATGTCTTAACTACATGGAGCTCTATATTCCTCTCCAGGCAATGTTCTCTCAACTCCATCAGTCTCCTTTTCTTTTGAGTTTTAACGTTTTCCTTTCAGATGCCTTAGAAGCCCAATATAGCCTGTCCTACTAGTCTACCTCTGTTTTCTTCTAAGCCTGTCTTAATTGGATTGCAGTTGATATTCCTTACCCTGATTTATGGATTTAGGTGACAAGATTTTGATGATTTTTCCATTTGTAGATACACTGCTTAAGTCCTGACTTTCCTTTTGTATTGGCATGGATGAAAATTCACATCAGAATGCTTGATTAATAATTCAAAGAAGAGAGCGCAGAAGCTGGTAATGGTTTGAAGGGTATACATGTGGCTGTTAGAATGAGAATTGAGATATTGCCCACTCTACTAAAAATTGGAGTTCTTCAAGCATTAGATCTTAGTCTTACTAAATGAAGATGAGATTAAGAACTTCAAATATTTGAGGTCATCTAAGGATATCATCATCATTGTCAACAATCAAAAAATAGCAAGTTTTTATTATTTGGAAAATAAAAGTTGATTGTGCTCTCTAGCATTGTTTTGAGGTCTGCCTGTCAAGCTGAGTAGTTTTCATCTCCAATGATTCTCATTGCTGAGTTAAAAAATCTGTAGCCCTTGATGAAAAGTAATAGTACTCCCAGTAGTTTTCAGTAACAGTAGGTAATCTACAGATACCTTCAGGGCAGGGAGAGCAGTGGATGTTCTTTACCTCAGCTTGAGTAAGGCTTTTGACACTGTCTCCCATAGGGTTCCCAGGCTGACAAAGTACGGGTTAGATAAGTGGACAGTGAAGTATATTGAGAACTGCCTGAATGACTGGGCCTGCAGGTTTGTGATCAGTGACACAAAAGTCCAGCTGGAGGCAAGTCATCAGTAGTGTACCCCAGGAGCTGATATTGGGGCTAGTACTGTTTAGCATCCACATTAATGACCTGGATGCTGGGACAGAGTGTGCCCTAAGCAAGTTCACAGATGGTACAGAACTGGGAGGGCTTGCTCATACATCACATGTATGTATGTGTTTCCATTCAGAGGGATCTGGACAGGCTGGAGAATCGGGCTGAGAGGAATCTCATGAAGGGCAACAAGAAAATGCAGAATCCTGTATCAGGGGAGGAATAACCCCAGGGGAGCCTGACCAGCTGGAAGGCAGGTCTGCAGAGAAGTAGCTTGGTGTACTGGTGGACAAGCAGCTGACCGTGAGCCAGTAATGCACTGCCGTGGCAAAGAAGGCAGGCTGCCTCCTGGGCTGGATTAGGAAGAGTGATACCAGCAGGTTGAAGGAGGGGATCTCTGCTCAGCACTGGTGAGGCTGCATCTGGAGTGTCCAGTTCTGGGCTTCCCGGTACAAGAGAAAGACAGACATACTGAAGAGAGCCCAGTGCAGGGCCACAAAGGTGATTAAGGGTCTTGAGCATCTCTCCTATAATGAAAGGCTGAGAGAGCTGGGACTGTTCAGCCTGGAGAATAGAGGGCTCGGGAGGGATCTTATCAATGTAGGGAGGGAATGAATAAGAGGGAGCCAGATTTTTCTCAGTAGTGCCCACTGACAGGACAAGAGGTAATGGGCACAAATTAAAAATCATGGAATTCTGTCTGAACACAAGAAAGCACTTCTCTGTGGGAGTGGTAAAGCACTGGCACAAGTTGTCCAGAGAGGCTGCAAAGTCTTCATCCTTGGAGATATGCAAAACCCAACTGCACATGGCACTGGGCAGCCTGCTGTAGCTGACCCTGCTCAAGCAGGAGGTTTCATAGAATCAGTCACAGAATCACAGAATGGTTGAGGTTGGAAGGGACCTCTGGAGGTCATCTGGTCCATGCCCCCCTCCCCAAGCAGGGCCACCTGGAGCCAGTTGCCCAGGAGCATGTCCAGATGGCTTTTAGATATTGCCAAGGATGGAGACTCCACAACCTCCCTGGGCGACCTGTGCCAGTGCTCAGTCACCCTCACAGTAAAAAAAAACAGTGTTATCTCAAGAGGTCCCTTCTAACCTGAATGATTCTGTGATTCTGTAATTCTTAGGAAAATAGACCACAAAGAGAAAGGATCTATATGAGGTTTACCTGTCTGTCCTCTGACAGGAGGTGTCACAGGGAATAAACACAGAGAGTGCTAAACAATCAGTTCTTGCAGTGGAGCTGTGTTGCAAGATGTGGTCCTTGTCTTACTGGAAGCATGTATTGGACCTCCATGCTATAGCTCAACAGAAGTAAAGTGAGTATGAGGAGAGCTGAAAAGGTAGCAACAATTGCAGTTTTAAATGAATGAAAGCTACATATTTGTCCGAACATTCCTGTAGGAAGAAGTGCATGCTAAAAAGATCCAAATGTAGGTTGTTTATTACTTAGTGTATTTTTAAACTGTTTTAAAGGTCTTGTGTGTGTTGCTGGGATAGTGAATAGGTGTCTAGTGGCAGTTAGTCCCCAGTTTGGGGATGTTACTACAAAATTCCTAGCTTTCCTCTTCTGTAACCTGTCTTCCACCTTTTTTTGGCTTTGTTTTGTTTTTTGTTTTGGTAGCAGAGGTTATATTCAAACTTCTAATGTATCACAACAGGCAAAAATATGGTTTGCAAGCCAACTGTGATGCTCCTGAGCTACTCTGGCTGTGATTTTTGGCAGAAGCAGTAACTGCTACTTTTCCTATCCTGCCTGCAACTGTGCAAAGAGGAAGGAGGGGTCAATCAACAGCTTCACAGAGATATTTTTCGTTAAGTGCTTAACAGTGCAAGCATTCCCTTGTCAGAGAGATACTAAAACCCAGTGGCTACAGAATTTTGTTTGAAAAAGGCATTTTTTTTCTGAAGAGTTCTGTAGAGTTTGTTGCCAAGTTACACTGAAAGGCTTTAAATGAGTGTATTTATTTCTTCAGAAATGTATGTTCTTGGCTTTTTTCCTATTTCTATTTGTGATTTGTATGGTAAAATTTTGGGTCAGTTTGTGATGGAAGTATATGGCATAATATGTACTCTGTGTGTGCATGCGTATTTCATAAAGCTTGCTAATACTTAGTTTTGCGTTACACTGGGAGAGTTTATGTGTATTTGTATAACACACATTTGTGTGCCAGGTTTCAGTTCATATATGTGTATTTTGTTCCCTGGCAACTATGTTACGGCAAGTCCTTTTGGAAACTTGATTGGTATTATTGTAGGTGATATGAAAAATGAAGCATTAAAAAACTTCTGGAACTATTGTTTGTAAGCAGACGTTTTGCTTATCAAGACAAGAACACATTGGGGCTTTTAGGTGGTATTTACTTTCCTTCTTTATTCTTGCAGTCTACTGACACTGTCCCCATGGTTGAAAGTGTGTTTGATATTTCATTGGTAGAAGGAATTACTAGCTGTGGCTACTTAGTCATCGAAGGGAGGTATCTGCAAAGGCAAAAAGTAAAGCAAGGAAAGCCTTAGGAAAGTTAAGTTGTAGGGTACTTTAGGGCAACCTCTCAGTACGATGAAACATTTGCTGGGACCAGTTGACCTGAACTACTTTTGCACTGATTAGTAGATTTGTGTTGGAGGGAGTCAGATGGAGTAACCCACAAGCCAGCTAAGAACAGAATTGAATTAGGAGTTAAGTAGTATAGATTGGACCTAGCACTTGAGTCATTTTCTGAGCATCTCTCATTTAACAGTTGTGGATGTAATCTTAAAGCACCTACCCTTAAGCGATGCATCCTGTATGCTAACTTTGTAGAAGGTATATAACATTTTGATTATGCGAGTTGTTTGAGTTGCTTTGTAGGGCATGTTGTAAGGCAGTTTCTCGTTGTGGATACTTAGGATTCTTGGCAGCTGAAATGACTGGTACAGAGATCACACTGAGGTATGAGAAATCAAAGGGGATTTTCACTGGCAGGACTCTTAATGCATAGCTAAATATGGGAGGTTTTGTACATGGAAGTTCTTAATTACTTTTTTTTTTCCTTGAAAACAACTATTCCTCCAGTTTGTGGAAATAAGGCTGCTGAAGATTGTAGCTTTTGTAGATGCGGAGAGATATCTAAATAGGGATATGCAAGACAAGCAGCAACTTCGATACAAGATATGTTTTACAACAATATTTAGTATTTGTGTATTATCATTGGTACCTCTTCTCCTTGCCAATATCCAGACTCCACATATTTTTTTTTTTTTTTGCTCTTTAGTTCTCTGGTCATAAAACCTCTTACCCATCTATTGATTAGGCCATTAAAGCTCTGCCCACTTCCTTTTTGTCTCTTATCATTGTCAACTCCCTCATGTGAGCCATTGCTTGTTTGTCCCAAACTTTTGTTGAACTTCCTCTTTCCTTTGTTTTTCATTTGGCTTTATGTTTGTCAGATGCTTTTCAGTTGTTAACAGCAAGTCTGGATGCCCTGTAAAGTAAGATTAAAAAGTAGCTTACTTCTTCCAATAAGGGAGGAAATATGGTCCCACAATTTTGAGGTCTCTTCAGATCTTCTCATCAGCCTTAATAACCCTTTTTTCTTTAGTATTCCTTTCCTATATTTTGAAGCTCTTATAGTCGAACTTCTGCAACAACGAGACAGTGAATAGTAAGTTTCTTACTGACAAGTGTACTCATATTTATCAGCTGTGGTTCTTCATTATTGTATTTGAAATTAAGATGCCATGAAGCTAGATTACAAATTAACTGCTGTTTTGAGGCACTTTAGAGGGTGGAGTAAATCGCATGGGGGATATGGAAGGCCCAGCAGAGGCTGTGATTGCTTTAATGTCTCTCCATAATGGCTCTGCCCTTCATCTGTGTGATCACGTGTCAGATAGATTGTCTCCTTACAGAAGATAAGGAAGAAAAAAACCTCAAAATGCACGTTGTTGTAGTTCATCAGAAGAGTACCTCCTTGTTTTCTGCATGGCTGACAACCCTCATGCAGATCCGATAGAAAAAGCATCTCTGCCTTATAGTAAGTTAAAACAATTGCAATTGGTGATGAAGGCAAGAATAGAGATAAAGAACAGGCTGGAAAGTATTTAGGTATTTTCACAGGTGTGATGAAGTTCCCCCTTGGAGTGGAAAAACAGGCTGAGGCAATTTCAAAGCTATTAGGAAACTCATAGAAGATACATAGGTTCTAGAAGACTAGTGTAAAGCAAATTGGTAGACAGTGCCTCATTAGAAAATGGATAAAGAAGGACTCAAGATACTCTAGTACAGTTACTGTTGACTGCATTTCTAAAAGTACTGGGAAAATCATATGTTAAGTGAAGGTGATAAATTAGACACAAAATGGATTTATGATGAGCCCTGCCTGGGAAATTTAATACTTAGCCACTATTAACAGTTGTCTAAACCTAATTTTTCAAAAATTATGGAAAATAATTAGGATTTCACCAAAAGAAATCTCACTTTTAAATACTAAGCTGCTTGTAAAATCAGATGATGATTGAGTTTGGACCCAGTGCCACATAGTCTGTACTTCAACTCAGAGCTTGCTCTGAACTGAACCAAACCTTAGAATATCTTGTTATACGTGATCAGTTAGGAGTATAACAGAGCTCTGCTTCTAGCCTTGGACCTGCACCATCTGAAGCAGATGCAAGTGAGAAAAGCTGATGTTGCCCCTGTCGTCTCGTTGGCCAGACTATAGTCTTCCTCAAATGGAATTTTTGGGTGTGTTGCCTTCCACCTGTCAATTTGGCTACCCCTGTTCTAGACAGAAATACTGTAAGATGGATTTAAAACTACACGGAAGACCACCCTGGAGAGGTGTGGCAGAATGGCTAGCTGACAGGGAGGGAGCATAGCATGTGGTAAGAGGGTAGGTAGTGCTTTTTCTGCATCTGGATCTGTCCTAGGTCCTGAACTGCTCAGTCTCCTCACTGACAATTTCAGTGTTGGAACTGAGATCGTAGATGAAAAAGTTCATAGAGGATGCAAAGCTGGGAAAGATTACAGGTATACAGAAGATAATAACATCAACAAACACTTATTGTCAAGAAAAAAATCGGAAAGCACAAACGTAAAAACAACAGTGAATAAAAGGTAAGGTAGAAGTTCTGTGTGATAGGTTCTACACATTGTATAGAATTAGAAAGTGAATGGGATTCAGCAGGGTTATGCTGCTGGAGTGTTTCTGGGTTTTGGTTTGGGTGGGGTTTTTTTGGTTTTGGTGGGTTTTTTTTTTGCTGTTTTTTTGTTTTTTCCAAAATGCTTGAGAGAGATTCTTTTGCACAGGAAACCTGAAATAATTCTTGACCTTTTCTTTGCACTTCGGGATTGGGGGCTTATTTTGCCTTTTTTTTGTTTTTTGTTTTCTTGTCAAGAAGGACTAGTTATGAGTGTGAGAGAATAGTGAAATTAGATGTCAGTGACATAAATGATTTGTGGTTTAGGCTGAAAGAACTGACACTGCTTATTTGAGAAGACTCGTTTCTCCTCAAGACTTGAAACAAATTCAAGACATGGAAAAAGAGGAAAATAAACTGATTTTTCTGCAATAGACATAAAAAATAGTATTTTTTTGCCATAAGGGCAATTTAGAAAAGACCTCACAAAGAGCTTCCTATTAGGATTACTTAGGACGTGGTGGGTGTGATCATTGGCAGTGTTTAATATCTCCACAGGGAAAACACTTGTCAAAAATGAAGTGGAATTTGACTGTTCCTGTGCTGGACCAGGGAAAGGAAAGACTGACTTCTTGGGGTCCTTTCCAGACACTATTTTTAATGATTCTAGAGTACCTTCCACTTTTCAAATTACATTTTATGTTGCCTGGGGACATGCATAAGTTTTCTGTACCATGGAATTTTGGAAAAGTCTTGCTGAAGATCCTGTACACAGTGTCCACATTGACCATCTGCACTCTTGATTGTTGAATGTAAGCATGTTCTTTGTCACACACTTCTTGGTATACCCTTGGGCATCGGATATATCCAAGAAAGTGTGGATCAATTCAAGTGACTGGCTTGTCTTAATACAGGCATATATTTTAAGTGCGGCAGAGTGGTTTTCATCCCTTGTTCTATTGTTAGCTTTGCCTAATATTGTAGGCTTGATTATGCTGACTAATTCCCATAGAAGTCTGCTCTTATGCCTGAATTTGCTGTATGTTTGCTGATCCAGATGGTGAGCAGATTAAAAGCTCAGTATGTCTCTACTTGGAAGCATGATCAGAAACACGGCATGGCACCAGGAAAAATGCTAAACTCAGAATGAGGAAAGAGTGTCCTCTTTCCACAATGTACAAGCACATTTATTGTGCAGTCAAATTTTACTTTAGAATGCAAACAAACAATGATGATCACAGAATAGATAAGATTGGAAGGGACCTCTGGAAACTGTCTAGTCCAACCTTCCTGCTCAAAGTAGGATCAAGCAGAGCAGGTTGCTCTGGACGTTGTCCTGTTAGGTTTTGAATATCGTCAAGGATGGAGAGTCTGTAGCCTCTCAGGGCAACCTGTTCCAGTGTTTCACCACTCCTACTGTTCTTATGTTTAAATGGAACTTTCTGTATTTCACTTTTTTCCCATTGTCTGTCAGCCTGTCACTAAATATTGCTCAGAAGAGTCTGGCTCCATCGTCTTTGTTCTCTTCCATCAGGTATTTACCCCCATTGAGAAAATTCTCCACCCCATCAATTTTTCTCTTTTCCCAGCTAAACAACCTCTGCTTGCTCAGTTTCTCCTCATATGACAGATGCTTCAGTGCCTTAAGCATCTAAGTGGCCGTTCTCAGGACTCACTCCAGTAAGCAAGTCTCTCTTGTACTGGGAAGCCCAAAACTGGTCACGGTACTGCAGAGGTGGTGTTGCCAGTGCTGTGTAGAGCGTATGAGCCAATTCCCTCAACTTGCTGGCAACACTTTTCCTAACCCAGCCCAGGAGGCTGTGTGCCGCCTTTGCTTCAGGGACAGCATTACTGGCTCATGTTCAATATGTCCACCATGAGGACTCACAGGTCTCTTTCTGTAAAGCTACTTTCCAGTTGGTTGGCTGACAGTGTGTATAGGTGCCTGAGGTTATTCGTCTCCAGATGCAGGACTTTGCATTTCCCTTTGGTAAACTCGATGAGATTACTGGTGGCCCATTTCTTCAGTCTGTTTAGGTCCCTCTGAATGGTGGCACAACCCACTGGTTTATCAACCACCCCTCCAAGTTCTATACTGCCAGCACACTGGCTCGAAGGTGCGCTCTGTCCCATCATTCACAACTCTTCGACCCTAGCAATTTGGCCTGTTTTCAGTCCATGTTTATCTAGGTCACACTTCATCAGTTTGTGTATGGGGATGTTGTGACTGAGTGTCAAAAGCCTTTCTAAAGTTGAAATAAACAAAATCCACTGCTCTCCAATCATGCACTAAGCCAGCCTTCTCACTGTAGAAGGCTACCAGATCAAGCATGATTTCCTCTTGATAAATCCAAGCTGACTGTTCGCTGTCGCCATCTTGTCCTTTGTATGTTTGGATCCCCAGATCTTCCCTCTTGCCCTTCTTGAGGAGTGATATTTGTTTTCTTCCAGTTTGCAGGAACCTATGCTAATTGCTGTGACCTTTCAAAGACTGAGAGTGGCCTTGCAGTATCATTGGCCACCTCCCTCAGCGCTTGTGGGTGCATTCTGTCAGATCCCGTTGGCTTATATCAATGTTCCCTGACCTGAACTTCCTTCACTGATGGTGAGTCATCATTACTCAGACTCTACCTCTGGTCTCAGGGACATGGCATTGCTGAAGGCTAGTTTTACCAGGAAATATGTAGGTGATCATTGTCCCTTATGACCAGGCTCTTACTCATTCAGCGTTGGGCTCACATTTTTCCCTAGTCTTCATTTTGCTACTGATACACCTGTAGAAGTCAATCTTGTCCTTCATGTCCCTTGCCAGATTGAACTGCAGGTGGGCTTTGCCTTTTTTAAACCTATCCCTAAACACTCAGTGTCTTTATATTTCTCCTGGGTGATGTGACCCTGCTTCCACCTCTTGTATGCTTCCCTGTTATGCTTGAGTTTTATCAGGAGTTCCTTGTACATCCAGGCAGACCTCCTGTTACCTTTCCTTGACTTCCTGCATGTGTGAACAGACTGTTCTTGAGCTTGGAAGTGATCCTTGAAAATCAGCCAGGTCTCCTGCACCCCTTTCTCTCCAGGGGACTGTATCCCATGAGACTCTTCGACACTGAACAGGCCCAAAGTCTGTTCTTTTGAAGCCTAGGGTTGTGATCCTGCTTTTGTCTTGCTCCCTTCTTTCAGGTTCCTGAACTTTACCCGCATTGTCACTGCAATCATGACTGCCCCCAGCCTTCATGCACCTGACTGGTTCTTCCTTGTTTAAGTGTCAAGTCCAGCAAAGTGCCTTCCTTCGTTGACTTCTGAATCACCTGTGTCATGAAATTATCATCCACGTGCTTCAGAGACCTCCTGCATAGCTTGTGCCCTGCTGTGTTCCCTTCCAGCAGGTATTGAGATGGTTAACATCCCCCCTAATGACAAGGGTCTGTGAATGTGAAGTTTCTTGCAGGCCTCGCTTACTACTTTCTGATAAGGCTCTGTGTAGCAGACACCCAAAATGATATTGGTCATATTGGTGTGCTCTCTAATCCTAACCCTTAAGCTCTCAGTTGGCTCATCATCACAGTTTCATATTCTGTCTGGATCACAGAAAGGACAAGGACAATCCAGTTGGTATTCTGCAACAACTATGATAAATGTTCTGGTGAGGTTTGGATGTGGGAAGGTAAAGGAAAACCATCAAACTGAATGGTAGAGAGTGAAAATTACTGTATTTGCTACTTTCTTTGAAGTACAATTTATACCTCCCAGAGAGCAATGAAGAAATCGCATTTTCTCAGCAGTCATTCTATGTTGATACAGGTTTGTTTACTCAAAATAATCTTTTCTTCCCCACCTCCCTTTGGTAAATAAGCCTGTAGTATTTAAGTAACCACTGGAGAACTGAGGAGTGGTGGTTGCTTCTGTGTGCTATTGGGTGAGTGTAAAGAAGTCTTTGAAAAAATTGTGGCAAGCAGATATTGTAATACGCTTATTCAGAAAGAAAATCACAAAGGCCTGTAGACTTCTGCAAATGAAATACTACCCTGACAGTTTGCTGGGCAGAACTTAAAGTAGGTAAGACGGGACACTGTGGCTGATGTTTGACTATTTTGGACCAATCAATTTTCCTGTAGTCCCACCACTTTTATGGCAAACATGATATTTCATCATGTGGTGACAGCTTCTGGATAATGTGTTTTGTGATTTGTAGATCCTTCATGGCAGTAATCTACGTGTACAAAGAAAGCTGCCAAACAGCACTAGTTATGTGATCTCTGCATATGAAAAATCAGTACTGCTGATCTTGCACTGTTGTTCAGTACAGGGCAGCTGAGGAAAACAGTGGATGAAACATCAGTTCATTACTTTTCAACTCATGTCCACATGTTAGTACTTGCATTTCACTGCCCTTGAGTAAAGTGTGTTGGTAGATTTAGAGCTTTTTAAGGAACTCAGTGCTGTGATGGAAGACCCTGAGACATGATGATGACTACATGAGTGACGACAGCTTGCAGTTGCAGGCTACTTGGCAATTTCAGTTTGGGATTTCACTTTGGGCTGTTCAGAAGCAAATGTTTGCTGTTTCTTGTCCAACCAAATTGACCACCAGCACCAAAAATTCACCAAGTGGAGGGAGCAAAAGAATTATTTGATATCACAAATCTGACTGTTTCATTTCAGTGTCACTGAGTGGTTGCTGCCTCTTCAGAGCATTTCCACTAGCCCTTGAATGCTTAAGCTAACTGTGCAGAGTAAGTACCTATGGAAGCAAAATAACACAGTACGTTTGTCATTTGTCTGGGCACAGCATAACTTTGATAGACTTCACCTGTCAACAGTATGCCTTTTTCTAAAGATGCTTAGCCATCAAACCAGAGCAAGCAAGTTTAGACAAACACACTGAGTCGAAGTCAGTTGGAAGCTTTAAAAATTTTGGTGTGTGCTAGCATGCGGCTTAGTAAATTCACTCATTTTTCAAAAGTGTACTCAAAGATTTAATTAACAGTAGAATGACTGATTCTAATGCTGTACTAGCTATCGTGACCTTTGGTAACACATTTGAGATAGAAGCAAAGGTTTTAGGTCAGACAGCAGTTGAATTACACTTTTGTTTTCTTATTTTGCCTCAGCAGCAGAGACAGAATAATATTTTTTTCCACTTATCAGTGACACCTTCAGTGTAACATACAGCCTAAAAGAGCTTATGCAGGTGTGACACTATTAACATAAGGTGAACATAATGTTAACCCATATTTAGTAATTCAGTAACAACACTGAGTGGGGGGGACTCTCAACACACAAAGCTTCCTTCTTAAATTAAAGATTATGAATTGCAATTCGGGACTATTGTGACTTTGAGGGAAGATGCTCTGTGTGCATTTCCTCAGCTCTCTTGAACAGAGTAAGAGCAATGGTGTTGAGACAATTGAGGAGCATCCCCCTAAAAATGCAGCAAATATTGTAAGTACCAGCTAATGCTACTTCTGGTTTGAAAATAAACTAAGCAAGTTTTTACTTCCTTCTACTACAGGTACCACAAAGCTGCATAGAGGTTGCAATCATGTCACTTACCAGCTATTTTACCTATTTTAAATTGTCCAGCAATTGGTTGTTCCCCCCCCGCCCCCCCCTTTTTCCCCCGCTTTGGTTTGAGACAATTGTTCTGTATCCAGGGTTGAACATTTTAGATCTTTGCTTTTATTCTCAACAGATTTTTCTGTGAAGGCTGTAATAGCACCATTCACTCTTTCTTTGAGTCCATTTCACCACAAGTATTTTCTTGTCAAGCTATCTTCATGTTCTGCACTCATTCGACTTGCACTTCCTTTGTGGTCCAATTCAAAACTGCTAACTTAGTCTGAAATGTTACAATGGCTTGAAGCAGTTTGCAGAAAACCTGCCTAAGATTTGCTGATAATCAGTGTTTCGTTTGTGTGAACTAAGAGTTATCAACAGCTGAGTTAAAAGTTAAAGGCTAAAGGCCTTCTGCCACCGGAAGCAGATTGTCAGCATAGAGTTTCAGGACCTTTACCAGTGATGGTTTACAACAACTTATAATTATTAACCAAAAACATAATAATTTAGCTAAAAAATCCAAGCGAGCCATATCAGGTCTTGTTAATCTTCAGGCAGTAGAAGAGTCAGGCTTATAATTAACACATGTGGTTTCCAACAGGAAGTTACTCATAATCTGCTTAACGTTGTTTTTCATGAATATACTTGCCCATATTTTATCCTTTCTATCTGAATATTAAAACCTCCTGGCATAATGGTATATAACAGTAGAACTGTGGTTAATCATATATATATTTATATGCAGATACATTATAAACATATTAGTATTAGAATTATGCATAGTAATGATAGGTTGCTCAGAACCGCTTATAAAATTAGTGTTGATGAGGGCTCTTTTTATTTTTTAATTGATCACTTACTATTCTGAAGTTCTGTTTGGATACAGGGGGAAGTAAACTTCTAGCAAAAATGTTGGAATTTCAGTATCCTTGAGGTTTTGTTTTAAGAAAAAATAGGGAGATAAATGTAGTTTCTCAACATGGCATTTCTACATGACAGTTGTTTCCAAGTAAAAAATGGTTCAAGCCTAAAACTTGCTGAAGATAATGATTGCTACAGTGGAGTGACCAGGAAAAGTTTATACTTGCAGCATCTTTAATGGCTGATGTATGAATGAGGGAAATTGTAGCACCACCACTTGGAACCTGAAAGAGGAAGTAAGCCCACTGCTGATCTTTCCTGCTTGCTAATTGGAGAAAAGATGTTCTAAGTATCATTGACAAATGAAGTTAGTCTGCAAAATGGTGGGGGTTTTGTCACTTTGGAAATGAGCCCAATCTTAGCGGCAGGCAGGGAAAGGCTTAATTTTCAGGGTTCTAGATTTATACATACGCATAGAGAAATACATACAAAAATATGGGGACTGGTCCTATGAAACATTTACAACACAAAAAATGCTTATACTGTTTGCAGGCTATAACAAATTTGGAGAGTTTGTAAAGATTTTGGCAGGCAGGATTAAATTTGAAATGTCTTGGTAACTTGAGTTAGTGTCCTTTTTTAAAAAAAAAAAAAGAAAAGGAAAAAGCAATGCTTATCAGGTTGTCTCTGGCAAGTGCAAATTGTACTGTTTAAAATGTGTAATTAACAGCACAACTAGATAAGAGTATTGGAAGCTCAGTTTGGAAGTTTGCAGGAAAATGTTTTCAAGTTGCTGTGGTTACATAGATCTGCCATGCCATATTGCTGTGAAGCTGCCAAATAATACCTGGAATACAGTTAGAAGTGTGACCTTGGAGGCATATATCTTCTCAACAGCAAATAATAAGTACTGTTTTCAGTGTTGGTTAATGCTGTTTACTTGTGGTATGGACTGAGAGAGCACAGAAGTAGTCCAAAATAAATGAGAACTTATAAGTGTAAAAGTTAGGGTGAAAGTTTCATAAAAGGTTATTTGGTCCAGAGAAGATTGAGTGGCTACAGAATGGAAGGGACTACCCTGTCCTTCATGTTTGACAGCAGAATAAGAATTAACTGCATTAAACTCTAATAGGGAAGAAAAACTTGTCCAATATAAGAATAACTAAATAGTGAAACGGACTATGGAGTTTGATTACAGAAATATGGACATAAAAGATTGTATGGAATTTCTTCCCCCTGCTTCTTAAATAGGTTTTGCACAGTTATATATTGAAACTTTACTGTTGAAAGAACATTAGGAGAGGTCCTCTAGGTTCTCTTTATAAGCTTTAATTTACTGGGGAGGGTGGGGGGTTCCCCCTCACTTAATCAATTCTCTTACCTCCAGGATGATGGTGGTGGTTCTTTATAAGAAAAGTGGTGAGCTGATTTGTTTCTGTAGGAAGTGTCTTGATGAGGAATGTACCTCCCTCTTTGTTAATAGGTGATGATGGGAAAGGTGATGAAATTTTCTAGCAGGCAGTTTTCTTGGCATACTCTGCAGGGGTTCCTTTGAGCTTGTTTTCTGATTGATGGCCATTGGTCAAACTTTAGTTTCCAGCTTTTCAGCACTGGACCATGAAACTTGTATACTCCTGCACTCTGAATGCTGTACAGGAGACAGTAGTAAGCAATATGTTTTTAGTCCCTCAAAATTTCTATTTATAACAAAGTTGTTTGAGAATCAGGAGAACCTTAGTATTTTATTCAGTCTTTTTCCAATTTGTTACCTGAAAGTGCAACTTCTTACTGCCTGTGAATTTCAGATTCCGTAGTTTTATTTTTCCAACTAATCTGAACTGTAAACTATTTATTTGAGTAGTGTTTAAGTGGCACAAAGGAATGTTAGTAGCTGTTGTTTAAAGTTATGTGAAGGATGAGCTGTATGCTGCACAGATAACATCTGCCTTTTTGTGGAGGGTTTATAATCTGAACAGACCAGAGAAATGTAGAGTAGGTTAAAAAGCATGCATTTTAAACAAAGTAATCTCAGTGATGGTGACAAAACAATTGTGTGTGTTGTGTGTATGGTGTCTTTTCTCCTATGGTGTGTGGTTTTTTTTTGTCTTAAACTGGGTAGTAAAATGGAGGAGAAAGAATGTGGTAGGAATGAGGTGTGGGCAGAAGAGGATTAGAGGAGCATGTATTAGCTAGAGCTGTAACATAAACGGATGGAAATGAAAAGTCTGTAAGCTGAGGGTGGGAAAAGTCCAGACAAAATGAAAAAAGCTGTGTTAAAAAGTTGTAGTTTCTTCCACCAACTGAATTTTCTGCCAGATGGTACATTTTTAAAGCTTCCTTTTTTCCTCGGGAGGCTTGAATCTTTACCTGGTAAAGACTTCACAAAACATATGTATTCTGTTCTAACAGGTTATATTACTGAGACTATTCAATAATTCTTGCTTCTAGCATTGGTGTGGCACTAATGGACTTGTAATAGAAACAGTAGGGTGAAACAGTGTAAAATACTGGGATTTTTTGTCTGTCCTAGCATATATTCTGCTTAAATTGATGAGAGTAAAGGCCCTTAATTCAGTGCAGCATTAGGAAAGCATCATTTTAAGTGCTTTATATTTTGAAGGCTGAAATTCTGCCTGTGTTGGTTCCCTTTGCTTAGGAGAAAAAATTTCAGAGGACTTCTGACATTTTTTTTCATCTGCTGGTACTGCTCTTTACCATGGGGTACAGAAGGGGTGTTAATTCTATTGTTCTCATGGCTTTTCTGTTCTTTTTCAGAAGTAAGAAACTTTTTAGCAAGAAAAAATTGAAAAGGAAACAGAAGACTAAATTGAAAGTAAAAACACGCAACAAGGTAAGCCTCTAACTTGACAAAGTTCTGACTCAAAATTGAAAGTAATTTCAATTGAGAGAAATACAAGAAAATAAGTGTAACTAGCAATTTATTTTTTAGAAAAGGTAATAATAGGCTAGTATTGTTTGTTTACTGTATTCTACATGACTGATACCAATGTTAACCTTATTCAACTGTGTTTGCTACTAATGTTCAGCATGAAATAATATGAACAGTATTTTTGATTCTCCAGATCCTAATCTGTAAATGTAGCTAAACGTGTTGGTCTCATAGTTAAGAGATGTGTGTCTAGCCCACGGATAGAGACTACTGCTGCGAAGAGTTCCATCCATATTGGCTGAAGGAGAAAGCGAGCATGCAATGACTAAGGAATCCAAAGTTAACTCTGAAAATTCCTCCGTAATGGAATAGATGATACTTACCTGTTTCTATTACTATTTTCTCCCTGTGTAACCCCTGCCCCTATCAGTTATGGGAGCAGTATAGTGAACTATAAAAATGTTTACGTGTTTGTAGCAGAGAAGAAATCTAGACAGAAGCAACAGTATTTTAAAATACTGCTCTGCTGTATTCTTTCTCTATTAGAGAGCTGCTATTTCTCTGTTAAAGCTAGAGTCTTGCAGGTATTTTCACGAAGGCTCACTGCAGGCATGGAGGCTGCTTCCTAGGTTCCCATTGTAGTCACTAAAGAGAAAGCTCATTTCTGGAATAATTCTGAAAGACAGAACCACTGAAATATCTAGTAAAAATACTTTCTAGTCAGTTGAATGCCCTTATAATACAAATACACTGTAGGTCAAATTGGCCATCTTATCCCTGTTTGCCAAACCTTGTGTAGTTAATCTATCTCAAGGCAGATGACTTTGGGAGGGTGAAGCAAGCCCTGTATCTCTTCATTTGGTATTGCCTTTTTGGATACTTACCAGATTGTTCTGCTTATCTCAAGTAGTGCAGCTCCAGACTATGGTATAGAAGGGGCTTATCTTCACTTCTGTTCTCAGTACTGTACAGTGAAATATTTTGGTCCAAACTGAATTTTTTCAGCCCTTTCTTCAGTTGCTATGATATTAGAAGTTTTAGCCCTCTTCCCTTTATGGTTTTATCAGAGCCACTGTCAACACAGAAAACCAAGTTAGAAATGTGAAGAAATTTTGCAGAATGTGGTTAGTCTTTGTGTGTTCTCTCTGGTGACAGAAAATTGTGCTTTTAAAATAAGATAATGTTTCAGCTTTGATCATTGTGACTATATAAAAGGAACCTTGTCTTTCTGGAGAGCGGTGCCTTAGCTGAACTGCCAAGTAGGAAGCTAAATCCAGAACTGCTGTTCTTCACAAGCTTGGCAGTCAAACATGCTTCTTGGATTTAGTTGCATTGGATAAATGGATTGGCAGGATCCCTTCTGAATGGCCAGAGATGACACAAGTATATTAAAGGCTGGTTCTTGTCAGCAGTTACAGATTTGGCACTAACTGATCATCTCTGCACCTCATGCCTGCGGAGGGTTATTTTCAGGATTTTTCTTGGATTTTAAACAGGTTTTACTTGAAGCATTAAGTGAGATTTATCTGCCTTTGAAAGGCGTAATGGGTTTTTCCATGTCTTTTACTGATACCTCTGTTCTAGACAGTCTTTGAGGCAGGCCAGGGTTGACCAACAGAGAGCACTGGTGTTTGTTCTGACTCACTGAGGTACAGAAAGGCACTCCAGCTTATTCCTGCATGATAATAGGAAATTGTGTATTTTCTGAAAAATGTAGCTGAATAGGGAAATATAAAATCAGCTTCATATCTTTAGGTTATCAAACTTTGTTTACCAACAAAGTGGAATGGCTTCGTTTTTTGGTTGTTTCCTTGTTTTTTGTTGGTTTTGGGGTGTGGTTTTTTCCCCCGCCATATGCTTTTCAATCCATCTCCATGCTTACCAGTGCAGAATAAGCACAATGATCATTTCTGCACCGGAATGTCTGAAAACAGATGTGTGTATTGTCAGGAAAATGTGAGTTTCCATTTGAAGCCTTGTAATAGGGCAGGTTGAAAAGCCCATCACTACTGGACATTCTGAGCAGGAGAGCTTGTGTGCATCAGTTTATTTTTTAAGAACCAGGGTCTTCTAGTCTGAAAAGAGATGGGAACTTTCTCTTAGTATGATTGGTAGAGACAGCAAGGGCCTTAAATTAAGACTAAGCTGAAGGAACCCCAAAATTTGTTATTTATACCCTGTACTTACTAAAAATGATAACTGAGTAATTGAAGAGGAGAGAACATAAAAAAAGTAATTGTTGAGCAACTGGAAGAAAATTGTTTCCACCATGTAGGCATTAAATATTATAACACTTTTAAGTATAAAATATTAATTGGTGTTTAATGCAGCCCAGTAGTTTGAGGCTTATTCTGTTTCTAAGCTGGGATCATGTTATGATCACTTATATTTGAACTACTCTTAACTCTTGGTTTTGTGGTTTAGTATCTCTTTTAAAAAAAAAAAAAAGTTTTCCATGTGGGTGCAGTGTGTTTTGGCTTTAGAAATTCAGTGCTGAATAGAGTGACTTTTACATAGAAAGCAAGTACGTGATTATTAGATGTGGGTATAGCACCTTGGATTCCTGCACCTGCGCGCGCCCTGCACCCCCCCAGCCCCTTTTTCTTTTGGCAACAATTATCACTTCAAAATTGTAGGCTGTGTAATTTATCTCAATGCTATGAATATTGCTGCTTCCCCTCCCTCCCCCCCTTTTCACCCTCTGGAGTTTTCCCACTGCACTGTTAACTCATAGAAGTGCTGCTTAGGACGCTTAGCTGAGAGACTGAATGGAAAGCCAGAGTTCACCATCATCTGTTCTCATCATGTTATTTGAAGAATACTGAAAAATTGGAGTCCGCCAGAGACAGAGAATGTACTTCCCATGATCGACATCCACCCGTTTAGTTTATGCAGAAGTTTTAAACTATGACTTGTTTAGCTTTGTAGAAATGAAGGAATAAAACCTTGGGAAAGGACGGTTCATGTAGCAGACAAATCTATTGTAAGCTAATGATTAGATGTGTAAGGTGGATCAACTGGGATAAATATTTGTCTCACTAAAAACCCACATAGCTTCTCAAATAATTTGGCAGTGTTTTCAATGGCTTTTGTATTATTTGGTGTTTCAACCTCAAGAGGGCATCCCTTTCTAAGAGATGTTTGAACTGTTCAAAGAAGAATTTGGTGAAGTTCTATGCTCTGTGTTACGCACAGGTTAGACCAGATGGTTATTATAGCCTTACCTATCTTTAACAAGAGGCTAACTTTCCTCTCCTAGATTATAGTCTATTTCCATCACATCTGAGAATAAACCATTATTACGGTCATCTGGTTCAAGAGGAAGGAAATAAATTGGTCAAAAAATAAGCTATGTATGGATTTCATCTTTTGGGAAATCGGTTTGTTTAGGTGTGAGACAAGTGTAAAGGAGACCAGAGGGTTTTGTTTTTCCCACTTGAGTGTGCTGGAACATTACAAAAGGCTAACTAAGAAGAGCAATTCTGAGTCTTGTTGCTCTGTTTTATGAACCAAACCTGTGCTGTTAAACCTCTCCTACATAATGCCTCCTTCCATTTAGCAGGGACTATATGTTTACAAGGACAAGTCACACATCAGGGTATGGACATCAGTGCTTCATTCTCTCTCTCATAAGATAGCCTCTTATCTTTTAGAAAAAAAGTAACACACAAAAAATTAAATTTTACCTTCATGTATTAAAACTATGTTCATGATTCTATACTTACATTGGCATTGCAATTTCTCAGACTTGCGTTTAGATTTCATTATGCGGTAATTCATGACTGAATTGTTCCTTCTTCAGTATCTTTTAAAACTTCAAGAGAAAGGCTTTTATTAAATGTTTAGAGAACATAATCTGCTTCTGTTTTGTCTACCTAAAATATAGAAAACTTGTGAGGGATTTAATTAGGTCTATTGCCTTTACAGATTTTTCTATCTATTCCTCTGAAAAAGATGCCTTAGTCCTTCTGACCATTGGAATGACCTTTCATCACTGTTACCTCACCTTGTATGGTTTCAGTTGAGAATCTCCTTTTTGAAGTTTAATATTGCATATTTTGCAAGACTGACATGTTTAAAACTTCTTTCCTTTCCACCAAAATATGATTTTAGCTGTTCGATCTAGCACAAATAAATTTTTCCAGGACTCAAGACAGAAGATATGACAAATACTGGGTATCTGTTAGGTTTTATGATGAATGTTTCATCAGGTATCTTGGTTTAAGAAGGGACGTTTTCAATTTGTGATGATACCAAGTGAAATAACAAAGATTTCAAAATGTCCCACTTGCTTACAGCTCATACGAAAACCATTAAATCAAGAAGCATAATTATATGTTCCAGTCTTGAAGCTCTGTTCTTTTTGAGAGTGATTGCAATGTCATATTCTGAGAAACCGTGTGCTTTGGGAGAAAAAAACAAATGTAGAGCCTATCATCTGGTCTTCTACTCAGGCATCCTAGAAGCTGGGCTTCTAGTGATTCTTATACTTAGTGAGTGCATTAGATTTCAATATTCCAGTAGCCATTAAGAAAAGGACATTTAGAGGTGTAGAAAAAGTGACTGTTGCTCTTCACCTTAGCTGCAGTGTCACAAAAAGATGTTTCATACATCTGTGGTTCTTGATACACTTAACACCAAGAAAACAAGCTATTAGGGTGAGATTTTTTTCTTGAAAGAATGTATCTCGTAGGTCAAGAGATCAAGATGATTAACAATCCTAGATTTTTGCAAAATAAATAAGTTGCTTCACTGAGTTCTTCGAAGTTGATTAACATCTTGGCTTAATGTTCCGCTGTTTTCCTTGGCAGTGTAGAAGTATTTTGTATCAACACAAAATGCAGTATCACTAAGAGAACTGTAACTTAAAATAGACTTTGTTTTGATATAAGAACTACTAAGTGGGGTTCTGTAGGCAGAGTTAGTGCTTAGATTGTCATAGTGATCTGTTCTACCTCAAAATCTATGAGCCAGTAGCAAGATTATACAGGTGGTAGCATGATTTCTCATACTATCGGGGAAGTTTGTATGGCTGTGTAGAAGAGCACTTCAATGCCATGGCTCTCATTAGTTGCAGAAAAGGAAAATTCCAGTTCATGATGGGATGAACTTAAGTCCCAGTTTCCTAACTTAATCAGTGCATCTGACCTCATGAAGTCAGGAATCTGTTGTAATCTGGAAGGGAAAAAACTTGCCTCATATGGAAAAAAGTTCTGATGTCTGTTTTGAATACTTTCCACTGCCACTGTTGAAGAAAAGTAAAAATGGAAGGGGGGGGGGGGGGGGGGAAGCTGCTTACTGAATGAACATTTGCATTAGAGGGGCAGAAGGTTTTCCTGTTTCTTTTTTTTAATAAGCTCCATATCTGCCTTCTGTAAAAGGAAAACTAAAAGTGATGTTTATACAACCTGCTCAAATACCTCCTCTTTTGAACAGATGTTTGTTTTGAAGACCTGTAAACTAAATATCATAGTTAAAGCCCCTCAGAGACTTGAACAAATTGATCACAAAGAAATTATCATTGTTTTTTATCTTATGATGAAGTTTGGCGGGAGAGACAGAACAAAGTGATAACTGGAAGTTCCCTTCCTGCTCTCCAACCAAAAACAATGCGTCTTGTCATTTAGAACCTTTCTTTTTACCTTGAGACTCGCTGAGCATTTGTATGCTTATCTGTTTAATATTAATTCCACTGAGATTTTTTCCTCTCAAATGAAAGACAGTAAAAAGTGAAAGTCATAATAATTCCTAAATTTTAACCTGTTCTTACAACCCAACAAGTTATTGTTCAAAAAGTGCTTTATTTAGTATGGTCATAAGGCTAGTATTTTTAAACTGACAAAATCAGGTAGTGAATTTCAAAATTATCCTTAAGGGACATTGTTAGGATTGCTACAACGAGCAAGAAGGAACTGCACAGGCAGTGGAAGCAGGGACAGATATCCTGGGAAGACTATAGGGATGCTGCCCAGTTGTGTAGGGATGGGGTCAGGAGGGCCAAGAGGCAGCTGGAGCTGAATTTGGGAAGGGATACAAAGAATAACAAGAGGGGCTTCTGCAAGTACGTCAACCAGAAAAAGAAGGTTAAATAAAGCGTACCCCCCTGAAGAACAAGAACGGTGGCCTAGTATCAACAGACGAGGAGAAGGCTTGAGGTACTCAACAACTCTTTTGCCTCAGTCTTTACTGGTAATCTCTCTCCTCACCCCTCCCAAGCTGATGGACTGCAGGACGGAGACCTGGGGATAAAGCCCCTCCTACTGTACGAGAAGATCAGGTTCGTGACCATCTGAGGAACCTGAACATACACGAGTCTATGGGACCTGATGAGATGCATCCCAGAGTCCTGACGGAATTGGCTGATGTAGTTGCCAAGCCACTCTCCATGATATGGCAGTGGCAGTCATGGCAGTCAGGTGAAGTCCCTGGGGACTGGAAGAAGGGAAACATTGTGCCCATCTTTAGAAAGGGTAGAAAGGAGGACCCAGGGAACTACCGACCTGTCAGCCTCACCTCTGTGCCTGGGAAGATCATGGAACAGATCCTCTTAGAAGCTATGCTAAGGCACATGGAGGACAGGGAGGTGATCAGAGACAGCCAGCACGGCTTCACCCAGGGCAAGTTCTGCCTGACCAACCTAGTGGCCTTCTATGATGGAGTGACTGCATCAGTGGACAAGGGTAAAGTAATGAATGTCATCTATCTGGACTTCTGTAAGGCCTTTGACATGGTCCCCCACAGCATCCTTCTCTCTAAACAGGACAGATATGGATTTGATGGTTGGACTGTTCGGTGGATAAGGAGTTGGTTGGATGTTCGCATCCAGAGGGTAGTGGTCAATGGCTTGATGTCCAGATGATGAGTGGTGTCCCTCAGGGGTCCGTACTGGGACCAGTGCTATTTAACATTTTCATCAATGACTTAGGCAGTGGGATCATGTCTACCCTCAGCAAGTTTGCAGATGACACCAAGCAGAGTGGTGCAGCTGACACGCCAGAAGGATGGGATGTCACCCAGAGAGACCTGGACAGGCTTGAGAAGTGGGCCCATGTGAACCTCATGAGGTTCAACAAGGCCAAATGCAAGGTCCTGCACGTGGGTCGGGGCAAGCCCCAATATCAATACAGGCTGGGGGTATGAAGGGATTGAAAGCAGCCTTGTGGAGAAGGACTTGGGGGTACTGGTGGACGAAAAGCTGGACATGAGCCAACAATGTGTGCTTGCAGCCCAGGCGGCCAACTGTATCCTGGGCTGCAGCAAAAGAAGTGTGACCAGCAGGTTGATGGAGGTGATTCTACCCCTCTATTCTGCTCTGGAGTACTACAGATTCTGCCCCTCTACTCTGCTCAGTACCTGGAGTACTGCATCCAGCTCTGGCGCTCTCAGCACAGGAAGGACGTGGACCTGTTGGAGCGGGTCCAGAGGAGGGCCACAGAAATGATCCAAGGGCTGGAGCACCTCTCCTACGAGGACAGGCTGAGAGAGCTGGGGTTGTTCAGCCTGGAGAAGAGAAGGCTTCAGGGAGACCTCATTGCGGCCTTTCAGTACTTAAAGGGGGACTATAGGAAGGATAGGGGCAATCTCTTTAGCAAGACCTGTTGTGACAGGACAAGGGGTAATGGCTTTAAACTAAAGGAGGGTAGATTTAGACAGGATATAAGGAAAATGTTTTTTACAATCAGGGTGGTGAAGCGCTGGAACAGGTTGCCCAGAGAGGTGGTAGATGCCCCATCCCTGGAAACATCCAAGGTCAGGTTGGATGGGGCTCTGAGCAACCTGATCTAGTGAAGATGTCCCTGCTCATTGCAGGGAGGTTGGACTAGATGACCTCTAAAGGTCCCTTCTAACCTAAACCATTCTATGATTCTACTGTATTTGTCAAGTGTATAACAGAATGGAATGTAAGAGAATTCTAGTTTCAGAGAATTTAGAGTTTTCAGAGATAAGTTATTATGAAGGGAAAGTGGAGGTATGGACTAAGAAATGTAAACAGTGGGTTATCCTCACAGCTAGGAATTAAACTCTAGTTCTGAGTTGTATATTGTAGTGCTACACTCCTCACATAGAGTAGGATTTTCTGGAGAATGTTACTTTGTACTGAAGTCTGGGTAGGAGATTAAGGTCTATAACTAAGTTTGTGCACTGTCGTAGAAGAGTGACGTGCTAAACACAGAGTGGTTAAAGTGCTTACTGTTTAAAAGCTAAAGCATTAAGTAAGGGACTTCTTAATAGTTGTGAAGTATTGAGAATAAGGAAGGAGTTTATTTCTGAAAATTAGTCAGCTTATTATTAATAAGCAAGAAAACATACATTGGTATTTTATCTAGCTCTGTAATGTCTGAAATTATCTGTGCTGGTTAAACATTTTGGCTAACCTATTTCAAAAGAGGCTGTGAGCTACACTTGGGCTGTTCTGGAACAAAGACTAAGCTGAACTCCTGACAAAGAACTTGAATGAAAACTTCACAGAAGTTATAATTACAGTACATGATACTAATTAGATAAGTGAACTTCAGACAGAGATATTTCAGCCGATCCAGATATTTTTCTCTTCCTGTAACTGTCAGTAAAGTAGGACACGCGTAGTAAACTTACTAAATAATATTTTTTTAACCTGTGCAGTTCAATTGAGTTAGGTTTAAAGCTGAAAGCTGATACTGTGTTTTTGCCTTAACAGCAGCTGCAAAAACTTTTGGGGTATGCATATGGATATTTGGCTTACAGAAGAGTCATATGTTATAACTGTTTAGTTTTCTGGTGCCAAATAAATTTTAAAGTATGTAGTAGCTCATTGGTATCAGTCCAAACCTATTTTGATGCAATTTGATACTGGAATAACATCACAGGTTGTATCTTGAGTTCTTGCACTGCTTAATAGTGTGGGTTTTTTAAGAGCAGCTTTATTATTTCAAAGATATGCATGTTGAACAACGATTAAACTTATGTTGTCTTTCAATCCCTAATGGCAGAAGTTCTGTTGTGCTAAAAAAAAAAAATAGGAAAAAACCTCGCCAAACTTTCAGTGTATATGTAGGGAACTACTTCCCATTATTTTTATATTTTTGTGCCTACTGCTAACACTGATATGGGTAAGAAAAATTAACAGACTCTATGTTGGATAAAATAGGCTATGGAGTAAACCAAGCCTTAATGTTTTGGCTTGAAATATTTTTTTAGTAATAATGGAAAGGAAGGATATGCAAAAATGTACCAACAGTTAGAATAATAATAACAGTCAAAACCAAAAGGAAATATTTAAACTATGAAATATTTTGGAGTTATTTTGAATTTTCTGTTAAGTCTAGTAACATAGGGTGTTAAATGGTCTAATTTAGAAGACTGTGATGTTTCTGGTAATAATAAAAAGATATGTGCAGATAAGTGTTGTGAACCAGTGCCGTGTTTTGATGTACAAAGTTGTGGCTATCATGTTGTGGAAAAATATATCACCCCATCAAAACATTATCCAGTTTGCTGATTCTCAAACTTCTTTTCCCCTCTTCTTTGCTAGTTTAAAGTCCTCTTTCCCATCACCTCTCTCACAGACGAGAGATGTGAGATCTGTTCTGATCCAATCACTGTAATATAATTCACTGCGTACTCTCCTGCCAAATGAATGTGGTCATTCACAGTATCTGTCCCCCGTAAATAAAAACAAAGAAAAAGACAAAAAGCCTCCACCCTCACCACCCCCCCCAAGAATACAAGAAACAAATCAAAATAACCTTGTGAAGTTAGTCATGACTCTGTCTCAGTCTGGCTGAATGGTCCTCCAAATTTTGCCTTGCGTGTTCAAGCAAATTTGTCCTGCACTCTTAACCTAGGCCTTCTTTCCTTATGTAGTCTCTATGCCCTCCGTCTACATTGAGGTATTACAGGGAATTGCTTCCTCCCATATGCCTGAAATCGAGTTTTTCATAGCCTGTGCTCAAACCAGCCTAGTCCTTGGTAGTACACAACCTAAGAGAAAATATAACCCTGCCTGGGCATTTTTTTTGGGGTGGGGGTGGTGGGGCAGGCCTTGTTTGTTTTTTAAGTCTGCCATTCCCCCTGTCCCACCTTAGTGTTGCAGAAAGGGAGAGTATGGGGCAGAATTTAAAAGATGGTTTTCAAAAAATATTTTTTCTTAGCATTTTTCTAAGTCTAATGACAGCCCCATGAAGGCTCTTCTGTGTCTTGGCAGTGGCGGATGGTAACATACCAGTAGTAGATATCAAGGAAAGGGTGGGGCGGGCTAGTGGTAGTTTCTCAGAACAGTTTCCCAACTCTTAATTTGTGGCTTCCGGGTTCTGAAAACAAGATGGTGTTCTCTTACTTCATAGGCCTTGATAGACTTTCGTATTCAGTAGTTTGTCCATTAGATTTTATTTTCTTTTCTAGTTATACAAAATTATTATCCACGGCAGGATGCTGTGGGAGTTTTTGAACTGTTTACATTTAATGACAAAACAACTAATGGTATTTTTCATTTCTAATATACATTAGCAAAGAGCTTAAATTTTTATTATTTACCAATAGATTAAAGTTAACAACTAGAAAAACAAATAATGCATTTTAAAATTCAATAATAATAATTTAAAAAAACCCTGACTCCTGTTAATATGATAAATCCTGAATTCTGCTAGACTTTTGGCACAGGTTTAGACCGTGCTATAGCCTGAACTGCTTTCATTTTCTGTCCCGGTGTCTTCATCAAGTTATGAGAGGTAGAGACTAATGCCAGATGGAATATGTTCTTCCTCCTCCTCCTTTCTTCCCTGTCTGAAACATAATTCAATAAGAAAGTTCAATCTCCAGTTTGAGAATCATTTGGTTGGCCAAAGTTATTGAGACTGCAGAGATTACTTGTGTTTAACAAAGCTTGAAACTTCTAATGAACTTAAAACTAATCTTGTTTTTCAGACTGAAAACCTAGAGAGTACAATAACCATACCAGATATCAGATTACATAGCAACCCTTCAGCTTTTAATGTTTACTGCAATGTCCGCCATTGTGTGTTGGAGTGGCAAAAAAAGGAAGCATCTATATCTTTGGCTTCAAAGAACAGTGTACAGAGTGGGGATTCGGACAGTGATGAAGAGGAGGAATCCAAAGAGCCACCTATTAAACTTCCAAAGGCAAGTAACTGGATACTTTTTAAAGTGTGCCATGTATGTGATCTAAAGTTGGTGTGTTCTTTGTGGGGAGTAAAGAACAGCATTAGAAGCCAGCTGCTCAGAAAATAGCTATAGTTTTATTTATAGTTCATCTAGTCCAGAATCATCTGATTTGATGAATTAGGAAGGTCTATGTACGTGCCCAATAATTAGTTTTAAAGACAATTAAATGTTAGGTAAACATTCAACTTGTACTCCTTTATAAGTACTGGTGCTTGAAAATAACCTACAGCCTCAAAAGTCTACAAAAAAAAAAACCCAAATAAGGTAGCTCTTACATCTGTCAGAGGCTACTAGCTGGTGTGATAAAGGATGCTTTCTCCTGCTTTACCCCCAAAAAAAAGAATAAATCTTTCTGCTATTGGAATTCAGTTGGTGGAGTGTTTTCTAAGATGATTTGCCCGGTATACGTGTAATTGTCAATTAGTCTTACTACCTTATTTTTTTAATCTTTCCCCTTTTTGGCTTTAGTGCTTTTTGGCACTGATAACTATAGATAGTAATGTACACTAAGGTTTTGGACACTTTAGTTCAATAGTTAGGGTAGGTTTTTTTTACTATTTACTACTTCTATGCTTATAGTAGGATTAATGGTGGAAAGTCAGAAATAATCTATATAGGAGTTACTGATTTTTTTCTTAATTTTTTTTAATTTGCTGATTCACTTGTTTTGTACTACGTAACTTCTGTGCATTCAGTTTTCATTGCAAGCTTATTAATGCTATTAATCCTGCTTCCTTTTGTTTTCTTCTGAGTCTAAAAAGCATATTCAGAATAACTTCCCTTGTTTGTATTTGCTCTAAAAACAATACAAATACTGAATTAAAAAGTTTGTTGCAGCAGTGATTATGTAAAATATTCTAGTTGGTTAGAAAAATAGAATTTTATAGATGATTGTGTTTAGGTAGTATTATCTGAAGGGCAAAGTTGACACTCTGGAAATAGCGGTGGAGAACTGCAGAGGAACATAACCAAGTCAGGTAACTGCAACTTGATAACTGAAATTTCATGGTTGATAGTTGCAAAATAATGTGCAGTCAGTAGAAATAAAGTTAGCATTGTTTATGACCTGCATCAGACTCCTTGTGGATTACATTAAATGAATCAGCAAGTGCTTGTAGATGCTTAATTTGAGATTTTAAGTAAAAGGCAATGTAGCTATTAGCATTTATAAAGAACAGAATGGAGTTTTAAAGAGATTTTGAAATTAAAAGAGGTTCAGAGAAGGATGAGATTTACCAGTGATATTGACAGAACACTTGCATGTGGAAACTAGAACATTGGTATTGTAAAAGGTATTGGAGAGTTTATTGAAAAGAGTCTTGGAAAAGTAGTGTAGTTTTAAAAAGATGGTGGCTTAGAAAAAATGGTATGGAAACCCTAGGCAGGAAACTTTGTTTCCTTTCTCAAAACAGAAAATCAGTGAGCTATTTTGTTAACATTTAATTCAGCAAATATAAAATTGGTGAAAATTAGTATGCTTTCAAACCATTCATTTTTAGCAAAGAATCTACAAAATATCAAGGAGTTCAAGAGTTTTTACTGATTCAGCAATGGCTTAGATGCTTGGTACAACCTCAGTATTTTTAATAACTATCTAGCAAATATTGGATTGTTTAGGTTGCTCTAAGGTAAGACACTTTATAATAAATTTTACTTGCATCCATACATTTGAAAAAGGCATCCACTTGGAGCTGTCTCACAGGTAGTAAAACTTTTAGAGGCTAGCTATGTAAATGTCTATGCATCCTGAATATTGCTGTCTGTCTCATGCTTTTGGGTATGATCTGGTTCTTATGTATAATGGACAATATTGGGTTGGGCTTAGTTTGTTAAATGTAAAGAAGTAAGTTACTGAAGTTTCTGAGGCTTACAATATTTACTAGACCAGTTTCTGAAAGTAATCGTTAGCTTTTTAAAAAGAATACTGATGTCTTTTGAGTTAGACAGTGAGGCAAAAGTCAGATTCAAAAAAGGGTGTAACCAGGATTTGTGATTTTCCATATTCTCCAGAGTTAAACAGGTGAAACTAGTCTTTGGTGTGTTTTTTTTGTTCCTGAAAATTCTTCATTTAACTGAGAATAAGTTTAAAAACATTCTACTTTTATGTGTCTGCCCTGGTTTTCAGCAGGATAGAGTTAATTTTCTTCCTTATAGCTGGTACAGTGCTGTGTTTTGGATTTAGCATGAGATTAATGTGATAACACACTGATGTTTTAGTTGTTCCTATCAGGCTACACAGGGCAGAACTCACCTGTATTGCTGCAGTGTCAGTGGGATCCCAAGAGCTAACTGTATTGGAGGCCGAAGTAAGCCTAACTGGGAATGACTGGCAAAAGCACTCCGTTGTGACTGGCCCCGAGGCTCCATGCATCCTTGGCATAGACTACCTCAGGAGAGGGTATTTCAAGGATCCAAAAGGGTACAGGTGGGCTTTTGGTATAGCTGCTTTGGAGACAGAGGGGAATTAAACAGTTGAGTACCTTGCCCGGGCTATCAAAGGACCCTTCTGTTGTGGGGTTGCTGAAGGTCAAAGAACAACAGGTGCCGATCGCCACCGCAACGGTGCACTGGCAGCAATATTGTACCAACTGAGACTCCCTGATTCCCATCCATGAGCTCATTCGTTGACTGGAGAGCCAAGGAGTGATCAGTAAGACCCGCTGACCCTTTAACAGTCCCATGTGGCCAGTGCGGAAGTCTAATGGGGAGTGGAGACTAACAGTAGACTATTGTGGCCTGAATGAAGTCACTCTGCCACTGAGTGCTGCCGTGCCAGACATGCTAGAACTTCAATACGAACTGGAGTCAAAGGCAGCCAAGTGGTATGCCACAGTTGATATCGCTAATGCATTCTTCTCAATCCCTTTGGCAGCAGAGTGCAGGCCACAGTTTGCTTTCACTTGGAGGGGTGTCCAGTACACCTGGAATTGACTGCCCCAGGGGTGGAAACACAGCCCTACCATTTGCCATGGACTGATCCATACTGCACTGGAACAGGGTGGAGCTCCGGAACACCTTCAGTACATTGATGACATCATCGTGTGGGGCAACACAGCAGAACACACCTTTTTGAGAAAGGGAAGAAGATGGTCTAAATAGTTCTTGAAGGCTGGTTTTGCCATAAAACAAAGTAAGTCAAGGGACCTGCAATGGACATCCAGTTTTTAGGAATAAAATGGCAAGATGGACGTCATCAACTCCCAATGGATATGATCAACAAAATAACAGCCGTGTCTCCACCAGCTAGCAAAAAGGAAACACAAGCTTTTCTAGGCGTTGTGGGTTTTTGGAGAATGCATATTCCAAATTGCAGTCTGATTGTAAGCCCTCTTATCAAGTGACCCGGAAGAAGAATGATTTCAAATGGGGCCCTGAGCAACAGCAAGCCTTGGAATGAATTAAGCGGGAGATAGTTCATGCAGTAGCCCTTGGGCCAGTCCGGGCAGGACAAGATGTAAAAAATGTCCTCTACACCGCAGCTGGGGAGAATGGCCCTACCTGGAGCCTCTGGCAAAAAGCACCAGGGGAGACCTGAGGTTGACCTCTAGGGTTTTGTAGTTGGGGATACAGAGGATCCGAGGCCTGCTACACTCCAACTGAAAAAGAGGTATTGGCAGCATATGAGAGGTCTGAGCTGCTTCAGAAGTGATCGGTACTGAAGCACAGCTCCTCTTGGCACCTCGACTGCCGGTGCTGGGCTGGATGTTCAAAGGGAGGGTCCCCTCTACACATCACGCAACTGATGCTACATGGAGTAAGTGGGTCGCACTGATCACCCAACGGGCTCGAATAGGAAACCCCAGTCGCCCAGGAATCTTGGAAGTGATCATGGACTGGCCAGAAGGCAAAGATTTTGGAATATCGCCAGAAGAGGAGGTGACATGTGCTGAAGAGGCCCCACTATATAATAAACTATCGATCAGAAAATGAGAAACGATATGCTCAGTTCACTGTTGGATCCCGTCATATTGTAGGAAAGCATCAGAGATGGAAGGCTGCCGTATGGTGTCCTATACGACAAGTCGCAGAAACTGCTGAAGGAGAAGGTGAATTGAGTCAGTCTGCAGAAGTAAAGGCCATCCAGCTGGCTTTAGACATTGCTGAACGACAAAAGTGGCCAGTGGATGCTGACAAATGCCCTGTGGGGGTGGTTACAGCAATGGACGCAGAACAACTGGCAGCGCAGAGGCAAACCCATCTGGGCTGCTGCATTGTGGCAAGATACTGCTGCCCAGGTAGAGAACCTGGTTGTGAAGGTACGTCAAGTGGATGCTCACGTACCCAACAGTTGGGCCACTGAAGAACATCACAACCACCAGCAGGTGGATCAGGCTGCTAAGATTGAAGTGGCTCAGTTGGGTCTGGACTGGCAACATAAGGGTGAACTCTTTATAGCTTGGTGGGCCCATGACGCCTCAGGCCATTAAGGAAGAGATGCAACATACAGATGGGCTTGTGATCGAGGGGTGGACTTGACCATGGATGCTATTGCACAGGTTATCCATGAACGTGAAACATGCGCTGCAATCAAGCAAGCCAACCGGGTAAAGCCTCTGTGGTACGAAGGATGATGGCTGAAATATAAATATGGGGAGGCCTGGCAGATTGATTATATCACACTGCCACAAACCCGCCAAGGCAAGCGCCATGTGCTTACAATGGTGGAAGCAACCACCGGATGGCTGGAAACATATCCCGTGCCCCATGCCACCGCCCGGAACACTATCCTGGGCCTTGAAAAACAAGTCTTATGTTGATATGGTACCCCAGAAAGAACTGAGTCAGACAACGGGACTCATTTCCAAAACAACCTCATAGACACCTGGGCCAAAGAGCATGGCATTGAGTGGGTGTATCACATCCCTTATCATGCACCAGCCTCTGGGAAAATCGAATAATATAATGGACTGTTAAAGACTTCACTGAGAGTAATGGGGGGTGGGACATTCAAACATTGGGATATACATTTAGCAAAGGCCACCTGGCTAGTCAACTCCAGGGGATCTGCAAGTTGAGCTGGCCCTGCCCAGTCAAAAATTTACGTACTATAGTAGGAGATAAAGTCCCTACGGTGCACATAAAAAAATACGTAGGGGAAGACAGTCTGGGTTACTCCTGCCTCGGGCAAAGGCAAGCCCATCTAGGGTATTGCTTTTGCTCAAGGACCTGGGTGTGCTCGATGGGTGATGTGGAAGGATGGGGAATGCCAATGTATACCTCAAGGGGATTTCATTTTGGGTGAGAATAGCCAGTGATTTGAACTGTGTGATGTTAATTGCTACGTAATACTGTATGTCATCAGTTCTATGGTTGCTATATGCCACATCAGTGGTATTACATAAGAATCACCCAGATTAATGAAGAATGCACTTCGATGAAACCATGTGAAGTGTAGCGATGATGGAACCAGAACTGACTTCAGCATTCAACAATCCAAGACCACACACCATCTCTCCTGCCCTGAAAGGCTGATAGATGGAGCCCAAAGTCATGGATTAAATGAACCCAACGGACATTTTAGAGGGATGGGCCCATAGACCAAGGGAATATTTGTGTGTATATATCAAAAGACAGGAAAAGTGGTGGTGATTAATTGGAATGTTTTGGGAAGTGTGGGACCCGGGCATGGCAACATGGTATAGAATAAGGGGTGGATACTGTCATCGTTTTGGCTGGGACAGAGTTAATTTTCGTCCTAGTAGCTGGTATAGTGCTGTATTTTGGATTTAGGATGAGAATAATGTTGATAACACACAGATGTTTTAGTTGTTGCTGAGCAGTACTTGTATTAAGTCAAGGACTTTTCAGCTTCCCATGTTCCGCCAGCAAGGAGGTGCACAAGAAGCTAGGAGGGAGCACAGCCAGGACAGCTGACCCAAACTGGCCAAAGGGATATTCCATACCATATGATGTCATGCTCAGTGTATAAACTGGGGGGAGTTGGCTGGGGTGGGGGAACAGTGATCGCTGCTTGGGGACGGGCTGGGCGTCGGTTGGCGGATTGTGAGCAGTTGCACCACTTGTTTTTCCTGGGTTTTGTTCTCTCTCCCCATGCATGCCCTTCCCCCCCCGCCCTTTTCCTTTTCATTGCAATTTATTATTATATTTTGTTTTTATTTCAATTATTAAACTGCTCTTATCTCAACTCACAAGTTTTCTTACTTTTGATCTTCAGATTCTCTCCCCCATCCCCCTGGGCAGGGGGAGGGTGAGAGAGCAGCTGTGTGATGCTTGGTTGCCAACTGGGGTTAAATCACGGTAGCATCTTAGGTGCTATATTGAATTATCTGGGTTTTTTTATCTTAAACTTCAGGAAATCAGGTTTGTTAGAGCTTTTATTTAGAATACATTTTGGAATTAAAAGTTGTCCTGTGCAATTTCTATAAGAAGATTGAGAACAATTGTTCTTAACAAATGTTAAGAGACACAGAGACACAATTTGCTGATCTTCAGATATTAGCACAATAAAGTTTATATTTTGGTTGTGTTCAGACAGCTTAGTAGCTTGCTTTGATAGCTTTAAATTTTTGGATTTACATGAAATCTTTGCCTTTGACTGACTTATTTATTTAGTACCTTTGCTAATGTTGGGGAATGCTTTCTGCTTGAAATAGGGCATATTCAGTTCTACTGATTTGATCTGCAGTTGCCCCTTCCTGCAGTATTAAACTTAACACTGGGTTATGGATGAGCTGTAAAAGCTCTGTACTAAAAGGAACAAATGCTGGATTAAGGTGGACTTAAGTGACTAAATACTCTTTGTTCCTGCAGTGGCATATATTTTGCTGTGTAGCTAATAACCTTAAGCAAAAATGAAAACTTTAAAGTTGTGACAAAAAATAAAAGAAAAATAATTACTCTCTTTAGAAACTGACTTTAAGCCTTCTAAAATTCATTAGGAGAATGTGTTACCTGTGTGAAGTATTTTTTATGTCTATTATACATATAAGTTAATGCAGAAAATTAAATGTACAGAGTATTGTGTATTCTTAAATAAACATAGAAATGTAGGTATTGGGCAGTTATGAGAGAGGGAAGACAAAGGAAATAATATTGTAGGTAAGACTTCTTGAAGAAATACGGTTTTTGGACAAATTAATTATGGGTCATAATGTCTGCAGCCGGGCTAGAATTTTGGGTACCCTTCATAAGGTGGGCTTATGCTTTTTATCTGAAATCTCAAAGATGTTGCAAAGGGAACGGGAGGATGGTTGCATGGAGAGCATCATTAAGAGCTGGCAGTCTGTGACACAGAGACTGAGGCTGCAGGAGTACTTGTTTTGGCTCAGAGACCCTTCAGAGAGCTGCGAGAACAAGCTTAAGATGTCTTGAAAAGAACTGTTTGCTTATTCTGTCCTTCAGTACACAGTTTGGAGGAGTTGAGAGAGATACCCAGAGTATACATCTGTGTATATTAAGATGAAGAGACCTGTTTTAAGAAACCTACCTAGTCTGTTGACCTCAGATACTAAAAAAAGCAACCCAAAACCTGTGCAGACCAGGCAAAATCCCAGCAGAACTATCCATTGTTAGTTCTTACTACAGTAGAAGTTCACCAAATTATTTTCTCCACTGTGGTAGGTTCTCTGCTTTCTCCAGCTGCCTCTGTCAGCTGCTAGATGAGGTCTCCTGTCTGAAGACTGGGAAGAATAGAATAAACTTCTCAGTTTCCCTCAGAGATACTATCACTGAAAAGGAAGGATATTTCTGAAAATGTACTACAGTGTATTTCATTCTTTAGCCTGCAAGATGATGCTTCGTTTTGGATCCTAGAAAAACCATCTGTGCTGTTATTTTGTTGACAGGGTTTTTTTGCCCTCTAGCTTCCATGCATGTGTGTTCCCCCTCTCTGTTGAAGATATGAAATGTAAGGTGTAATTTGCAGGAAAATTGCTGTTGAAGATTTGATTATGTTTCTATTATTCCTCCAAAAATCAAACAGGTGGTAAAATAATGTCTGAAAGACAGGAATCGAAATAAATTGAGTCACAGCAAAGACAGTTACAAGGCATCCAGTAGAACTTACAGCTGACTGTGAGAATAGATCTGTTTTAAGCATGAGCAGCAGTTCCCTTAATTTTATTTATTTTTGGATTTCAGTGTTTTTTTTTTTCCCTTAGATTTTACTCGGGTGAATCTATATTAAACACTCTAAACATTGGTGCACACATAGTGAAGTTCTGAAGATATGGTTGCTTATTTGTAATGAATTAACCCTGTTCATTTCTCTTTCATCCTCATCTTTATTACGTACTGAGTTTGAAAAGGAAGTGACAGGGAACAGTCAGTGGAGAGAAGCATAACTGTAATCTCAGAATATTCAGGAATGCTAAAAGGGAAAGTTAGGAGTGGCTGTAACAGCGCTCTTACAGATGTATTAGTTGGCATAATGCATGTCTGTGATGAGTACATATGGAGTTTTTGTGACAAGTAATTAATCTTTATTTTTTATATTGTCACAAGAGCAATCTCAGAGGTTTTGGAGGGGAAAGTACTAGTGCTGCCAGTAGCAGCTGTCAAATGTGTCATTACTCAAGTTGGGAAGTCAGGTTGCAAGACAATTCTAGCTTGCTGGCTCACATTAATGAGTGAGGAAAAAAGAAAAAGAGGTCTGTCAAATGAAGTGTGAACTTGATAAAAATTAGAAGGGCTCAGGGGCACAGTTTGTCTTACATTGTCCTAAAAATTTTAAGTTCCCTTATTTTTTCAGGGAACTGTTACTCTGCTTGTATACGGTCTTTCATATAATGAGATGACTTCTGTGTAATATTTGCTAATACAGTTGTGTCGGCAGGTTCTTGATTTTGACTCTTTTGAATTACCATTGTATTCAGTATTACATTTTTGTTCTTCAAATAACTGTCTTGTTCTGTGAATATGGGGATATACCTTTATTGATGAAGACCCAAAAATATTATATTAACGGATATTCTGAAATATCTGTACTTCTTTAGATCATTGAAGTTGGATTATGTGAAGTATTTGAACTGATAAAGGAGACGAGATTTTCTCATCCATCCTTGTGTCTCAGGAGCCTACAAGCCCTACTTAATGTGCTCCAGGGCCAGCAACCAGAAGGCCTGCAATCAGAGCCCCCTGAAGTCCTAGGTAATATCTCATCTGTTACTGCATTTGTATTAATATACATCTGTTATTGTACTGGACAGAAGAAAATCATTCCTAGCAAGTATTTGTGAGATAGTAACATGCTTGTTCTCAACAAAGTGACTTTATTCTGGAGTGTAAACTCCTTATGGTGTATGTAACTAGTACTTTCTCAGCATTAATCTTTTGTAGAACAGGAATGTTAGCATGTAAAGGTATATATGTAAAAAAAATAGTCTTATTTTGTTGCTGTGTAATGGAGAATTTCACTGAAACATAGTAAACCTTACAACCTTACAAATTGTGATTCATTTGTCTTACTGAAGCTCTAAAATACTTGGTCTTATTGGAAAGAAGATAGTTTTACAGTGAACAACTCTTGCAATCTGCTGTTGTAATCTATAGCTTAGCTATTTAATGTTGTATTTTATATAAAGCTGCTAAATGAGGTTTCAGAATTCTTGCTTTTATTTCTGCTGGCCATCTGAAAGTTTTCCTGAAAATTCATTTTGCTTTTAATGATAATTGAAAATAAAAGTTGAATTCCTGATGGCTTTGAATATATGATTGATTATGTACTTTAAGTTAAAATCCAATTCTCCTTTGTGAATTCAGTCTTTACTGGTTTATAGAACTGTAAGGAAGGCTACGCTGTAGCATCTGTTGTTTAGAAAAATAAAATACATCTTAAGACTTTCTATGTGTATATTCCTATGTTATGGCTCACCAATATTCTATTTCCAAAGATGATAGTAACTTGCTACAGAAAGCTTTCATTTTGTATTGATGCACAGAGGATTAAAAAGCTACAAAGAAGACTTTGTTTTGATTACTGCCTTAGTGATTATTTGTACATACTATCAAAAAAATTCAGGTGGATTTCTGTTCACACTTTGGTTGTCACAGATGTTCAGCCGCTAAACAGTGCTTGAAAAGAGGCATACAATCAAAATAATTTTCAAGCTTTGATTTGAAATGCTCGTCTCTGAGAAACAGGGTGTGCTACGACATGGGTAATGGTCATAAAGATTAGACAAGATTGCTCAAGACCTACACATCATCTCAGTGATGAGGTAGACTGAATAGGCAGGTAAAGTAACTCCTTCTGGCCCATTTCTTCATTAATGTGTTCTACTGTAGCAGAAGGACTTATTTTTTCTTGTTCTCCGGCCATTGTTGTTATCAAGACTCAACATTTTCTGGCTGAAAAAGAATGAAAAGTTAAGGATGTCGTTGGCATATTTAAGTGGGATGTTTTCTATCTGGAAATAAGGGCTAAACTTAATGGCTGAGGAAAGATGTATCGTGTTTTGTAAGTTTAATTTCCCATTGACTGGCAAATTGCTTGGTATGATTTTGTGACTTGTCTATGTAATTGCTGTGTTTTATCTGCAGAATCCCTGTTCCAGCTTCTTCTGGAGATAACTGTCCGTAGCACGGGAATGAATGACAGTACTGGACAGTCCTTGACAGCACTTTCCTGCGCTTGCCTCTTCAGTTTGGTAGCTGCATGGGGAGAGACGGGAAGAACGTTGCAAGCTATCTCTGCTATCCTCACCAATAATGGCAGCCATGCTTGTCAGACTATTCAGGTCTTGCACTAAAACTTCTCTGTATCTGGGAATTTATGTAAATGATGTGTACATGAGTTCTGAAAAGCTCTGTTGTGTAAATTTAGTTAACTTTTTTCCTCTTACTATTTTTGAGACGAGTAGGTATTTCTTTTGAGTTGGAGATAGAACAGAAAATACAGCATATAAAAAATAGTCATGTTTTTCACTTGCTTACTATTTCTTCTACTGTTTAGGTGCCAACCATTTTAAACTCTCTTCAGCGGAGCGTACAGGCAGTTCTGGTGGGCAAAATCCAAATCCAGGACTGGTTCAGTAATGGGATAAAGAAGGCAGCCTTGATGCACAAATGGCCATTGAAAGAAATATCTGTAGATGAAGATGACCAGTGCCTACTTCAGAGTGATGGTTTTTTCCTCTATCTCTTGTGTAAAGATGGACTTTACAAAATCGGCTCTGGATATAGTGGGACAGTGAGGGTAATGTAATTTCTTCTTGTCTGATGAAGATAGTTACTATTTTTAACTTTTATGATGTCCTGTTTCAATTGAGAATCTTTTGTAGCTTACTAATGATCAGTTCTTTTACAGTTTGTCTGAATTTTTCTGATGATTTCTGAGAATTTTACAGCATTTACTTATAATTTTCTCTTCCCAATATGGTTGAAGACGTTATTTAGATGGTAAATGATTACTTGTACAATTGTCACTCTGATATTTGTTAAAAGATTGGAGTTTTTTGCTTTTCAGGGCCATATATACAATTCTACATCCCGCATCAAAAGCAGAAAGGAAAAAAAGTCTTGGTTAGGCTATGCTCAGGTAGGTGAATAATTAAAACATAAAACGTGCACCCCACCCCCCATCCCTCATGAGTAATTTAAGTAGACTTTGGCTTAGAGTAAGTTCACATGGTTACTGTATTGTTCATTTGGCTTTAGTTATAAAAAATCAGTCTTTGGTACTGACTTTTAAATTGTGGAAGATAAGGGACATCTGAAGGTACTGTCTTATAGAAAGGAGTAATGAAAAGTGTCATTGATTTGTGTTGTCACTGTAAAGACTTCCTGAAAATACGGTTTAACACGTAAATTTTTGAATTGTATAGTCAATTGATGTGTGCTTCTAAAATAATGAAGTTGGTGGATATAAAATTATGCTGTTGCAACAAAATAGTGTAAAATACTTGAAATAACTATTTATGAAAATAAATAGATTTTAAAACATTTGCAGTAAAACAAGGAAGTGCTGTTTTGGTTGGGGGAGGATGTAGGGTGTGTAGACCATAAGTAGAGATAATTGTTGACATTACCACTGCAGAGTTAACTATATTTGGATGTTTTGGTTTTTTTGGAGTTAGTCAGTTTCTGGAATATCAACCACCTTTTCCTATACCTTTGCCATTCATTATAAAAATAGTGGTGTTTTGTCTGGTGTTTTATTTGGTTGGTTGGTTTTTTTTTAAGAATCCTGTTATTACTACTGAGTGCATGTGCACTCTCAAAAAACCCCTGAACTCTCAAAAAAAACCAAAACAAAAAAAAAGAGGGGAAAAAAAAAAACCACAAACCAAAACAACAAACAACCCCCTACCCCCCCCCCTACCCCCCCCCCCCCCCCCCCAAAAAAAATTAAATTTCAGGGATCAATGAATTTGCTTCATTTTTTAACTACTAAGGAATTTTCATTGTATATTTGGTACTGAGTGATTTCATTGTCCCTGTGTGAAATTAAGTGTACTCCTTGCCATGCTTTTGAAGTGAAATTGTTCATTACTGTCCTGGTTTTGGCTGGGATAGAGTTAATTTTGTTCCTAGTAGTTGGTATAGTGCTGTGTTTTGGATTTGTGCTGAAAACAGTGTTGATAATACGGGGATGTTTTAGTTACTGCTGAGCAGTGCTTACACAGAGTCAAGGCCCTTTCTGCTTCTCACCCCACCCCACCAGTGAGTAGGCTGGGGGTGCACAAGGAGTTGGTGGGGGGACACAGCTGGGACAGCTGACCCCAACTGACCAAAGGGGTTTTCCATACTATATGGCATCATGCTCAGCATGGGGGAAGAAGGAAGGCAGGGATGTTCAGGGTTATGGCGTTTTGGGTTCCCAAGCGAAGCGGCTGTGTGGTGCTTAGTTGCCGTCTGGATTAAACACAATTACAAATATATATTCTATTATTACAGTTAATCTGGTTTTGTTTAGTGTTAAAACAGATAGATCAGCAAAAGGTATACTGGTGCAATACAAATGTGTGTGGATACATTCATTCAGGAGCCTGTTTCATCAGTTTGGAAAGGAATAGGATCCATACAGTTTCACAATATAGAATTACACATTTGGACATTCTGTACATAGCTATAAATATACTTGATGTTCTTCTTCGAGTGCTTGTACAGGTGTATGCACTCATACAGTGACTGTACCAGAAGGCACTGCTAGTTGGAAAAGTGTCTCTCTGGGGCTATTTTTATTGGAAGATATGTAACTTGCACTTACTGCTACGTATGTGTCTGTGAAAGAGGTAAGATGTGCCCTCAGTCTCATTTCCCTTCAGGTACTTGGTTAAGTCAGCTCAAATTCAAGTGATTTTTCTTACCTTAAGTTATTTTAGACTGAAGCTTTTCTATCTACTTCAGTGCTCTTTACTTATTTTTCCTAGTTTGTGTGGGTTTGTTTTCCCTCATTTCACAGAGATTTATTTATCCAGGAAAATTCAAGTAGTTTAGATGGAAGAAAAAGGGTTGGTTGGATTTTTCTGTTGTTGGATGATTGTAATTAGGGTCTCTGAGTCTTTGATAAATGAAGGTATTCTGAGGTCAAGCCGTAGTGACTTCCCTGTGAAATGCATCCATTCTTAGATTTATAGAATCCCCACCTGAGGCCAGTCATGCTTCAAGCAAGTGCAAGCCATTGTCATATCTCCTGCTATGACACTGCTGTTGTCAGAATCATTAGTTAGTCATTATTCATATTGGCCTCTGCAGCCCTCCTGTAGATGAACACTACTTTGCTTGGCCTCAGTCACCTTGAATAAGTATGTTCATTAAGTGCCCTTGAGTAATCTTTTTCCTTTCCTGTAGCTGCTTTTATAGCAGAAGTGCTTTCTAAGTGTAAATTCCCCAACTGTGTTCCTACGCTGCTCCCTCAAAATCTTTGAAGGGTTCACAGGTGTTGTAGGATTGAAAAAGATACGAGAGCAAAGTTGCCATATTGCCTCTCTTATGGATCTGTGCACATGGTGCAAATGTGGGGGCTTATGCAACCTATCCAGTTTAAGTTAAAGCAAAACTTATTTGACTGTGTTTGTTTAAAAGTGAACTCAAAGTTAAAGGTATAAACAATAAACCTCAAATGTGAGTTTCAGGTAGTCAGATTTTTTTACTGAGAAACCTTCTAAACTGGTGACTGAATCAAACCTTTAAAAAAATATATACATACAGACAGAGAGAAGATACTATTTTGGGATACCAAAGGAGACTTCTTGATGTGGGCTGCTGACCAGAATAGGTAATTTTGGGGATACGAAGGTACTCTGCATGTGGAGAAACAAAAAGAGGAAATCATTAGTCCTGAATATCTCCCTTCCCCTAGGTTTGGTTAGGAACTGGGAGGTGAGCAGTGCAAGAACTCATTGTATGTAACCTTCTGTCATGGCTGCTGTCACCAAAATCACCATACACTTTGCGAGAATTTCTTTGATGAAGAGCTCAGAAAGAATAAATACATAGAATCTTTTTAGTGTGGGAGTCTAAGCAGTTAATTAACATTTTTGAAAAATTATCTAGTTTTTAATGCACATATTAATATTCATTAATGATCACTGTTCTACATAGGGCAATATATGTATGTCCTTCCTAGAATTCCTGTGAATCTTTTGTTGATTTGTGAAGTGGGGACAGGAACATTGGTTTTTACTGTGGCTGTGGCTTTTAACTGTAGTTGTTTACGCAAATGAAAAACAGAATTACTATGTGTGGCTTCAAAAGCTGTATACAAGCTTCAGCAAGCTGATCTACAGCATGTAGAAAGTGTGGAGGAAGGGGATAAAATTTCCACTTTTTTATTGCAGAATTTGATTAGTGGAAAAAAAGTTGATCATCAAAATGAAGAAAATTTTATGTAAAAGTAAAAGGTATCAAAAATTTTTAAACAATAGCGAAAATTATTGCTTTTTTTTACTTTTGACAATATCCTTTGATGCATTTAAGAATATTTTCATACCAATATATATATTCTTACTCTTACCAGGGTTATTTATTATACAGAGATGCAAATAATCACAGTATGACAGCCGTAAGAATAAACCCTGAAACTTTGGAACAAGACGGTACAGTTACTTTGCCAGGTATGAACCTCCAGATATGAGAAGATGGTTATAGTTTACTGTTTACATGCTATGTATTTTGAGGTAAGCAGAAGAGAAATTGAGATAGTTTTTGAGATCACAAAAAGACTGCTTTTTTATGACTTTGATTTGCTGCATTAGACCAGCTGCAGTATTTCATTCAGAGGTCTTGCATCTTACTCCAACTTCTGGAAGAATATCGCAACGTTTTAGAATGCATGGTCACCTTAATTGAAAGACTTCAAGAGCTTAACTTTCTTCTTAAAGAATTTTTATTTCTTCCTCTTTTGAACTTTGAGCATTTGGCTCAGATATGACTTTTTTCCTAGTGTCTCTTACATATAGGTATTTACAAACTATGAATAAAACCATTTGGTTTTTAATACAGGTAGAAATGTATCCAAAAAACAAAGGATGCTAATGAATGCTGATGGACCATGCTTTTGATGTTTAAATTGGTGGTGGATTTTTGTTTGTTTGGGGATTTTTTTTTCTTTCGTTTGGGTTTTGTTTGGGTTTTTGTTTGGTTTTTTTGCAGAGGAGCCTCATAACTTGGGTCTCTGTTTAGAAAATTAGGATGTTCCTGGAACATGCTTTAACGGCCTCCTGGTGAAACACATCTGTCTTTAGCCACTCAGATAAACAGTAGAAGGGCACGAGAATATCTTTTGGTTGAACAATGACAGGCTTATTCTATAGATCAGAAGAAAGAGTTTATGTTGTATCCTGACAAATAAGAAGGCACTGACTGAAACCTCAGACAAATTCTCCAGGCTTCTTTTATTTGAAACACAAACAACCATTTTTGAAACAAACTATGAATGCAGAATCTAGCCTATGCAACTTTCTGCAAGTCATTAAAATGTGGATGTCTGCTTAAGCTGCTTGCTCTTTGTGGGGCTGTATGAGTAAGAGCACATTCAAAGACCTCACAAATTGCCCTGTAGAATTGTTTTTCCACTTTCTTCACCTTAAGGCAGCTTCTTCAACCAGTAGGGTCCTTTGAGGTCCTTAATTATGTTACCATTGGTAAACAAATCAGTGCTCTTCATGCAGGTTTTGAGAGACACTTGAGCAGGTTTAAAGTCTACACCTCTGAGCTGTTAGCTTTCTTTTGAAATCTGTGACAAGTGTCATTCTGCAAGATAGCCTTGTGTTTATACTATAAAAAGGCACAAATTAAACAAGAGTATGCCTTCTAAAGAAAAATGTATTAATCTTTCAGTGTAAAAGCAAATCTTTTAACTGTGGGAATACCCATTCAGAAATCCCTCAAACTATTTCAGACAATTGCATTTCATGTGGTTTGTGATGGTGTCAAAATGGATGCTAGATGTTCTTCATAACTACTACCCTTTGTATTTCAGCCCTTAAACTTTGCTGGTTTACTTTCTGCACTTCTACATATTTATATCAGTGTTATATTGTGAGCAGATATGGCCTTGTTCTTTTGGCTAGGACAAATTCAAAGGCGTCCACTTCTGGTTATTTCTGTTTCCTATTAGAAGAAAAGAAATGAAGGTGGGGGGAAGGTATGTGACCTATCCTGAGGAAATATGAGTGGGTACATAACTCTAAATAGTAGTGGCTGCCCCACTGTGATCTTAATAATGACTTGCAGCATGTTGTAGTTCCAAAAAACCATGCCGGATACAACTAGAGGGCAGTAACCTTGCTAACAGCTGAACGTTGATGTGACTCCAGCCATTTCCTCCTAGTTGGTATGGTATTCAGACATGGCTCTGTCGGAGTTAATCTCTGTCAAATGCCTGGGTTGGTATTTGTATTTATTCATACAGGGATGTGTAGAAGATTAGGAGTTCATTAGGAGATGTGATTAGGAGTTGATCCTAACTAGAAGTCATGTGACCTTAGAAAACTCAGTGAACTATGGAACATTATCTTCTGTCTCAGACAGTAGGATCCATCAGCTTCTTTAAAGCATAAACTTCTATTTCAAAAGGCAGTCTTTCCGCTCTGATAGATGATCTGGCAAATCTGACAATGTATCTGAAACTACCAGACTCTGTGTCAACATTCTTGTATCTAATGCCTTTGCCAAGCTTCATACACTGTCCTTGAGCTGTGGATCTGTCTTCCCAGTCCAAATATCTTAAGAGAATTCCTGAGTTCTATGAGATTTTCTTGGTGATTGGACCTGAATTTACAGAACAGGTTTTCATCTTGACTGTTTCTTTAACAGTAATGCTTACTACATACCTGAGAGAAAGTTTGCTATGTTCAGCTGAAGAAGTTGAAGTTACATGGTATATGGTTTCATTGTTCTTTGAACTTACACATGAATATCTTGGAGCTCAGGTCTATTAGTCTGAAAAATACTGCTAACTGAGGGTAGCCTAGACAAGCTCAAGAGTACTTATTAGCAGGCACAGCTTGCAGTGTATAAATATGGAAGGTGATGCTTGACAGTCATCTTCTCTTGAAGCCTCTAAGGAGGCTGTGATTAACAGATGTCTAGTTATGTCCTTTAAGTAAAACATAGGCCCTTTCTGTTATAGTAATCTCCAGACAGAAACCTTGGATATCTTTGTCCCCAGAGTAATTTCCAAAGTCAGATTAAATAAGACTACAATTGATTATAAGAGCTCCTTGCTAGCTGAGACACTATATAACCCTACTTTTAGCAGATATTCTATTTGCCTTCCATTTTCTACCTGCCCCATCAGTTTGACATTTAATGCTGGGCTTAGAGCTGTTATCTAATCAAGTGCTAATTTTTAGGAAGTCTTCTGAAGTACATATATTTTTAAAAAAAAAAAAAAAAAAAGTATCCCTGTTCCAGATTTCCTCTATGAACACACCCACCAAACATATAAACAACCCCTAAAAATGTTTACTGGAAGGCTCACCTTTTCTTGAAATGACTCAAGAAATAGGCCAGTGTAATATGGACCCACTGGTGGCCAGAATATCCTGTTTTCTTGACTGCTATGCTTATATGAGCATGTAATTTTCAGTCATTTGAGGGATCTTAATACTTACCAACTTCCTGTAACCTTTCAGAAATGTTATTTAGATTATTTTTGGAACTTCTCGTCAAGTTATTGACAGCTCTTTTGTTTTATCATTAATATCACTTTGCAGCACAAAGAATTAGTAACATGAACTGACTTTGGTCATTAAATCCGAGATTATTTTTGAGAGCGCAGTATTTCAAACTTCAGTGTATCTGTCATTCTCCATCCTGCTTGCTGCTTACCCTCTTTGAATTCATACCTGTGTGTGCTCTAAGGGGGAGGTTGTCTACTTTAGTTCTCTTACTTCAATATATGAGAATTAGAGAAGGCCATCTAATGTATATTCTGTTCCTGGTAAAATACTGTATTGGACTGGGCAGTATAGCAGGAGATGGGTTTGCAAATACTGTGGGTTTTTTTAGCTGTATTTTTAATAAAATACTCCAGTTAGCTAGCAAAAGATAGGAAACTTGCTGGTTATGCTGTTATGGGTATTATATGTGCTTCATTTAGCATTAAATTTGTTAGATAAAATGCCTGATACTGGATCTTTGTTCAGGTTCTGAGGCAGGTATTTAGAGTGTAAAGTAGCTGTCCTGTAGTATTTTTGGAAGAGGTCTCTTTCCTCTGTGTAGTCAATGAAACAAGCACCTCACAAACCATAATATCAATCTCTTTGTTAGTAGCTTCATCAGCAGAGCAGGAAGGGAAGAAGAGATGGTGTAGGGACATTTAAACTTGTAGAGAAAGTGGTCTTTTTCTTTTTTCCCCTAATATGGGCAGAATTCTTTCCCTACCGTTTTTCTTGGACAGAGCTGACCTGTTTTCAGTAAATGTGTGACGCATTCAAGTATATGCTTTATAGTTTTAAGAAATCCCTAGATTTTCAGTTAATAGTTTGGTGAAATCTGTAAACAATGGAAAAATGAGATTAATAATGAAAAGTTTGATTCTGTTTCATTTATTTCTGTATGTTTTCTATGCTGGACTGAAGAAACTGTTCTTAAAAGATAATGGCCCTTATTTAAAAAAAAAAAAAAAAAAAAAAAAAAAAAAAGAAAACTAAAGTCTTTGGGGAAGGAGAAAGACTAACACTCCCAGAAAATTAGAATTTAGTTGTGTTGTAATAGTTTAGAATACCCCTCACAGGTGAATACTAAATGCTTTTGCAGTTAAATATCGGGGTGATGCCTTATATTTCATACAATGTAAAGTGCTGTAATAACTCTTAAAGGGACAAAGGAGTATTACATGCTTTTGGTGAGAGAGGAGATCCTAGAGTAAAATAACATGTTATCAGAACAGCATGATCTCTCTTTAGACAAACTAGAACTCTCATAGTCTGACTGTAGTGAGAATGAATTAGACAGAAGCAGAGAACAGTGTGTGTATGTATGTTAATATGAACTAATGTAGTGCACTTCATCTTACTCTCACAGATTGTCATACTGAAGGGCAGAATATCCTTTTCACTGATGGAGAATATATTAATCAAATAGCAGCTTCTAGAGATGTAAGTGTTACATATGATGGGTAAACTATGTTTCTCTCGACTGATTTGTTTTATTTTACAATACTTATAGCTTCCTGTTAGCTTAATGTTTGGCTTTTCTTCACTAACACAACTAAGGAAGAAATCCATATAACTAGAGGTAATGAGAAACTGCCATAGTTGTGCATAAAGGAGCAGTATTTTGGTGTTTATCTACACAATTCTGATTTGTGATGGATTTTTCAGATTTATTTTTATTTTTTTCAGATAAGCTTTTAGAAAAACTTTGCTCTTTCTGAGGAAAAAAATCTTATATATGGAATAATGGCTTTTTAACCTGTTATTCTACAGGGTCTCTGTGGGATAAGCTTCTTAGAGCTTAATTCTAATTTTTTTCTAATTTCATTTCCTGTAATTGCTTTGGTACTTTAGCCATATTTGTTAGAAGAGGTATGAAAGGTACTACATTCCAATAGATTTTTATATGAAAATTGCCTATTGGCCACAGCTGTGGAAACCCAAATAAGTGCTTCTACTAGGGACAAAACAGTTCTAGCTGTTCTGTGTTTGTTTTGGCAGACAGTTACTACATTCTTAGTTCTGGACTGGTCACTGTTTTTTGACAATGACAAAGCTGTAAACCAGGGATGGGGCAGATGATGTGGGGTGAGACAGGGTTGCCAAGAGATGCCAGACATGCAACTGGAAGAAAAACAAGATTAATCAGTTTCCTTGCTAATGGAACAACTTTTTTTTTTTTAACATGGCCGGATGAATATCTGCATTTGTAAACAGAAACGTGTTTTAGCTACTCTTTAAAGCAGTCACTCTTAAATTGCATGCAGAATTTTGGGTTCTGAATCAGTAGGAGTTGAGGGCTTAAAAGATAGATGTAAATAGTTATAAAAGCAAGTTTTCTGTATTGAGATTGAGTTAATTATTTCTGTAGCAATTCACTATTTTCATAGTGTTCGTAGTGTTTTCATAGAATTCAACATAAGTTTAAGGTTTGTCAGATGCTTATCTTCAGCTCATCCTGTTTGGTAATTTCTTTTTTTATCCTCTATATTACTTTATCTCCTCTGTGTTGCTTTGTCATGTGACTTCTAATAATTTACTCTGAACTAGTATTACACTCATGGGCTTAGGCCATGAAAAGTAAATTCAATTTTTTTTTTGTTCATTGCAGGATGGCTTTGTAGTGCGAATATTTGCAACAAGTACTGAGCCAGTACTACAACAAGAACTGCAGCTTAAGCTTGCAAGAAAATGCTTACATGCCTGTGGCATCTCATTGTTTGATCTGGAGAAAGACTTGCACATTATCAGTAAGTCCTCTTCTTTGAAGGTTGATAACAAGCCTAGTAATTCAAATAATAAAACAGAAACACTGCCCTTCCCTTTGTTTGCCTTTATTATGTGCAGGATGGTATAGCTCCAATATAAACACATGGAGAAGTACATGGGTTTTGAAACTGCTTAAGCATTATTTGACTCATAGTAATCCATACACTCATTTTGAACCACCTTTCTATCTATAGCACTATCCATGGTTTTCCAGTATTTTCTGCTAGTTGTATAATAAATATATAATTGTTTGGATCTTGGACTTCATAATAGTGCTCGTCTGACACATAGTTATGCTATAGAACTCCTTGTTGTGCGTCAAAGTTAACAAAAGTTAAAAGGTCTGCTGGCTGGATTAACGGACAAGAAATGCATTGAAAGATAGTAAATATGTGAAAACCACCTTTACATCAGAATTTGAGATGCAAAATTGTTGGTGTCTAAGAAGGTATTTTGGAGAAATATCACTTGGCCTTTGATTTGGGGTTTTTTTTCTCTGTTAGGTGTCTGCTTTTGGCACTATCAGAACAACAGCATATTTGGCTACATGGACCTTTTCTCTGCCAAGCGCAGTTGCTCTTACGCTAGTGCTTTTTTCCTCTTTGAACAACTCTACCAGATCTAGCCCAGTAAGCCTTCTTGTGGCAGCAAAGCTTTGTTTCACTTCTAACTTTCTTAGAACCGTTGTTATGACAAACTCTCCCTGGCAGAGTTAGGTCTGTAAACTGGTCTGTGAAACTGCCTGGTTAAACTGTCTGATTAACACAATCTTACTCTCACAGGTACAGGATTTGATGAGGAATCAGCTGTCCTTGGTGCTGGCAGAGAGTTTGCACTAATGAAAACTGCTAGTGGAAAGGTACTGAAAATGTTCTGTAGTTAATAGCTAATTGCATCCATGTATTTCTACATGTTTTTTAATTTAATTATTATTTTCCACAGTTCCTTTTTGCCTCTTTAGTATGGTAGAATGAATTTATATGACACTATTTAAATACATTTTCAGAGCCCACTTTAAAGGGAAAAAGGCAAATGAAAACATAAACAGATGGTGTTGGAACCATTGAGAAATCTATGGCTTGAGTTTATAGGAATTTCTACAGTCAATCATACTTAGAGACAGTGTGGGGCTTTGTTAAAACAAAGAGGGGACAAAATTGGGGGACAAAATTACCTTGTGTCTACAAATGATGTATTAGCACATCTGCAAAATTTTTTAACTTATAACTTTCCATGAACAGTCTGACCATAGTAATTTATTTGAATGCCAGCCTGATTTTTTCGATCCTTCAGAGAATTATTGACTTCCCCTATGCAAAGTTTTCAATTGATTTTTTTTTAAACCTACCCTTAATGATTTGATATATTGGTCCTGCTTAGAGGAGACTGTTTTTCAGAGGCATTTACATATTCATTGATATTTAGAAATAATTTTACTTACTATGACTTTTTGCATTATTTACTGTGTTTCTATTTTGGTTTGGGAAACTGATGTTATTTTACTTGTATAAGCATAGTTCTTTGTTTTCATGTGTGTGGAATGGTGTTGCTTTATTGGAGTGAAGGCCTTGTTCTGCTGCTATCAAAACAGTGAGATTGGTGAAAACATTCATAAATAACTATTTTTTCCTAATAAAATTTAATAGTATGAAAGGAGAATTTGTTCAAGCAGAACTCTTCAGACATTAGAGGAGACAGATTAATTTGATCCTCAGACTAACAAATGCTTCTTCAATATAAAATCAACAAATTTCCTAGTTTTGATCTCTTAAAAGTTGTGTGTTTAGATATGAAATAAACTTCGTAAGACAATAAAAGTTGGCTTTGGGTGCCCACTTAGGTTAACACACCCATTTTATAGTACTGTTGAGTAGCATGGTTCTAGAAGAAACTTTATAGTCCATATCAGTAGTTTTGTGTTTGTTCATGTGAAATATTTTATTGTGTTAACTGTTTATATACTCAGTGGCCACTGTGCATTTTCTGAAAATAAGTTTTAAAAATATATTGAAGCATATTAAAATTTGTAGTAATTTGGTATTTTTAATTATTTTTATTGTTACAATACTGTCTTGTTTTTACACATTTCTCTGACATGTCTCTGAAATGCTTAGTTTCCTCTGAGTAGTTTCTTCTGAACAGTTCTTCCTTGTCTGTTCAACTCATCTAGCCAAACAACTATACATGAAAACTAGCTCTGTGGCACAGTAGAAACCATATTTCAAAGCAAGCAGAATCTAATCAGAATGTTTCCCCCATTAAGTCAAAATTCATGGGTTTAGAATAGAGATATTGAGATGGTGTAAACAATGTCAGGAAAAGTTCTGTATGGTTTGAAATGACAGGATTTAAAAACAACGCAACTTTAAAAATTATGCAAGTTTGAAGTGCTGTGGCATAACTGAAAATGATAAACTGTTTTCTCCTAGATTTATTATACTGGCAAATATCAGAGCCTTGGAATCAAACAAGGTGGTCCTTCAGCAGGAAAATGGGTTGAACTCCCAATCACAAAATCTCCAAAGATTATTCAGTTCTCTGTTGGACACGATGGCTCGCATGCCTTACTTGTTGCCGAGGATGGAAGCATATTCTTCACAGGTTCTGCTAGTAAAGGAGAGGATGGCGAATCAAGTACGTATTAGGGTTGTTTGACCAATGGTTGATAAAAGCCTATTAACCACCTTTTAATTTGAAAAGAGGACTTTTAACATTTTCCAAGAACATGTAAGCATGCCATTGGGTTTGAATTTTAAGCCAGCTACAGGTCCTGACAACCAGTGCCACCACCTCTGCCAGCTAGAGATGTTGATCTCAGTTTTACCACCGTATGGATTGTGTGGTGGGAGTGCTATTTTAGACTTGTTCTGAGAAAAGGCAGTCATAAGTTTGGTCAAGAGGCCGTGCTGTCTGCCTGGAACTTTGTCTGAAAAACTGAAGAGCCAGACTTTTGCCTCTTCGCTGCTGTTTTAGACAACTTTGGAAGAAGATGTTTTGCCAGCTAATGACTCTCCATAATGGAGAGGTACATCGATGAGAAATTGTAGAAGCACGGTCTTCTGTGCTTGATCAAGCAGAACTCCTCAGACATTAGAGAAGACGCATTAATTTGATCCTCAGACTAACAAATGCCTCTTCAATATAAAATTAACAAATTTCCTAGTTTTGATCTCTGAAGTTGTGTGTTTAGGTTGAAATACACTTTATAAGACGATGAAAGATGGCTTTAAGTGCCCTAAAGCTGTGATCTGCTGTGATATCAAATTAAATACTTCATTTCAGGAAATAGACTGTTCTGTTACATTGTGTTAGATTAATTAAAAAAAGTAAAGAATGTGTTTTGAAAAATACCTAGTTCCTGAGGATCTTAAAACAAAGCTGATATTTTTGAGTTGTTGGCTTCACAATGTGTACGTTTTAATAGATAATGTAATGTATATTTCATATAGTATTGAAGCCTAACTCAAATTCAAATTACTATCTCAATGTTCTGTTTTCATAGTGTAGTTTGATGTCACCATTAAAATAAATGTATTTTTCACAAAGCAGGTTTGTGGAACGGTTCGGTCTGCTAGCCATAGAATTTCAACACAGATTTTTATAAGACAGAATTTTTTGTGCCTCAGTGCAGTGAGTTAGAAATATGATAAATAACACTCAAATGTTAGTATAAAATTCAAGTCTTTAGGTAGTAGTAGATGGTTAGAATTTAAAAACTGATTTAAAATAGAATTTAAAAATAGATTTAAAATCCTGATAAACCACAACAGTAGAGTCCAGCTTTGTCTCAGTCCACTGTGTAGGAGTTTCACCTTTCAAGAAAGTCGTTAACAAAAACTCAATGGGCTGCATACATGAGGTACGGCATAACTCATGCAGAAACAAAGCATATTTAACTTACAGCTCCTGTGAAGTATTAACTACATTGACAGTATTCCCCAAGAATGTGTGGATTTTCCCATGTAATATAACTAAAATATAGGCAAGAACATATTTTAAGGTTTGATAATGCATATGGAGTGGGTTCTTGAATTGTGTTCAGGGGAGAGGAAGTTAATTGTAATACTCCTGTGGAAAAGTCTTTGGATAACAAACTTGGTATATGTTATAGTAACTCTACATCTTCTTAAATGCAAATGTACTGAAAACTGTGTGGAACAAATTCATACTACTTCCTCCAGTAAATGTAGAGGTAATTTAAGAAATTCAAACAAAAAGATTTCAGAGAATACATTTAAAAGCACAAATTTCAAGATTTCTTTGTGCAGTTATCGGGAAGTTATCCAAAATACAATTGAAGTGATTCTTTTTGCTGTATATTGAATTAATCTAAAGTTTCAGATGAAACAAGTTTAGCACTTTGAAGTAAATTGCTGTCACTGCTTTTGTTTAAACTAGCAAAATTTAGGTGAGAATATTTAGTGCTTACTTAGATCTTCTTACTGAAAAATGTGCTCAAGGACCTGATCAAGATCTTTCTGAGTTCTTCTGAAAAAAATTCAACTCCCTTCTGATTTATCTGGTTCTCTTTGAGCCAAATTAGAGAGTGACAGAGTGGATATGAACAAGTTCTAATTTTTTTTCTCCTGATTTCTTTTAAACCTGGGCAGGGAGGCTGGGTTTCTGTCAGCAGGGGGTGTGTGTGTTCTTTGTAGAAAGCTAGTAATTGTCAGCAACTGAAAGTAGCTGGCAGTTCTCCGACTTGGGTGAAAATTCACAGGCAGTAATGGTAGCTGTTAGTTGTTTTGTCCGGTCTTTACCTATGTTGTTACTGTTTCGTTTGAGGCCTGATTGTGAACAATGATTTTGGGGTGGGTGGTTTTTTAGTACTTTTTCTTCCCCTTTGCCTCTTGTGGGAATCTGTTGTGACTCAAAGGTTTTCTAAACATGGTTTTAATAAATAGAGAATTTAATATTTTTCTTTTAAAAAAAATGAACTTGTGTAACATTTCTCTGTGAACTTACTGTGCATGTGTTGTCATATATACTCTTCTCAGACGGCAATGAGGGCTTTTTTTACTATGCGCTGCTTTGTAAAGTTCATAAAGTTAGTTCAGCATATATAGAAAAGAAAAACTTGAAGAATCATTCCTGAAAGATATCTATCTAATAATGACTTTGCTTGCCATTGAATTTTTTGAGAGAAACCAGTATAATCCAATAAAAGTCAGACCAGGAGATCATACAGATGGATTTTTTTCAGTAGCCGTCTGAAAACTAACCCCTAATTCTAAAACAAATGTTATTGTGCCTTTGAAAGTTTTTTGATAGAATGACTTGCATTTTATTTATTTATTTAAAGCAAAAAGCAGGCGACAGTCAAAACCGTATAAGCCTAAAAAAATTATTAAAATGGAAGGAAAGATTGTCGTATCTACAGCGTGCAATAATGGAAGCAGTTCTGTAATTTCAAAAGATGGAGAACTCTACATGTTTGGAAAAGATGCCATTTATTCTGATAGTACAAGTAAGTTAATATTTGTCTTTTAAGTCATTTCTCCACTACAGTAATTGAAATTAGTCTGGAAGTTTTTAGCCTGTGGAAATGATGTTTGTGTGTTTCTTACTCTCCTCATAGATTTCTGAATTTCTGCTGATTCAGCCAGATATGACAGAAGGCTAGAAAGAGAAGACAGTTTCTTTAAGTTCTGTAAAAATATATAGCAGCACTGGTGACAAATACCCAAATGAATGCTTCCGCTAAGGAGAGGAAAAAAAAAAATCCAAAACCAACAAAACAGAACATTTGTTGTATTAATCTGACACTAGAAGGCCACACAGCTAAAAGTCACAGAAATGAGACATGTTTTATTATGAACAAAGGCTGCAGTAAACCAGGTCTTACATGTTTATCTGCTCACAAGACAGCCTGTTTTGAATTTGTAGGTGATCCAGTATATCTCAGTTTAAATAAAATATTAAAAAAATAAACTGCAATGGCATTACGACTCCTTTAGAATTGTTTTTCAGAACAAGTATTCGCAGCAGGGTTTGGTTTGGTTTTGGCTTTCCTTTCTTTGCAGGACAAATGGCCTAGGTCTTCATTCTCCTTTCACTTCTTATTCTAGCACTTGGTTTTCTGTCTGCTGTTTTTCTTCCTTGCTGTTAATGTAAAAATTGTCGGTATCCACTGACTATCCACCAAAGTTTCCTTCTCAGGTAGAAGGTGCAATTCACTACTCAACTGTTTTATGTCTTGCAGGTTTAGTAACAGATTTGAAAGGCCATTTTGTGACTCAAGTAGCCATGGGCAAAGCTCACACCTGTGTGTTAATGAAGAATGGAGAAGTTTGGACATTTGGCGTAAATAACAAAGGACAGTGTGGACGAGACACAGGCTCCATGAGCCAGGGAGGAAAAGGTGAGGGAACTGGATTTTTTTCTTTTGTTCTGTGTGCTGGAGAATACCACAAGTGAAAAGATAGCTGAGCATTTCATTATAAAATATAATTCCAATACTAAAGCTTAAGTACACGGAACATGCTTAAAAAAAACTGGCATGGATGCTTTCACTTCAACTGTCAGGTATTTGGTGTTCTGCACATACTAATAAACTTAGTTATTTAAAAAAAAATCTCAATTACTTTTCTTTTATTGGTGAAAAAGCTTTTCTTGAAAACAAATTAATAAAACCAAACCTCATCACTCCTATGTGCTGTTGTCCTAGTATGAAAAAATTTTCTAACTTTCCATGTTAGCATTCAGTCCTGAGGCTGTTGTTTGCCTAAACAGGGCATCAGTGCAATTCTACATCTTTCTCCATGCAGCTGAACGTTTCCATTACTCCTAAACATAGGTATGAAAAATCATACCTATTCACCTTCGCTGGATTGGAATATTTTATACGTGACAAGTAAACAACCTGTTACTTGTATACCGAATATAAATGTTTCATTTCCCTTTTAGTTGTGAAAGCTAGATATATACCCTAGCCTGTGCTCAGAAAGCTTTCAAAAGTGTTACTGTGCTGGCTGAGCGTGCAAATCGGACATGCCTAGTCATTCCTTTTAAAATCTGGTCTGCGAGTGTTCCTCAGAGCTTCCTCAGTAGCCACTGTTGGCCTCAGAAAACAGCTGTTTCTTATTTCAATATCTTAATTAGGTTTTGGAGTTGAGAACATGGCAACAGCAATGGATGAAGACCTAGAAGAGGAGCTGGATGAAAAAGATGAGAAGTCCATGATGTGTCCTCCAGGCATGCATAAATGGAAGCTGGAGCAGTGTATGGTGTGCACTGTGTGTGGAGATTGCACAGGCTATGGAGCTAGCTGTGTTAGTAGTGGGCGTCCTGACAGAGTACCTGGAGGGTAAGCAAACGTATGGAAATAATACTTGCTATAGCGTGTTGAATGGCTAAAGCATGTGTTGAATGTAAACTGAGTTGAAGCGTTATTAAACTTCAATCTAAGATAACATTATATCTCATAAGAGTCTGTGCTTTTAAAATCAGACATAGGTTAAAATTTTAGTAAATAGCTTGTGATGGTGATTTAGTTTTAAATGTGGGTTTTTTTACATTTCTTTAGCGTATAGGTCTTTACTAGAAGCTGTTGAATATGAACACTAATATAATCTGTCTTCTTGACAGAGCTGCTGGCTTTGGGATAACCTTTCTTCGTCCCATGATGGAAGTTTTTTATCTTGCCATTCCAGTTGCTTTCGTCTGTTACTTCAGGGCCACTGCTTTACATATGGCCATTACTGTTTCTCCAGCATTGCATGTGCTCATTGTTTCCTTGTTCATGTTTCCACGTGGTTTATGTTTAATTAAATGAAATAAAGTTAATGCTGAGAAGTCAGTTCAGATATGAATGGTCAGCGTATGCTCCCTGGCACCATGCAACAGCAGCTAGGATTTAAACTAGCTATACTTTCTGTTTTTCTCAGGAAGAATTCCATGTCTGCAGATAGAACAAACTAATAATGTGTGTTTTAATTACCAAGGCATCAGTAATGCACACAAATAAAGGTAGTGATGAAGCAACTCTGTTTGCAGAATCTGTGGCTGTGGCTCAGGTGAGTCGGGCTGCGCTGTATGTGGCTGCTGCAAGGCATGTGCTAGAGAACTGGATGGCCAGGAAGCAAGGCAAAGAGGAATCCTTGATGCTGTAAAAGAGATGATACCTTTAGATCTCCTGCTGGGTAAGTGATGTGAAATTAGCAAGACGGCTTTTAATTTTCTTTCTTACTGCACCTTTTGTTTTTTTCCTCGGTACATCTGTTTACACTTTTTAATAAACTCAATCCCACCGTTGACTTTTGAAACTTGAATTTGAATAACAGGTTACTTCAGAAATAGGTTTGTTCTTTTCAGTTAATATTTCAGTTAGTATTTGATTCTTTTGTATGATAAAACTTTGTATCTTAAATAATGCAGTTCTTTCTTTCCAGTCAAATTACTGAACTTTTAGACTTACACGGCAGTTTTAGTATAATATTGTTAAAATGGATAAAATATTGCTTATCAGGCAGTTTTATTTATTGGTGATATAGCAAAGTGGGATCATTCTGGTAAGTGAAATATTTTAAACTTGCCCTTACTGTAGACATGTGTGCCATTTTGACCTGTGTGGTTATGATACTAATGCTGATACTACAAAGATGATGTTCTCCTTTTTTGATAGCCTGAAACTTGTTCTGTAATCTTTTTATCAAGGTTTTTTTTTAGTTACATAAAAGATGGGGAATATTGTTTCTTGAAAACCTTTTTCTTCTGGAAATTTTCAGAGAGAAAGAGCTACCAGGAATGTGGGAATAACTTCAAAAAAAAACCCCAAAACACCTCCCACCACCCCTTCCCAAAAAAATCCACCTTAGGGGAAAAAATAGCAAGTGGTATGATTATGGGAAACTACAGTTTGGGATCTTGCCTTGTAAGATGTATTATCACAGCATTTTTAATATTGTATTCTCTCTACTTTCAACTGGGCAATCACAGGTTTTTGGAGATAAGACCTTCCTTCCTCTTTGTTTGTTTGTTTTTAGTATACATAGAGCCATTAATCCTGCATGGATGTATGGATATAGTGCCTGGTATAGAAAAGTACCATAAAGTAATCAGATGTGTGACTTAAAATATATATACATCTCACCAATTTATCTGGGGACGGGGGGGAATAGTAGTAATAGAAAATTATATGCTGTACTTTGTGTGGGATGATTTTTCCCCAAGGAAAAGTTAAATAGAAGCTGGAAGTGGTTCTCTTGATAAGTTAACACTAAGGACCCCAAATAACCTCACTGTGCAGGCCTGATGCTTCCATACAGATATTTCTAAATATAAGTTGCCTGTATATGGCTGTCACAGAAGTAGGTTTATGCTGATGGTGAGTGTGGCAATAGCAGCTCTGCTTCACAGCTCTATTCTGATGCATGACCAGGGAGGAGTTATGGTTTTTGTGCTAACCTCCCGCTCTGCTAATTCCTCTCCTAGCAGGATAGACAGCAGCTCTTGGTCCTGTGTTGGGCTTGGCATAGTTTGAGGTGAGGGCACTGAAATCGTTGACCACATTTGTCTGGAGAAAAGTGACAGTGCTTCCAGGTGGAGTTTTTGTTATTGGGGACAAGGTATTTTTTTTTAGGTTGTTGCAATTTGCTGAAAAAACATTGGAAAAAGATAGTGCTTATAGTAGTTTTATTGCTGTGTTCATTCAAGTCGTGTTTTCTGTTTAAAAAAGTGCTTATCAGTTTGTTTCAAATTCCTATTATATTAGCTGGTTTCATAAATAAGCTGGATTTACATATAGATGTATACGTGCATTAAAGTAATTGCATGCTTCTTAGTAAGCACAGAACATGTAATGGGTAAAGCATTCTTAAATTAAAAAATATCTAATCTATTTAAAATGTTTTTAAAATACAAGCGATTTTATGCTTGTTTTAATAGTAATCCTTTCTGAAACTTTTTGGAGAAAAATTGAGATAACCATGACAACACATAATTAAATATAAATATGTACATGCCTACTAGAAGGAAAGTACTAAATACTATTCAGTGACGTTGGAATTGTGGCAGATTCATGAAAACCAGGAAATTCAGAGATAAGGCCTAAAGCTCTTCTCCAAATTTACTCAACTCCTTTCCTCATTTCTAAATATTGTGTCAGAGCCATGTAGAGCAGGTAGTAAGTAAGCTTCAGTTTCCATTTACTTAAGTTATTCTAGGGTTTATTACCATCATAACAATTTTTAAAGATAGTTTTACATGTTTTATTTTCTTAATCTATGTAGCTGTCCCTGTTCCTGGGGTTAATATTGAAGAACACCTTCAGTTACGGCAAGAAGAAAAGCGGCAACGTGTAAATAGGAGACATAGATTGGAAGAGGGAAGAGGTAAGTGACTTTCTTACTGATGCGAGGCTTGAATAGTTTAAGCAAACTTAAACTTAGTCTGTTTCCTGAAGATGGAAATGAATTAGTTTTGCTCCAGTGAGCCAAAACAGTAACCAAACAAAAAATCAGAACATAAATAGCTAGCTTATGTTATTTAGCATGCTTTTGGAAAATTGTGAAAAATCTGTGTTTAACAAAGTCTACTCATAAGAATCAGAATTTTAATGGTGAAGAGTAGCATTTTATATCACTTTCATTTAGTTAATTTTTATTTTTTGCTGTTTCCTAGTTGAATAATAGTTTTTAAAATGTAGATGCTAAAACATTTTTATATGAAGAGTTTAGACACCTTTTTATATGAAGAGTTGCAATGAGTGTAAGCCTGTCCAGTGCTAGTTACCTATAATATGAATTATTTAATTATTATTATAAAGTATTGAATTGCTGTTGTATAATAGTAAGCAGAATTTCTTGTTTTATAAAATGAACTTCTCTGTATTTGAATAGCATCACAAAATTGACGTGCCGACCAAATTAAAAAACAAAACGTAACACTATCACTTCAAAATTTTGTGTATTGTCTACATTATGTATTATCTACCTCAGGAATTATTGTTGATTTTCCACACAAACAATATGTACTTTAACAGGTTTTCAGTACTCCTCTTGTTTTAAAATACCTCAGTGTCTTAATCTGGTAAATAATTAAAGTTGAGAGATTTAGACTGATATAAATCACAACATAATAGTGAAGCATGAGGATGTGGTTGGTAAGATGATTATGTGTTGAGAACAACAACAACTTTATTGGAATTTTATGCTCTTCAAGTTCCTGCTGTGTTAGTAAATACCATTTTGATTCTCCTTTTAGGAATTAGATACTGATTTTACTCAGATAGAAAATGCACATTGTGATGAAACTCAGTTCCTAGACTCCATGCCAGTGAACCTTGTGGGGCAAATTGTGACTTTATTTCACTTGCATGTAAGAAATTACTGGTCTTAGTACAAATAAGGAGCAACAAGGAAGAGAAAGCTTATAGTTTCCTATGCATATGGAAAAGGATGAAATATTTTTCTTTGTGGTTCATTTTAGCTGTGAGGTGTAGAGGGGAAGCCTTTTTTTCTTCCTTTGTCTAGGTCATGTTGGAGCTGCGTTGCATACTGCTGGCAAATATTAGGTACAGCTAATGATCATTTTTTCTTAAATCCTCATTGAATGCCCAGATATTACTGAAAGCTGCTGCTGTTCAGAAAGGTAATGATGACAGAGCTGGGAGGTAAATTTCATTGTGGGGGGAGACGTTTTGGATCTAACAGTCTCAGGTGATCAATAACAGAAATGTGTTGTTGGTTTGATAGGTGTATAGGGACTGTAGCTAAAAAGGTATTGCTGGCCAGCTTGCTGCACACATCCGTATTATATTCTGTATCAAAAGAACATTGAAATTCTATACCTATGTGGCTAGTGGAGGTAGTGGGTATGTCTAGCTGGAAGTGTTGGAGGTTAGTCTCCTGTTTCAGTTCAGGATGAGTTATGTGATAAAGCTGGGAATACTATCACAAATACTTAGAGATCTTGATTTACATAATGAGGTATGAAAATTTTATTTGCTAATCAGTCTTGATTTACGTAATCAGATGAAAAAGTAGGAGTTTTGTGGCTTTTCCATCCAAATGCTGCAGTTTTCTGTGGCTTGGTGGAAAGAATAGCACCATTCTCGAACTCTTATGATTCTCTTCTTTTCATAAGAGTGGCCAAGAACATTTAAATAATATACTAGATTTTCATTTTGTTGTGCAAAAGGTTTTGCAATGTGAAAAAACTTAGTTATGCTAATGTTAAACAGAATAGGCAGACTCCTTAGTTTTCCCAAAAAGTTCTAGTATTTGTGCATAGGTAAGGGAACAAATCCTTGCTAATGAAATAGCTATTTAGAGATTGAAAGAAAGGTTTCAGCCTTTTACTTCTCTGAAAACATTGTTTAGCCAGTTAAAGGCCAGATTAGCTCTCTTAGGGTCTTTGCTTCAGGTACACAGTGTTTTGTTTGCCAGGATTATTATTTCTGGGTTGTAGTGGGTTAATGTGTGGCTTTTGTTCTTTTATGCGAGATCAATAAGAAACAGCTTGTGTAGTTTTTGATAGTCAAGAATCGGATCCATCACTGAATGTTGCTGACCTCTCTTTAGTTACAACCGGTGATCTTTATTCAGTACAAATATTTTCAGTAGATCTTGATTGTCTTACAAACAAGAGGACTATGAGAGCTCTTTAAGTAAATATAGGAATATTTAATCCCTAAAACAAGCAAGAAAACAAATAAAAACCAAAAATCACAAAGAAACCTCTCACTCATTTGCCCACTGAATGTGTTAAAAGAGGAGTAAAGTTTAGGACAGAGGTGGAAGAGCGTAAGTGCTGGAAGTATACTGATTTCTACACTGCAGGTTTTTAAGTGGTCTTTACCAAAGCTCCAAATTTAGTCCTGTTATAGGGACCTCTGATTTAAACTATGTTGCAGTGGTCCACTCGAATTAAGGGTGAAAGTGATGGTTATGTCTACAGGTATGACAATCATTTAACTCCTTCAAGAGGTCAGTTGTGGTCTTTTGTATGGAAGAATAGTGTGCTCATCTCTCTTTGCATTTTTCTGTAGAAATAAAGTATGAATTTCAGTATTCTGCGAAGGAGAAGTAGTTGTCATTAATAGCTACAAGATCAATGGCCTAGTTAAATGTTACTATGTTTTCAGTCAAGAGCAGTTAACTCATCTTTCAAACATCTTCCAAGTCAAAGTAGCCTGCTGCTGTTGTAAGGGAGCTATATATATGCTGTTCAGCAGCACCGTGCTGAGTGGTAAGTAACTTCAGAAATTCATCTTATGCTGCAGATACCTGTTTTTTTTTTTTTAATCTTGAAATGGCAGTCACAGCAGACTATACTTGCTATGATAAAATTGTAACCAGTAAATAATTTCTATGTCTAGAACCAGTTATTCGTGTTGCTTCACTCAAGGAAGAAATTTTATTTTAGTGACAAATTAGATCCTTAAAATTAACAGTGGAAAGAAGTGTTTCAGTTTGGAATAGTAAGTCTGTTATTTCAAAAAACTTAAGAGTTTCTTAATTTTGGTTACGTTTCTCTGCTCTTCAGTGCAACAAGTACGGACAGTGTGTTCAGGTGACCATTTTTGCTACTTTTCTGTGACAGTGGTAGAGCTACTTCCCTTAGTTGCTTCTTTCTGCTTCTAGCTTAATGGCTATCGCAAGAGCATTGAAGAGGGCTCAAAATCAGTTCAACATTTTTGAGTCTGGTGTATGACCTCTTGAGAAATAAAGCCAGCTGTATTCATCACAGCTTCTATGCTAAATCATAATTTCCCAACGATTATTGATGGATGTTTCTCAGCTTTTCACTATCTCTCAAGTTCTGGTGAGAAGTGAAGGAGCCGATGTACCATACAAAGAAATGTTTGGTTTTTTCAAGCTGCTTTAGAGCTTGATGGGAGTGGTGAGAGGTGAACATAGAAGTAGTTGCACTTTATTCTTTTCCATGGTAATGAGGAAATTTTGTATGTTACAGTGTTCAGAACATGATTAGATTATTTTTCCTTTCCTATCAAACACCATTTTTTTAGTCTTGGGGGCGTTAAATTATGCCTTAATGGATTACAGAAATCCCTGGGCCACATTGTACAATTCATGTAATGAGCCTTAGATTACCATTTACTGAGTGAGCTAATCTTGACAGCTGTTCCTGTGACTTTTTCAGATTGATATTTGAAGTAATAGAATTTAGACATAGTCAAAGATTTCAATTTCTCGCTTAAAGATATTTGTTTTTTCAGAAAGCTGTGAGAACGTGAAAACAGCTTTTTAAACAAACTATTTAACGAATAAGCTAAAAAATACAGAAATAACTCTTAATATGGTGATAATAAATGGTCTTGTGGTTCACGGGTAGGTATTTCACTACTTCTGTTTCTCAACCTATGATGTAAAAACCTTTAGATGATCATTACTGAGATACACATTTGGTGTGTAATTAGCCAACATTTAGCTTCTGATGCCGTTGCAGAATGTGAAAATTATTTTCCTTCAATCTTACTCTGTTTGGAACAACAAAAAAAACCCCACAGGAAATTGATTGTTTTTAGTCAAAACTGCTGTGTATTGAGACAATATTATCTGAGGTTGCCTGTATTTGGACAATTTTTTATTTTTCTGAAGTGTGAAGATTCAGTAATTAGTTTTACGTGGTAGGCTGAGTATCATATAAATCGGTTTAACATCTGCCCAAGCCACTATTTTCTTGGAATTGGTTTGTCAGTAACACTGTTCTTTGTTCATTGCTGAACATATACCTAAATATACAGCAGAACTATCTATTAAAATGCAATATTTTTCATTAAATATTAGTGCAGTTTCTTTCTGTAGTTTTAATGAAATATTTATTTTGATGCTGTCAGGACCCGGAGGTTATATCTGTTTCAAAGTTTCTTTAAACAAACCAAAAACAAACAAAAAAAACCCCTTTTTACTTGAAACAAGTAAATCCGTACATGACTGTTTAAGAATGCTTTCAAGAGAAAGTTTTTGTCCTTAATGACTGGCAAGTATGACTCTGTGAAATTACATTGTTATAATTGAGCTTGTGATTTCTGTCTGAAAGAGGTGAATATTGTTATAAATATTTCTACTTTAAAAATAATTTTATTATTTCTATTATAATTTTAGAATCCATATTTGCAATAGACTCAATGAGAACAGTTCTGGTTTATATTTAGTGTTTTAATTTACCTTATCTGTTTGTATACAGAAATGCATCTTGCACGTTTATTTAACAGTATATACAAAGTCAAGTATTCAGAAGAGCAAATGTGTCAAAATTACGATTATCATAAAACTTACTTCCATCTCATTCTCTATCACACCCAAATTGCCCTGCATGCTTGTGTCTGCTAGCCTGCATCTCTTCTTCCCCTATTTAAAAGCCCTAATAATTTTTCTTCCACATCTGATTTGTATGATTTAAGTGTCAGTAGAAAAGAGCTTAAGGAACACAGGAAGAGGCATGTATCCAGTTTTTATTTTCAGTGTTTTGAACAAAAGAAGCAAACTGCAATTAACCTCAGTTGCTTGCATGGCACAGTGACATTCTCTGTAAATATTTCTGCCATAATAATAAATTGCTACTCATAGTGTGAAAAATACCATTCTAAAGCACATGGACCTTAACTATTATCCTTGTCTTGTAGGAATATTAAATTTTGTTTCCCTGAAGGCTATAGAGGTGGGATATTATCTCAGTATACTGTTTTCCACTTTTAGTGGAACTAAAACTAAGCATTTGGCCCCAATTTCATTTTCTGAAATATTTTTCTTTAAAATTTACCACCTGTTGACCTATTAGATAATTCTTTTTCTGTATCAGGAGTTTGCCTCCCTGTTTTATTATTTAAAAAAAAAAAAAAACCAACACAAAACAAAAAACAAAACAACAACAACAAAAAAAAACCCAAACAAAAAAAAACCCAACAAAAAACCCCCAATAAACCCAAACCAACACCTGCCTGTTTTTTTTTCTTTTGTAACTATTCCAGAAGCCAAAAATGGCGCTTTAGAACATGAAGTGCCATCCAACCTAGGACTTTCCTGTGCGGCCGTAATTTATACTGCTTTTGTATGTTCCTCATGATACAATCTTCACTTGTGTGGTTGTGTACTATTTTTTCAGGTAGCCTGCTACATTCAGTGTACTGGTGTAGAAGTCACCATCTGAGATCATTGATTTCAGTCTTCTGTAATCACAGCTTGCCAAATAACATTTGTTTAGGGGAAGGTACTAGAAGAAATCTAAATATGTGTAATATAAATCCAAATCAAATAGTAACCTTTTTGATAGTTCTGCCGAAGTGTTTAGGTGGCCTAAGTACATGTAGGGTGATATTGTATATATTTTCCTGTAGTCCACTGCATTATTTAATAAATGCATTCTATTTTGCTAGAAAATGAAATGATTCTTGTGGATAAATGTTTTTTTCCTTTATGCTCTTAATTCACTGCCAGAAAAAGTTCATCCTGAAAGGCTTGGATCCTGCAGGACCAAAAAAGAAAAGCTAATCTTGATGTTTCCTAGGCTAGTGATATTTAACCTCACAGCGTAGCTATGGAAAAACGTGGTACAAAAAAAAGGGAGAGTGTGAATGTCATTTTGCATCATATAGCAACTGATTTAAAATAGCAGCACTACAGACTACCGCTGACTCTCCTTTGCTTATACCTGTAACTTGAGCTACTAAAATAACTGAGAATAGTAATAGGTTGTTATTCTCCATGTAGATTTATGTTAGAGGCTTCTAGAAAAGTTTTTGAAATAATACTCTGTATGCATTTTTAAACAAAATAAAGGAAGTGTCTAATGCATGGCTGAATTGTTCCACCAGAATAACTCACAGTACCTAAACTCTGCTCCCTTTGTACAGGCAACCTCAGATGTAGGCAGAGAGCAGATCTGGTCTGTATGAATTGTTCTGGTGTTTTGTTCCCTGTGGTGTTATTTTGGAGGGAGAGGAGGTACTTCGTATCGTCTGACCACATGACTGAACATGCAGGCATCAAAATGGAGATATTTCCTGTCATACTATGATTGTGTTACAGATTTAGCATGCATAAAAAGCCAGAGAGGGTGACAGACTTGTACGTTCTGTTACATGGATTAACTACAAATTAGTATGAAATGGAGATATATTGCATTTAACTTTCTTTTGGATTCAGGTTCTTTACATAATGGGTGGGAATGTAGAGTATATAGGAATTTCCAGAAACAAAGATAAACCCTGCTTTGGTCAGGAGGTTCGATACACATCCCTAGTCGAGATGACAACTCTGTAACAGTAATTCAGATGAGTGGCTTGGCAACTAAAGGCAGCCGTGTGCTAGCACCATGCTGGAGCTGACAGCCTTTTCTGCTTTGTAAACATTCTCTATCTCCCAAATCTCCTGTAGGTCTTTTACTCACCATAATGCACTTCACTTCCTTCTGTCCCTGGGAAATTCTCTCTCTTTTTTTTTTTTTGCCATCTTTGCTCTTAGCACTAAAATGTCAAAGGCTGCCTTCAGGGCTGTGTCTCATCCCCTGGGCTGTTTGTTGTGCAGATATTTTCTGGAACTTCAGAATTTTTTGCCTAAGTTATCTAGAGATCACATCTTCTGTTTCATCTCCCACAAATATCATAGATCCACAAACTTCAAGACACACTCTTTGCAGTCCTTGCATCCCTTTTTGCAACTTTTCTAATCTGCATTTTACTTTTGTCTTATTGTCATGTTCATTCACTATTTCTTGGCTTTTTCATTAGGAACTTCTCAGTAAGCAAGTCCCATTACTCTCTTCTTTTTTTTTCTTATTTTCTCCTGTTCTTCATCCAGCTTTCCCCTGTATCTTTTGCCCTTCAGACATTTTTAGTTTTCATAATCTGCTTGTCATTCATCTCTCTCTCTCTTTTCTTGCCTTTTCTGCCTCAGTATACTCCTCAGTATCTCCCCTCCAACTTAGAGGGAAAGTGTGGTATATTTTTTTGTGTAAGTGTAAACACTGGAAAGTAGGATATTAAACACAGCAAGTGGCCTGGCAGAAAGTAATCTTTACCAAAAATGTATCAATTAAATGGAAGCTCCAATTGAGAGGAGACTATGAAAAGTGGGGGCAATAGCAAGACAACTGAAGGAAGAATCTGCAAGATGAAGGTAAAGCAAAAGCAAATAAAGATCCTAGATCATCAGAAGGAGTTCTTAATTAACAAGGGGACCTATTCTGGGATAAAGAGAGTCCGGATAAATACAGTGGAACCAAAATTAAAAAAAAATCTATGCTTTGTGTAGAAACATTCATGATTAATGAGGTTTTTGGCCATTATATTAGCTAACACACATATGAATCTCAAAGCTAGGGGGAAAGGCACTAGTGGATTTTTAAAACATTTCTAATTTTCTTAAGTTAATGCTAAAATTTGGGAACTTCTTTGTGTGAAGACAAATTTCTTCATCCGAAGGTTCTAGAGCTAGATAGATTTGGCCTAACTTCCACTTAAATTTCTTTCCATACGGTTTACTGTTAGTGAAAGATCTGATGAACTTAAAGCTGACAGCAGGAAACCTGAGACAATGGGCGTTTATGAAAAGTTAGCCTACATTAACTTGTCAATAATGTTCAGCTAAAGAAATAGAGTATCTGTGATTTTGGGGGAGGAAGAGGAATACTTGTTTTCAAAGTTTCACATAAGCTGTTTATAACATGACACAAAGTCTGATTTGGGGTGTTTTACTGGGGTTTTTTTGTTTGTTTGTTTGTTTTAAAGTCCACGTAAGGACTGGGTCTGGGAACCTGTGGAATGGCGAGAGCGGCACTTGGCAGAATTAGCTGCTCCTGATACGTGGTTTCCATTGAATGTGAGACTTCTGGAAGAAGGAGGTGCCTCCAAAAAAATCCTTGGTGGCGTGCTTAACATTTAAAATAAAGGAAAAATACAGTTTTAAGGAATAAATTGCTGGTCTGTGATCTACGTATAATCAGCCTCATATAACTTAATACAGCACTGCTTGGGTCTAGATTTTAAAAAATAGTAGTAGTCTGGAGAAAATTTTAAGTACATACATCATTGGTTTCTTCAAATACAAATCTTCTCTTGAAGACCTTCATGTAGATGGGAAATATTTTAAAAATAACTTAAATAGATTTCAAAATTACTAAGTAAATAAGAAAAAAATCACATTATTTGAATAATTTTCATCATGGAACAGGTGGTTTTGGATAGCTGTTTTCTTTCTAAGTGATAATTCTGCATTTTAAATATGGTAATTATGAACAGTTTTATGGTTATGTTTTTTGAATTCAGCATGGATGTGATGATACTGTTCCAAATTAGTATCTTGAACGTAATGTTGTAGGATGTAAGGCATGATAATTAATCTTTTTAAATATTAAAGGTACTAATGCATATTACCTATCAAATTTTACTCCAGTGTGAGTCTGTTGTATTTCTATTGCTTGGAGTATAGTTGCATACTCACGAGTTCAGGTAAAACTGTCACTGTGGGTTATTTATTGTTTGTTTGCATAATATTTTGGTCTTATTATCAAGATATGGCAACTTTTATTTAGGGTCTTTTGAATTTAGGAAAACAAGATTATTATATAATTATTATTCCTTTTTTTTTTTCATTGTTTTTAATTTGAATTTTGTTTAACACACTGTTTCCATTTTGTGAGCTTTCCTATGCATGTGCCAAATGTTTCTCCTCAGGCCCCCTTGTATTTCCTGGTCCTATTTTTATGAACCATCGAGAACAGGCTCTAGCCAGAATCAGACCCCATCCAGCACAGCTAAAGCATAAACGGGACAAGCACAAAGGTATTTGGTCTTCCTTATTGGCTAGGGTGGAAATAAGTCCATCCTCCCAGTCACTTCTTCCATGCGCTGAATCTGTCTTTTCAAAGAACTGCACAAAATGGGTTCTGCCTTTCTTCTTGTTAGTATCTTCTTACCTGAGGAGAAAGAAAACTCATTTAAATGTTGACTTTTTTTAGAAGTGTAAATGTTCGGTAGTCTGCATCATCTTTGTTTTTCTTTAATTTTTTTTTATGAAATATGCATTGTCTTTCTGTGTGTCTCTTCTCATTTCTAATGCTGTCTCATTCCTAAGGTTCTTTAATTTTACTGTAGGAAACTTGAGCACCTTCCAGTGACTCAGTCTGCTGCGTTGCATTTGTGTAGGTGTTTTTGAACCTTTGTGTTACATATCTGGGGTGATTGCCTTAACATAGCAATTTCAGACTTATTAATTCTAGCATACATTTTTTCATAGGTATGTTATCTTTTAACAAGACTTTTTTTTTAGAAATTAAATATTTTAAAATAACGTAAACAACACTTCTTTTTTTTACTAGCTTTGAATGGGGACAATACAAATCAAAGTACAGGCTTTATGCTGCAATATTCTTCAGTTAAACGTTCTTTTGCAGAATGTAAGTAAGGAAGTGTCTTTGATATTTCTGACGTTTTTGTGTGTTTGGAAAGCCAATTCATTAGACCTTGAACTTATAAATGTGTAATTTGTTCAGATATAAGTGACTTTTTTTTTTAAGGAAGAGGTAGTGTATTACTAAAAATTTCAACTGAATTTACTAAAGTTGAGCTGTATCATATCTGATCATAGTTTGTATATATCTGTGTATGTAGATATGTATTTCTATATAAAGGATAAATACGCAAAATGTAGATTACAGACCTGATCAAAGTAAGTATAAAGCTCCTAAAATGATGAGGGCCCAGAATGCCTCAACTATTTTTTAAAGAATAGCTAAATATGAAAAGAATTGTTAGAACGGCATTTCAGGTGAATTAACGGAAGCTAGTGATAGTATTTGGCATGCATGCAAACAAATTGTTTGACAGTTTGAAGCCTTTTGGGATGTGATCTCAGTGTATGTGGATGATAGGCCTCCCTAGTTATGAACATACTGGATCATGAAATCATCTTAAGTGTAATTTAGGAAAATGAAAGAGGAATCTGATACTTTGTATTTGCGTAACATATATTCAATCTATTTGGAAAACATATCATCTGCGCTTTAAGTCTTGATGGACTAAATAGAATAACCTATCATAATCTCCCTGGGAGAGATTGGATGCTGAAAGGCAAAACATAGAGAACCGAAATGCTGTCATTTGAGTGACACTTCGCTGATGACCAGTATTCTTGAGCTGGATACTACTGCTAGTTGTACTGTTTGCAAGCCCTTGACCTCATAAGCAAGCGCATGAAGGAGTGCGCGCATCCTGCCTCTATCTGTACTTTTTCAGCATGTGTTAGTAGTTGGATCTCACTTCAGTTCGAGTGTCTCCTTATATGAGGTATATTCATTAGCATCAGTTTGAGGTTTGCATTGCTTCTTGGAGTTGTAAGAACAATGCAAAGGTCTGTATTGTGGTGAAAGATTTTGTCAGATATGCTCTGTAGAACTGAACATTTATTTTACCTTGAGGAAGGCTATATGCAAAGAAACGTTCCGTTTCTTTTAGTTCCTGGTGTCTCATGCTCAACAGATGAAGATTGTAAGATCTTTAAGTAAACTTTGAGACCCTTCTCTGCTTCGGAAGATTGCTTCTCAAGAGACGACCATAAATTCCACTAGAAACTAGAAATACCCGTTAACTTCTGGAAAAGCTTCCAAAGGAAAATGGAAAACTGGTGAAGTGGGTTGTTACCGTAGTAATGGGGAAGGTGGCAATCATGAAAAAGAGAAGTAGTATACCTCGCCTTAAAAGGCATGCCTCTTATACATAAAATGTAAAAGCAATAATCAAGCAATCTGGGGCAGGGATGTTGACTTCAGTAAAAGAACACTATAAAATTGAAATCAGCATGTGCTTTTGTTTTACTTTTGAATGTGGTGCTTTCCAAACCGGCATTCTTACTTCAGAGGTTTCTGCTAAAGTAGTCTTGTAACTCTTCATACCAACCAGACCTTCAGGATCTTTGGGCAAGGAAAATTTATTTTGACCAGTAGTTCTGATGAGGCCAGTACTAAACTTGCTGGTAGCTGTTCCTGCTTCTCTATTTGCAGCTGCAGAACTTCTCTTGATAAAGATATTTAAACTTGATTGTGAACAGCTTCTTCCAGAGTAACAATTATGGCCTAATTAAAAATGTATATTTCATAGGTACTTGTACATGTTATCAAATCTACATGTTTCTCACTTGTGGAATTCTTCTGTTGAATTGCCCGTCGAAAACTCCAACTTCATCAAAGTACCCATTTTCTGGAAAGGTTGCCATTGTCATCTACTCATTTCACATTTATAGGATCTGTGTATCAGGCTCCTTGTTATTACAAAAAATGCATATTAAGCATAATCATAACCTTTCTGATCTATGACTGTGTCTCCATCACAAGTATAGATAGAAAGGAGTAGGTACGACCTTCTTGATATTCATGGAGTGCTTTGACCCGAAGAATTAAAATGGGCTTGTGCTTCATCCTCATTCTTTAATGAGGTAGTGAGTTCCCAGTCTGCATCTCCAGTCCCTGTGGACTTCATCACTGGGGATCTGAGTAAAAAAGATTAATAAAAATCTGTAGAATTTTCTCAACTGTAGAAATTAACTGAGTAGCAATTAAAACCAAAGTAAGCTCCTTGAGTCAATTAAGGTTCTGCAAGCAAATACCACCTTTTTCCTGTATTTGGGAGTAGTGGCAATGAAAAAAATGTTCTAAACAGTATGACACCAAATACCCTCAAAAGAACAGAAGTTAGAAGAAGTTGAACCTGCATGGATGGACAAGCTATATATCAACCATTTTGCAAATGCTAATACAAAATTATCAGCTGCTCAAGAGAACTTACATGTAATTTACTTTTTAACTGTAAAATACACCATCTGAAGAGTAAAGTAGTTTGAAGCACTCATTGGAGAAAGACAAGAGCTGACAATGAAAACCTAAATCGAAGACTTAACAGAAGTGAATGATACTGGAGTCTTTATATGTTTCGTATTGACATTTCCATAGTCTGATAGTCTTGTTTTCATGTGCTAAGTGTTCCTAAAGAAGTTTATTATTACATTATCATAAGTGTTATGCAGTTGTGATTCTGCATATCAAATTTCACCTATAAGCTTCAGTAAGCTCTGTAGCAACCTCTCAAGCATCCATTTGTTGGCAAATGATGTGGTATAAAGAGACAGTTAATTCTAAGAATTTTTTATATACGGTCATATTGCATTAAAGCTTTTCATCTGTGGGGAGAAGAAACGCATTTAACATCTTTGAAAGTGCTTTTTCCCTCCTCCAAAGATGGTCAGTGAGAAATGAGGTATCATCACCCTTACTGCAGCTGAGGAACATAAAAAAAATTTTTTTCTTGGGTCTGGACCAAGGGTCCAAGATGCCATTCTGTAACAATGTTGGGGTTTTTTTGTCAGCAGAACTCTCATTTATAGGTTATGACTTTACATGCTGTTGGGACTGAATGAGCTTTTTCTTCATTCCTGGAAAGCAGCTTTTTTTTTTTTTTTTTTTTTTTTTTTTTGTGGTAGCAGTATCAGCCAAGAGAACTTTTGAGCATGTTTCACAGAGTGAAAAATTGTCCTCAGGAGTTAAGAATTTTTCAAAGGAAATGGGGTGGTGGGCGGGGGATGGTAGGTTTTATTTCCAGTTACCTCTCTTTCCTTCCCCTGCTGTGTTACATAACAAATGTGAAAGCCTGTCATTTTGAAGTTGGTCATGGAGCCCACCCCCCAGTGTTGTCAGCAAGAAGCACTTTGGAGCTTTTCCTTAGTGCTTTCTTCTCTCTCAGAGAGGAAAGAGTCAAAGTTTCTGTTCAGTGGTAGTCCAGTTGGATAGCACTGGAAGTACTAACTTGCTCTGCTTACAAGGTTCCATTCATTAAACCAGAAGAGTCTCTGCTTCGGTAGTCTTTCTTCCTATGTTTCCCTTTTAGGAACAGTTGTTTTGATATTACTTCTAATGAAATGAGTATGTGCACAATTGTTTGAAGAAAAGCAAGCGTGTATCTCCATAGTTACCATTGTTCTTCGAGACATGTGCAAATAAGCTTTCTACATCCACCTTTTGCTCACATATATAAAAAAATTTTGACTCTGTGAAAGTACTGAAAGGAAAGGGGATGACCCGATTTATTTGCAGCCTTTTGTCTAAGTGTAAGAGCTTGTAGAACTTGGTTCTCCTTGCCAGTGCTGCTAGAAAAATATATGCATTGGCCATGTAATGGAGTATACAGATAAACAGTATAGCCCTAAAGTATGCTGTAAAGGTAAGTAGTGATATTCTATTTAGTTTTGTATATTTTAGTCAAAAGAGATTTTTTTCCCTAAACAAGACTAGCTGAATCTTACTTTTTTTAGTTACAAGGGTTTTGTACTACTGTATGTAAATTGTTTCTGAGTGCTTCTCAAGGTCTGAAGATCTAGCCGATTCAAAACTCATGAGACAGTTACCACATAAAGAAGCCTGAGAGGAGTTCCGTTTTCAGTTTGCAAATTTCACACTTAAGCAAAGTAAGATATGCATGGAAGTCAGTTGCTTCCATTCCTGCATTCTTAAAGGCTTTGAGAAGTTAGCTTTGGAATTTGAAAATGCCAACTCTGTAAAACTTTTTCATTTAAAATAAATTTATTTCTTGGATAAGGAATTGCAAAATTTGTTTCATGTGAATGTACTTGTCTCCACATCTTGCACAGTAGTATTTAGTGTTTCTTTAAGGGTAAAATGCTGTTATGCTTTCATTTGCAACTTTGGAAAAAATGGGAATGTATCTAGAATCATCTTTTATTTAAAGGCAGTATCACACATTTATCGTTTGAGAAAAGATCAATCCTCAACTATTTATTAATAATTGTTGAAGCACCTAATAGCAGTATGGTTTTCTTGTGCTGAGGCAGGAGATGCCCACATACCTGTTCAGGTGCCTGCAGATCACTTGATACACCACTGTTAGATGACCAGAATACAACTTCTGCTAAATTTTGTTAATATGACCGTGCATAGGCGACATGGTTGCTGTGTGTCTAGTTAGTTTCATTGTAGGAAGTGCATGCAGCCATGACACATACTTACTGGACATGTGCCTTCCTGGCAGGTGACTGTTCAAGTGCATTTGCACAGTGGGAGAGCTTACACTTCTTAGTCATCACTGATGGAGAGAGGAAGTGAGACAGGGGCCACAGGTAGACTTCCTGAACAATTAGCTTTTTTCTGCTCCAGTCTGAAAAGCTTGTGTGAAAGAGGGAAGCAGTTAGTAGGCTCCTTGCTGAATAAATAATTCTGATGGCAGCGTTAGCACTTAGAACCATTTCTTGATTACTTTGGCATGTAGAGTTTAATGCAAAAGTAGGCATAAAAAGTTCAAAGGTACTGTATTTAAGAAATAGGCTGTTAACTAAAATACTAGAAGCATGTTAAGGCAGAAATACTTGACTAGGAGGAAGAGTTCTGTATTTTCAGGGTTTTTTTTTTGTTTTAAATAGTGGTTCTGTCTTTATTTGCTTTTGTTGTTAATACAAAAAAGGCTGCAGACAGATGTTCAGAAACATTTCTTCTAATGTGCATGCAGTCTGGTAGTATGTAACTGACGCTGTTGGAAAAACCTCAAAAAATCCCATAGCAATTCTGAGAGCCAGACAATTCCTTTACCATGTCTCCATTTCGCACATACCCAAGATGTAGAACAAGTGTAATTGTTTTTGATGAACGGCACCCACATTTTCAAAGGGATACTTTACCTATGCTATTAAACGTAATTCTTCAGAAGCATTACTATATGCACTGTTCCTGTACAGATGTAAACCACACGGAGATTCATATAATTTCTGTACTCAGTCGTCACTCGAAAATAGCTTTATTTCCAGAGCAGTAAGATTCTTTTAAAACTGGTTTGTAATAAAAGTTCTGAAATGACTTTACTGTATCAACAGTTTCCATGCAATAAAAAGAAGAGAAAGTTTGAGGAATATGCATAAAAACAAAATTATGTTTTTAAAGATTTGTAAGTCTGTAAGTGCTATGCTGCACGCAGTGAATAATGAAGTCTCAGAGTTCAAGCTTCTGCTAATGATTATTCAGGAAAATGAGTAGAAGTTATAAATATAGATCTAAATTAACAACACCTTAAATGCTTTGAGCAGCAATTTTTTCCCTGTATCAATTTTGTTAATAAAGCGGTAATTGGTCAGAATTATCACAGAAAGAATTGCCTTTGTGCAGTTACTTTTCACTTCATGTATTTTCTGTCATTACTCTATGCTAGAGACAGTGTGTCTAAAGTCATATACGAAATTTTTCATTGCGAAAATGCACTTTCTTTAGAGCTTTCATTGCCCACTTTCTACACAGGTATAGGTGTTTTAATGCGATGGGCATGTTGTCTGTTTCTGTCATGTTGATTTTCTGCTAGTGTTATGAAACCACCTTCCTTTGTGTCCCTGTGACCATATAATTTAATTATAGTGTAATTGTTAGATGACGTAAACATTCTGATTTCTGGAGAAGAGAGTGGTTTTCAAGAAGTTTATGAATAATGCATTTATTTGTCACTTCCGTGCCTTTATCTGATGCAAGGGCAGTTTGACTCTAGGAACCAATAATGCACTTCATACTTACTAAAGGAAATCACAGAAACAATGTCTAAAAATGCATCCTAAATGGACAGGAAACAGACGTGCTAATAGTGAGTGTGTCGGCATTGGTAGAAATGAGCTGCATGAGTAATTGTTAGTTAAGTAAAACAAGGGCTATATGGCCAAGTTGGAGTCAAGTCAGGTCCTTAACAAGTAGTAATTGGAAAACACAGACCAGGCTGTGCCTATTGAGTTTAACTACAGTGCTTCCTGTCCACTTTGTAATACTACTTTATTGAAGAATGAAAGTGATGGTTATTAAGCAAAACCTCTGAAGTTGTTTGAATTTCCTGTTTTGCTGGTCATTTTTGTTGCTTTTTGGAAGTTTCTGCTTTAGAGGATGTGATGTTTTCCAGTGTATAACTTTGTAGTAGGTTGTTTAGAAGTAGAGTTTCTGTCATCTTTCACATCTACTTTGATGCCACATTTTGAGCTGTCTCTCTATTCCTATTCTGTGAGTTCTTTCTCTTACCTTACAAATGGCAGGGTGGGGAGTTATTTACTATTCTTGTTCTGTTCATTCTTCTAATATAATTCTTTGAGAAGATGTGGAATATAATTCTAAGTTTTGTTTATAGACGGAAGTGGAGAAAGAGGTGAGAAGGATGCCAGCAAAATCACAACCTATCCACCAGGGGCTGTCCGCTTTGATTGTGAACTGCGAGCCATACAAGTCAGTTGTGGATTTCACCATTCAGGTAAAAACAAATAAATGAATGTTAATTGCAGCATAGAATTTTTGTTGTTGTTTTTAATGTTGCTATATGTGTTTCACTGCTTTGTGTTTAATTTTCAATAAGGAAATATTGAGTTACATCAGATCTTGTAAACAATTTTCGAGTAATTTGGAAACATCTGCATGGCACAGCTCTAACCCTGCATAGAGATGCTAGCTGTGATATGTTGTGGAATCTGGTATAGAACTCTGTGTTTCAGTAGGGATCATTAACTGTGCTGCTCAGAAAGGCTAACCAGCACTGGTGCAGTACCACGCTAACATGTGCCTATGTCAGAAAAATATTCTTCTTTTTTGTTTCTTTTTCAGTGGTTTTGATGGAGAATGGTGATGTTTACACATTCGGGTATGGGCAGCACGGGCAACTTGGACATGGTGATGTTAATTCCCGGTGAGCTGGTAATTAAAGGACGTGATTCTGTATTGATGAACTGCTGCATAAAAAGTGGCTAAATTTCTGTTTCTCTGTAGCTAGCAAGTGTGAAAATTCAAATATTGTCCAAATAAAGTTGATAAGCTCTTGCTCTTCACTTATTCCCCATAACCTCCAGATATAGATATAGTAACAGTCCTGTTGTGCTGTATAAGTAATTTCTTTAATACATGAAGGCTTTTGTGCATAGTTATTAGCATAGCTTTGATAAGTGAGTTTGAAATGCTTCTGTCTCTCCAATTTTCTCTACATATGAGACAATGACATTGAAATCTCATTAAGATTTCATTATTTCTGTAAAATACTATGTGTGCAATAATTCAAATAGTGTGATGTTGTAAACCTAGATTAACCTGTTTCTGTTACACCATTGGTAGTAGTTCAGTTAGAATAAAAATATCATTTTTGTTTATTATTAATCTTGAAAATTAAGTCACTAAGCTTGGGTTCTCGGCTGCGTTTTGTAGACACTTGATTTTGGATGTCAGCATGAGGGTCATGTGTGCTTTCTTTGTGGTCAATGGAAATAGAGAAGTCAACAGAGCATGGAGAGCTATTTGACTAACCACCCACTACTTACCTACTTTAGATATGCTCAGTAGCTCTGTAAACTTCATTGTCTTGATCTCCATTGACTACAGTGAGAGCATAGATAATTAAATACAGGTGTCTTTTAATGTGAAGTTCAATCTTACCCTTAGTATCTTACCTACTCACTAAAGTAAAAAATCAGTGTCCTGCCATAAAAGGAAATTTAATAATGTTTTTCTTTTGGCACATACATATACCATGTTACACATAAGGCAGGGGATTTTGAATAGTAGGAATTATTGAGGCTTTGTGTATGTCCAGTAATGCCCGGTATCCTTATGTAAGAGGCATACAGAGTGGAGCATCCATGACCTGTCTTCAGTTCTGTCATTTATCTTGTAAGAGTGAGATGAAAATTAATGAACATCTATCCTCCTAATCTCTTTGGAGACTTCCAAATCATTTCTTTTGTCAAGTTTCTGAAGAAATCTTCATCATCTTAACTTTCATTGCATTCACTAAACAAAAGGGGGAGAGGGAAGGAGGAAAGTTAGTTTGCTGGAAGTGTTACTTTGTATTGACTGCTGTGCTTAATGGTAGTCTCTAAATTGTTCCCCCTACTCAGTTTGCATTGGACTTGTGAATGCAGTCTGTGTTTCTGCCTGTGGTAGAGCCATATCACAGATAAGTACTCTGGTTTTGTTCCTGGAAATTCTTGGATACTTGTTCCAAGCTACAACTGCTTTAGCTGGCAATTGAAGTCACTACTAGAGTAAGGCCAGTTTCTGTCTTAAAGACTGAAGAGGTGCAAAGAGCAGTGGTATTTGTACTGGTAACTTACTGTCTCCTATTTCCAACTTTGATGAAATCGCTTGGCTTTTCTGAAGGCATCGGAGCTATCTGCTGTATCTGTCAGAATTTCAGGCAGTAAACCCCCCATCTGTTGCTTATTTAGACAGAAACTGGATGGAGACCAAATGTTGTTCCAGGTGAGATCCTAGAAGAGAACACGAAACATCCTGTGCCAAAGGATAGTGCTTGACCAGGCCTAGAAGCTGAGGAGGTGCAAGTGACTTGGCACTGACCTTTGTATCATTCTACAACAGACCCTAAAGAGTGTCTGAAAAAAGCCTTGAAGAAGTTTGGATTATGTCCTGTGCATGAGAACTGGCTATAGTACTATATTGCTGTTTAGCACCATCATTCAAATGATAATTTCCTCATTGATGTACTTCTTTTTCCAGCTTTAAGTAGAGATCTCTCCTCTGTCCTCACATTAATTCAAAGGGATTCAGAGAAGGAAACAGGGAGTCCTTATGCAGAGTTCCACCTCAGTTGGGACGCAGTGGTGCTCAGATGGCCAGCTCCAGCCAGGTCAGTGGTACGTCAGTCATGCAGTGTGTCACATTGCCTGTATTGACCTCAGGAAGACCATCATCTTTTGAATCCAGGAGCTGATACTCTGCTGTGCTTCTGGGAGACAGAGAGGGGAGGAAAAAAAAAGGGAAGAAATATTTAGGCAGCCTAGCTAGTATATCTAAATATTGGGGGCCCCTGGAAACAAGAACTATCAGGGAAAATGCAGGAACTCTCATTTTCATCTGAGGGAGCCATCTTCATTGCCAGATGAAGCAATGATGGACGTTCCTGGGCAGCGATTGATGACTTATCCTTTCAGAGACTTCCGTCTTGCAGTGTAAAGATTTAGTAGTGAGACTGTATTTTAAAAAGTCTTGAAAATGCTTAACTTTTTAATTCTACACACCTGTCCAGACATGTCTTTCTCCTTAATTAAGAGGATTCTGGACTCCTCTATTAGAGTATGGTAAACACCACAATTTCTTCCTCCTACTTCAGTAGGAATGAGGCATATTACATACCCTAGAAGGACTTCAGACTTTTTTATGTGCACAAGCAAACAAAACAGCACATGAACAGGACAATGTGGTTCTTAATAAACCATTAATAGAACTGCAGTGGTGTGGAGGAACAAGCAATATGCACAAAGTGGTGTCATTTTTTTTTTTTCTTCAGCAAAGACTTCAGCCATTCACAGACGGACCCCTTAAAAATGCAAGTGATCTGGTTCCTGGGAGGTCATTTTTTCCATATCAGTGTGCTGGAGCCACTAAACTAGTCTGCGAAGGCTTTCTGTTGTAAAATCCACAGTGGCAGATGTTGATGAGCTATTCATGATGTGAAGAATTTGTCAGTCTCTGTTATATTCTCAAATTAGATGCTGGTGAATAGAAACCCAGTGGAAGCAATAAATGATTTGTAGTATCTAGTCTTGGTGAAAAATAGCATGTCTTATATTCAAGTAATCAAAGGCCTGTTTGTTGCTGGTGCTTCTCTCAAGAAGCTGGGACTTAAAACTCCAGGATCTTTCTGCTATTCTTCAAAATTAGACTACATTTCTTGTACAAATGGTTGACTTCAGCACTACATTAGCAAGCACATAATCTGACAGTCAAGATCCAGAAATGGAACAACTGAAGTAAGACAATCCTGATGTGATTTTGCTTCCAGAGGTTCAACAATGACATGGAAGAAAACTGAGCAGACCTTTCTTGGACAGTCAGCTATGTTCTATTTGAAGATAAAGTGTAGAGGCTATATCCTATTAATATCTCTAGGAATAAAAATAAGTGTTGTATCACCTCTGTTTGATAAGACCATGTTTCTAGGTGCATTGTCTGATTATTTGACTTAAGCGGTGGAGTGCAGGTCTTATTTACATCATTTCACCAAACATCCAGTTACCTCTAAAGTCTAAAAATCTCCTTTTATTTTTTTTAATCAACTCTGCCTGCAACTGACAGAAGTTACTACTGGTTTCCTTTTACCCCACTGCGCAGTACCAGCCCATGGTGAACCTGAATTTACAGCACCATGGTCAGCTGCCCCCAGTGACATCTTGCCGGACCTGACAGCCAGTTGTTGCCTGGATAAGTACCACGGACAGCGATTGTTGGAACAGTTATGCAGGGCGAGTTTTCAAAGACTAGGTCTAGGTCTGCTCCCAGAAATGCTTACCCTTCAGGATGGAAGAGGGTTTTGGTGTGGACAGCCAAAATACACTTGGACGTTCTGCAGGATCTGGAGTTAGCTGATGCGTGTATATCTGCTGCTTTTTGTTCAGCAATCTTATATTTTCCCAAGGGATCTCAGGTTACTTTCTGTGTAGGTAAGGTTGGTCTTTTGTGATTGACCTGTGTCAAGTACCTTTGTCATATCCAGAAGCCAAAGAATCCATGAGTTTGACACCAATGTGTCCTTCAGCTTCATCCCAGAAGAATACTTCTTGCTTTCTCCCATTCAAATGGAGAATCCCTGGTTGTGAAAACTTTTGTTCAAAGAGCCTCTCAGACACTTAAGTGTCTATACTGAGCTTTTCTGTGTTGAGTTTAAGAGGGATAGGGAAATACTCAATAGTATCACAGGCTTTAAATTCCATATGCATCAGTCAAACTGGCTTATTGTATTTTTCCAAATCCTTCGTCCTTTTATGAAGTGAAAACTATTTTTCTGTAATTTTACTTTACTTTTTGACATAGTTAAGTGTCTTAAGCTTTTCCCTGTTCATTTCTTTCATTGATACACTGTAGTTGGTAATTTCAAAAGCTGGGTGATCTTAGTAAAAGAGCTATTTAAGAGGATAACATATTACATCTCCCTACACTAGTTGCTTGTCTGGTTTTGTGTTGCTGCCGCCGCCAAGGAAATATCACACACAGTATTCAAATAACATTGCTGATAGATTCAATTGGCAGAACAGAAAGATAAATAGTTCCGGTGATAACAGCTTAGCTTTTATGCATCAAATAGATGAAACTTGCACTTTTTTTTACAAGCATAGGATTCATAATTCCATGCCTGCAGGTATCATAATTTTGAGGGAGAGAAAAAAAACTTTAATCAAAATATTTCCCTTTAACAGGAATGCTTTTGGATTAGTTCTTAATTAAGTTTTGTTTCTGCTTCAGTGCCTTTTGAACCTCCTTAAAGTTAATGGGAGGGAAATGTAATGTTTCTTCTGTTTTTAAAATGTTTCATCATCGGCACTGCTAGACTTTGCTCTGTGTGCCTGTGTATAATCTTACTAGTGTCCAAACCCATGTGCCTATAGACCAACAAAGGCTTCTAAATTTATGAATGTCATGTTGTGCACCCTCTACCAAATTTTATGCTACCCTTTCTCCATCTCCACTAAAGTCACCCACTGGAAGCCACTTTTACCACAGAGGAGTAATTTCTTTCGGTATACCTGTGTTCCTTCTCCTTCAGGTCATCAACCTATCTTCATGCTGCATTCCTCTATTCCACATGTCCGTATGTTCACATCTTCCCATCTACTCTTTCACTTTCCCTACTGAACACATGCTGCCTCTCCTTCCTCCTGCTTTCTTGACTTCTGTTTTGCCTGCAAATCAACCAAAACCAGAACATGCAGATAACCCGTCATTTTGCACATCAGCTGCTAAACAATCAGTAGGTAACCACAGGCTGACACTTTTATTTTATTCCAGCATAAGACAACCTGTTCTTATTTTAGATTAACCTACTTTGAAAGTGTGTGTTTAAAAGTAAGTTTAAATAGCGCTGCTGTTCTCTGGGGTCAGAGTTCCCAAACATAGTTATTTGGGAATAACTTGTTCTTTGAGTTCACAGTCTTTCTAAGTCCACAATAAATTTGAAGTCTAGGGAGACATTCATTATGGAGTTCAAAGTCTGGTACAGTTCTTGTAGGCTCCTGTTTGCTTTGTTGAGATTGAGATAAAAATTTTAGGTTTAGTATCTCATACTTCATTCTTTTTATCTTTTCTGCTATTTCTGTTCTGAGTCATCACTTCAAGTTTTCTTTCTTTGCTTCTTGAACATACTGTTGGGTTTTTTTCCCTTCATTTTTACTGGAATGGGAAATTTATTTTCTTATACCTGTCCATATTTGGGAGGCACATGGGTTAGACTTCTTCAGGTCTTTCTGGAAAACAGCTTGGAGAGGTTTGTTCTTTCTTGAGTCTGAGTTTGATGGAGAGCAGTTTTTTAATGCCTTATTCTCCATTAGAAAGCTGATGGAGGTGGGTACACCTTCTCTTTCTTTTATTATTCTCTAGGTAGTGATCTCAGGAGGGCCATATCAATATTGCTTCTGGTAATTGTACTAGGGTACCAACCGTGTAAGGCTTTGATTGCTTCGTGATGCAAACGGTTTGGTTGGGTGCTTAGCCAGTGTCCTCACTACGGAATGTTTTTACTGCAACACTGCAATATATTTTATATACATACGCATATATATTGGTGTAACTACAATAACATTAATGTAATCCTACAATGATATATTAACCATTTTTATTCTATACTGATTTCTGAATTTGACTGAAGAGGAGGGTACTTGATCTAGTTCTCTGTAACAAGAGGGCATAAACTTAAATATCCAGTACAATCTGTCAAAGCTCTGTTCATGTAATACGTAAGATGTTGCTTGACTCTGGTTCCATATAGTATGTGAATATATTTCACAGTGGTTGAAATCCTTATAATACTTACATATGTGTTAAATGTTGCATAAGCATGTATTGATACAAAATCAATTTATTTTGATATAGGGGATGTCCCACTTTGGTGCAAGCATTACCAGGTCCTAGTACACAAGTTACTGCTGGGAGCAACCATACAGCTATTCTTTTAATGGATGGCCAGGTTTTCACATTTGGAAGTTTCTCAGTAAGGAAATAATAATATTTATTAATGGGAATAAGCTAATAGTTAATGTATTGTTCAAAGACCTTTCAAAACTGTTTGCTTATACTTGCTGTTACAGAACTACTCATGACTTCTGCAGGTCTTTTGTGTCTGTTTTGTTTAAATATGTGGCCTCTAATATTGTTGTGGGTAGAAAAGCACGATGCCAGAAATTCTTGGTGGTTTTTATATTTTAATGAAAATGGTGATTTAGAACTGGTTATTTTATAAGGTGCACCAGTTTTCTCAAACTCTTTTTGTTGCAAGCTCAGTTGCAAATAAGTACCTATTGCATATTCTATTACCTGTCTGTCTGCATGTGTTAGAAAAAATAAATGTCCTGTGTTCTTTCACAGAAACAGCAGTGAGTTGCAGAAGTTATGCTTACAGTTGAGGGGAGATTAATGCTCAGTATAACACAGCATAACTCTGGTACTCTTCCTTCATATCCACACAGCATATATGTCCATGTGGAATCCATTTGTATATTCACTGAATAAGCACTTCAACATTTAGTTCCCCTTCATCCTGACTTTTAGGCCTTTGTGCCTCCCTGTCTTTGCAAATACCCCCCTCGCTGCATTCTCTCCAGAGTTGTCTGTTTTTCATGCTTTCCCACTAATGGCCTTTTGGCAAAAGCTGGAGTATAGGTATTAAGCTATTTTTATATGCTTTAAAAACTATGTACTGCCAAACATGGCAGAAGAGAAATTGCACCTTTTGAAATCTGTATTTTTACAAAAAACTTAAAAACGCAAAGACTGAAATTTTAGAATTGGAAGATCATGTTTTGAATTAAGCGTGCCACAAGATGGCACTTCCATTAGGTAATGTTTTGTCGTTTTTTCAGACTTAGAGCTTTGATGTCGATGTTTTTGTCAAAAGTGACTTGGACACATGAGAGTTTTTAAGCTTTGTTGACTTGCAGTGCAACTTAGCCCCTGAAAAAACAAAATCACTCTCAGTAATAGGATTTTAAAGCCTGTCTGTTGACTGAGGGTTTTTTCTTTTTCTAAAAGAAAAAATAAATTTAGACCATCTGCTCTATGCTTCTGGTTTTAATATTGTAATGCTTGAAGGTTTGAAAGCCACATAAAGTCAAGACAAGCTCAAAAGCAAGCATGTTTCTTGAAAATGTCTTCACTAAGTTTATTTACATAGTGTTATGTAGAAAGAGAGATGATTAACATGCTGAACAGAGGGTATTTGCTGTACATGCATGTTTCTTCTCCCTTACAATTTTAAATAAAAAGTTGCCTTGAATTCATTAGCCTGCAGTGAATTTCCTTTGCCTGAGTGAGGTAGACGAAGTCTGAACAGGTTTATTGCAGCAGTTCTTACTACATACTTAGGTACAGTATAGGAGCTGTTGGTCCATCTCTCAGTAGCTAGTTGTAGATAGGAGATAAGACCCTAGATCTCAAGGTCAGGATGTTAATGAGCACATGCAGAGGTGCTTGCTTAGGCACTTTATGGTCTTTTACCTCAAGTTTGGTGTGCTGATCGATTTCTAGGTACTTTTAAGAAGCATTTGCTTTGTTCTGAACTCACATGAACTGTAAGTCTAATTGAGTGGAATTTAAACTGTCTGAATCTGAATGTAGATTTTTTTCTGCTATTAATTCATTCCTTGTTTAGCACTAAAGTTATTTGGATATTGAGTATTGAAGGAGAAAAAATGGTTTTATATCTGATTCTGAAGATGGAAAGGAGGGTTATCCCTCATGGAGAATTTGAATTTCATTAAATAAAAAAGTTCATTCAAAAACGTAACTGAATAGGGAGGACAATATCTGTCAGTAACTTGTTCCTTGTATTTAATGTGTAACACTTCACTTAGAACAGCCATTGCTTTTTGAAGGTAATGTTGTGGTAAGCTGTCTCTTCCAGATTACTAATTTTGTATGCTGAAACTATCAAAGTAACTTGCTGATCTTCGAGACTTACTGTTACTTACTAATTTTTGCATTTTCTCTATAGAAAGGTCAGCTTGGTAGACCAATTCTGGATATGCCCTATTGGAATGCAAAACCAGCACCTATGCCTAATATAGGCTCTAAATATGGACGCAAAGCAACATGGATTGGAGCAAGTGGAGACCAGACTTTTCTCCGGATCGACGAAGCTCTCATTAATTCTCATGTGCTTGCTACATCAGAGATATTTGCAAGCAGGCATATAATAGGCAAGAACTCTTCTAGAATATTTTAAATGCTTATAGAAGTATTGCAGAAGAAATAGCTTTGGTCATGCGAACAATAGAGGCACAACAAGTCAAAAATGTGAATGGAGGGAATTAAATATTTTGACTTTTTAGTTATACTGCACATGGTGATTCTAGCTCCTTTAGAAATGTAATTTTTTTAAAAATAGGAATGTAAAAGCCTAAACTTTTCTTGCACTTAAATCTTACTACAGTTTATTTTTTGCTGTAGCAGTATATCTGTTCTTCCCTACTATATTAATGCTTCTTGCATAGAAAATGCCATATAATGAGTGGAGTCTTCATGATTTTCTGCTCTTTTTGCTCCCTGATCTAGGTTTGGTACCAGCTTCGATATCAGAACCTCCTCCTTTTAAATGTCTTCTGATAAACAAAGTAGATGGCAGTTGCAAAACATTCAATGATTCTGAGCAGGAAGACCTTCAAGGTTCTGGTGTGTGTCTGGATCCTGTCTATGATGTTATTTGGAGGCAAGTGTGGATTATAGCTATTAAAGTCAGAGTATAGAAATCCTCTTTAAAATATTTTGGGAGGCTGGAGATTTAATTATGCTCATTTCCCTAGTACATGGAAGACTAAAAATTTTTTTTCCATTTATCTTTTTTCACATTTTTTGGATGATTTGTTCAAGTAAGCGCAAAACAAAGATCTTCAGTTGCCTGAATTTTTTTGATTTCTTTTCTTTCTCATTCCAGTCTCGTGATGTTTGGGGGACCCCAATCTATTCCACTTAATTACTCTTTTTATTCTTCCCTTACTTTCCTCCCATCTACTTAACACTTTAGTGAATATTTTCATTTTCTTGCCATACCCAGCTTCCACAACCTTGTGTCTTAAATCTTCATCCTTCTCTAGGCATTAGTGATTAAGACTTGAATAGGAGAAGGGGTGGAGTAATGATATTCTTTTCGGTGCTGACATTTTGAGAGGTCAAAATAAAGATACTTACTTAGATGGCATACACATTCAGATTACAGTTGTATTATTTCACAGTCTTTGGGGATAGTTGCTTTCAGTGGGGTCTTTGAGCAGGTGGAGATCATAAGCCTTTGTTCCAAAACAGAATCATAACATCCAGTTCTTCCGTAATGATTTAAAAGCTATGTTAGCCGGGATTTGAAGAGAAGTTTTAACTGTCACCTGAGTGCAAGAGATAGATGATGTTTAAACTGTTTGAAGACTTAGGCAAAACAATAGTCGCTTATAGCTAGAATAAAGCGGGGAACCAGCTAGTCTGCCTTCATCTGGAAAAGATAGTATCGTGTAGGAACATATCTTTAAAAGATCACTGTGTCCATAGGCTGCTTGCATCCTACTTTGGATGTCTTCATCCAAAATTGAGATTCAAGAACTTAATAGCCACTTAACACTGAGGCATGCATATTTGCTAGGCATGTTCTTTTGTGACCTCTGAAGTTCTTTGGATGGCTCTAGTCCTGCATTATGCACGTCCCCAGGATAATTTGAATCTCACTAGCTAGGTACTAGTTCTTACTTAAATTATGCTGAGATTTGAAATAAGGAAGAATAGCACCCACATCCCTTAAAGCTCTCGGTCATGATATTATCAGCATGATTAAAACACACTGAAAGACTCAATTCACGAAAAATGCAGTTATCAATGGCCATGGGAAAGCAGCAAGTTTCAGGGGAGGTGATGACACTCAACTTGATATAACACACCAGAATGGTTATTCAGGTTGAGGAGGTTCAAAGTCACTTGTTAAAGATATTATTATGGGTAAACATGGTTTGAGGTGTTTTATTGTCTTATACAATTTTGGGGACTGTGGAACTAAATCTAGAGCTTAAATACTTAACTGACGAATGGATTCTTGGAGTCTGTGCGGATTTATTTCTGGGTTACATCCCATTCTTGTTTAATTGAAAATATTAAAACAGTCTAAGGAAGAGACATGTTAATGAATATGACTTCAGTAGTGAAATATTTGGTATATTAATTCTTATTCCTGGGCATTTTTATTCATGCCTACTTAAATGAAGGGGGCAGTTTCTGTGTACAGAGATACAACGTAATTGATTACATGGATTTTTAAGATTTCTTCACGACTTCGTGACTTTTTCAGTTAGTAGTGAAATTCAAATGGTTAAATGATTTCATATTATATATATGTGTGTGTGTATAAACTTGCACATAGCTAACTCATTGAAATCCTGAATACATATGGCGTCTTATAATATTTTAGTTAAAACCATTTCTTAGTCTGTTAGTTAGACCATCTTAGCCCCATTTGGATTTTTAGAACAGTGTACCAAGTGAAAGTTCCTTTTGTGCTTATTCAGAACGCTCCATGGGCCTATGTCTTCTGACTGTTTGTTCCTTTTACATAGTGATATCAAAGACTTCTTTTCTTTTTTTCATGTTCTTTTTCTCCATCTTAATCTGTAGTATAGAAAGTCTTTGTATTCCCTTGTTTATGCTGCCCTTTTCTGTAATCCCTTAAATACTCATAAGGTGATGTTATCCATTTAAAAAAGCCCAAACAAAATATGTTGGATTTCTCAAGATCTTTTTACTCTTATTTGAAGGTGAGTAACCCTTTTACTTTCCCTTGGCATCTTTATCATTTTTGAGCACATCTGCCATTATATCTAGTACTTTGCTAGTTACTTCTTGCTTCTTAATAGATTATGCTGGTTTAATATTTATTAGCTTTGAAAAGTGTCTTACATTTTCTGAAATTTGTAAACCCATAATACAACTGTTTGACTTGAAGTACAATAAGAATGTTATTGTGTCTTTCCATTCGGTAGTGTGTTAAGCTAGTAAAGTTTATATGTATTTGGTGTAATGATGTTCAATTTTAAGAGTTTTTAGTAGCAGATGTACATTTTACTTTAAGTAGCTTATAAAATTTAATTATCAGTTAGGTTTTTGTATTTTTTTAGTAGGTGAAAGGTTTTTTTACTCTGTTTTGTCTTGCTCTAGGTTTCGACCAAATGCTAGGGAACTGTGGAGTTACAATGCAGTAGTTGCCGATTCCAGACTTCCCTCAGCTCCAGACATGCAATCCCGGTGTAGTATTTTGAGTCCAGAACTTGCTCTACCAACAGGTTCCAAAGCTCTAACCACCAGATCTCATGCAGCTTTGCACATTCTAGGTATACATTTATAGTTGATGAGTCAGAAGCTTAGATGAAATAAAGGACCATTACTTAATGTATAAATGAATTGTAATCTAACAGCTTTCTGACTTTTTTGAGTTCAAATTTTACTTTGTAATCTTTCACCATTGCTCTTAACACTATGATCTGGCTGATAAGCATTAATTTTAATCAAAACAGTTATCTTCTGCCATCTTAATGATGCTAGAGGATATTAGAGTTCTGATGGAACCTGCTACTAGAGGTCAGCAGAATAAAGAAAGAGACCTTCCGAAGTGGTATTTTTGGACAGTCTGCAGAATAAAGTCAGTACTATTAAGCTATCATTAAGTCCAAAAGACAGGAAAAAAGTGCTCTTAAATAAGCTTTTTTTATTTTTAAAGTAAATGCAATATCTAAAATTAGAATTTACTCTATACCGTTTTGTATAATGAGGCACTAAGAGTAATATGATTTCCTTTTGTAGTCTAAAAAGCCTACCAAACAAGAAAATAATCCCACTGTGTTCATGTGTAAACTGGTCATATGCAACATAGCCTCAACATAACCAATGCTTCAAAGCACAACTTTGGAAATTATTTTAGCTCACTTGCTCACTGATTGTGAAGAGTGATCAGTTCTTTGTCCTGCTCACTTCATTGTGTGTTAGAGATGTGATAAATTTTAACTTGGACAGTACTTTTTTGTGTCTGAGTCAGAGTAAGGTGTGTTAGGTACCCATGTATATGAAACAAAATGCCTTTTCTGAAGACTCGCAAGTCTGCCCATAATTCAGTTACTACTTGCACTCTTTTATGGTAATAAGGGAAATGTAAAAAGGAAAAAAAATAAAGAGGGTGTTGCTGGCAATTTATTTACCATTGGAAACGTTGCAAAGTAGATTTAATGAGGTTTCCTGGTTATTCTGGAAAATGAATAAATTAAAAGAAATTGAGCTTCAGTAATGAATCTTCTGAGATTCTACAGCAGTGATCCCTGACCTAGTCAAAGCTGTAATGATATTCGGTAGCATATATGTGGTTTAGGGACAAAATAGTTAGGCAGCTCTGATCTTTTTAACTAGTATTCATTTCCATTTCAGTGATTATAATCAACAGTAAGAAATTTTAAGTTGTTCTTTGTTTTGCTTTCTTTTAGGTTGTCTTGATACTTTGGCTGCTATGCAGGACTTAAAAATGGGTGTAGCAAATACAGAAGAGGAGACTCAAGCAGTAATGAAAGTTTATTCTAAAGAAGACTATAGTGTTGTTAACAGATTTGAAAGTATGTACACAGTAAAATTTTATAGCACAAACTGATCAGGCTTGTGGAATAAAAGACTAAACTAGATTAACTGGATTTTGTTGGTTTTTTTTCTGCAGGTCATGGAGGAGGCTGGGGTTATTCAGCCCACTCAGTAGAAGCTATCCGTTTCTGTGCTGATACGGATATTTTGTTAGGTGGTCTTGGTCTTTTCGGAGGTAGGGGTGAATATACTGCTAAAATAAAGGTAAGTTTTTTTGTTTTGTTTTAAACAATATTTTATTTCAAAATCAGAACTTAGAAATGCCACCGAAAACCATGATCAGTTTTATTTCCTGATGGTTTACTGTATGTTAAAAGCATTAGTAATAGAACTACTCAGTGAAAAGTAATGAACCTTCACTAAATGCTATGCTGTCTTACAGGTGTCTTGAGCAGATATGGCAGTGGGTAGAATGGCTCTGTGATCTATTTACACAAAGCTCAGAGGCCCACCTGCAGAAAATTGGTGTTGTGGGCTTCAAGTTAGAATCATGTCCTGTGTCAGAATACATGAGGGACTGCTTCTCAAAAACAGAAAAAGAGTGCTTATCAGTAGCTGGAATTCCTTTGGTACCAACTCAGCCATTGCTTCCCACTGTCCCTGCTGCTTCTTTCTCAGACTGCTCTCTGGATAGCTGGGATTCTTCAACTGAGAGTGAAAGACACCAAATGTACTTTACTCTGTTTTGTGCCAAACCTGAGGATGATTAAGGGCTGGAGCAGGTGCACTGATTTAAAATTAATAAATAAACCTGGCTTTGGATAAAAAAAGCTCACATAAACACACAGTGTGATGATAGAGTTCTGGTTTCCGATAAGTAGCTGTTGTTCATGCATTTAATAAGAATTTAGGAAACTCCCTGAAAGACATTGTAAAGGAAGGATCTAATATCTGTCTGAGATTTATATTCGAGGTGTATATTTGGAATATGTTATTATTGTTACTTGTCATTTACTGGGTTATTTTCTGTTTTCAGGTGAGTAGGTATTAAAGTTTGTTTTAGGGAAATGGATGGCATATGCTCAGTAGTAATATTTGCATAAGACAACAGGAGATCCAAAATAAGTAGTTGTACTTTATTCTAGTTTTGCAATTCTCAGTCATTGTTAATGGTTAAGGTAAGACAAGAAACTTAACCAAAAAAAAAAGCATGACTAATGTTTAAATACTAAAGGTAGTAACCCAGTGAAAGCACTCTAGTATTAGTTTCTCAGTTTGTTTCTGGCTGTCTAGGATTAGTTTATAGCCAAGATAAGATTTGCCAGTCCTACCACAGATGAACTGCGTATTAAATAGGTGTTTGCAAGAAGAGTCATAGTCATGTATTGTGGTCCTTTTTCAAACTGATCAAACTGTAGAAGTGATTTTTGACTGGGTAAGAAACCCAAGTTCTTTTTCAAAAGGTGTCATCTTTTGTCCTAGTCACCAGCTGTTTATGACACTATTGATTAGCTCTGCTAAACAGTCAAGTTGTCCCTTGCCAGAGAGGTTGAGCGTATCTTCAGTGCATTTCAATCTGTGATGGAAAGCCTGCATCTTCTGCCCAACTTTGCCTTTTTTAGATGCTCTGCATTTGGCTTGCCTGCAAGATTTAGGGAGTTTCGTCACTTAAGAATATATCTGGGCATAAGGCTGGGATGTTCAGTGTCAACTGCTGTTTTTTAAAAGTTGATCACGTATTACAGAATCCTGACTTCCAGATGGGAATTTGCCTGATGTCAGCGATAGTAACTAGCAATTACTTTTGGGAAGGGGAAAGAATAGCAGTAGACAGTTTCCAGAATGCCAGACAGGAAGAAGTGGTATTATGAAGTTTCTAACAGCTAAAACTTACTTTTACCTTTTTTTCTTACTCTACCAGTTGTTTGAATTGGGTCCAGATGGGGGAGACCATGAGACTGATGGAGACCTTCTTGCTGAAACAGATGTCTTAGCGTATGATTGTGCTGCTAGGTAAGTTGTTTTCCTTACGTACTTCTACCAACTCCTTGATCATTATTTTTACTTTCTTCATACACATTTTAAAATCACTTTAAATATCAACAGAGATGATCCACATCATTAGAAGTTTGTTAGCAAGTGATATAAAACTTACACTCAAGGTGTGGTGAGTAAAGTAGTAAAACACCAAATACCTCACCGAGACATTATGGTACTAAATTAAAAGGAGGAAAAATCATCTCAGACTTGCTTTTTTATAAATCAAAGTCAAATCCCATATTCCTGTGATGAGAAGACAAGACAAACAAGGCATCACAGCAGCTCTTTTGAAATGTTCTATCAAAAGGATGCTTTCAAGCACAAATGGATATTTGCATTAAAGAATTCATCATTGAACTTATTACAATATGAAATTATCATAGCCAAAAGAAGGGTTATTGTGCTTCAGCTCATTAGAATACAAGCACTTACTGCTTGAAAGATTTTGTGCATATGGATGGGGTTAGCCATGTTTTAGCTGCTTTTTCATTCCTTCTTATGAAATAATTTAACATTCAAATCATCCATGACTAATTCTTTTAGGTTTAATTCTTATGTATCAATACCCATAAATATATATTCTATTACCTTCTTAAATATTCATGTGTAATTCCTAAGAATTTATTTATAAGCTCTTGCCATTTACGAAAATTTAGCCAGAATTTTCTGAAACAAAAGAATATAATTAATACTTTACTTGCAGTTTCATGTATGAAATGCAATTGGGTTTGTGTGTTAATTTAACTTAATCTCTCCTTACTCCATTTGGCATTTGATATCTGATTGTTTCAAAATACAAGATCAAGTTAGACTTGGGCATTTGTAGGTCCTTCTGAATTATTTTTTTAATTACTACAGTATTTTTCAATAAAATATTTTTAAGTGTTCAAGATAAGTGCATACTTGAGATTAATAACTTAATTCCATTAGTTTTCAATTTTCTTTTATAAGCAGGGTGTAATTTGTTAAAGACTAATCGAAAAACTAATTCACATGTATCTCTTTCAAAATTTACTTCTCCCAGAGAGAAGTATGCAATGATGTTTGATGAACCAGTACTCCTACAAGCTGGCTGGTGGTATGTAGCCTGGGCAAGAGTGTCAGGACCTAGCAGTGATTGTGGATCTCATGGACAGGCCTCTATTACTACAGATGATGGGTATATTTTTTTTCCCCCTATATTTTTTTTATGTGAAAGAAGAGACCTAATATTGCTTGAATAATAATAGGATTATTTCTCTTTCAGTGTTGTATTTCAGTTTAAAAGTTCCAAGAAATCAAATAATGGTACAGATGTTAATGCAGGACAGATCCCACAGTTACTATACAGGTAATATTTTGACCTCTATTTAGAACAATTTACTGACATGTTTTTTAAACAGAGACCTTGTTAAAGTAAGCATATGTTTCATGAAATTACTGTTGTATTAAACTAAGGAAATCAGTATCTGAAAAATTTAGGGAAAACTTAGTGTCTTTGAGAAAAGTAATAAAGCCATTATACCAACATTTATTTCTTTGCAGTTTTTCTTTCAGAGGTCATTCTTTATATATTATGTTTTGAGACTTTCAGTTAGTTCTGTAGAGTGTCATGACTTCATCTAACATGCTTCATTTTTTTGCTAGTTGGGGAGTATTCTATTTGGTATCCCTCAGTTTAGGAGCAGTATACAATCAAACAGATGATTTTAATGAAAACAAAGAGAAAACACACACACCCCCCACACCCCCACACCCCCCCCCAAAACTAAAAAACCAAAAATGAACTGTGCTTTACAATAAGTTACCATAAATTTATTAATCCTGTGATAAATGTTATGTAACTCTGTTTTAAAAAGCAAGAACTCTCTCGCTGTATCTCTCATATATTTTTCAGATTTCCTCTGATACATAGAAGATCTAATTTTTATATTTTATGTATATATATGTTCCCCCCGTGTTCCCCTGCTGATTCTGAAACTTGGAATTTCTTCATACCAGTTCTCTTGCTGTGTCCTTTCTAAGCACGTCCTTTTCAGGGTCCCTTATCAGAACAGCTCACTTCTGCAGGCAGGCTTTGTGTCCATAGACCCTTGTCTATCCAGAGGAAGGTTTCATTTTGACTGATGCACATAAAGTCCTGGCATAACCTGTTAATCGCTTGGGTGATTTCTATGGAGAGATGGCTGTAGCCAAAGACAAACAAGCCTTGGGGCCTCTGAAGGAAGGATATGTCTGAAGAGCCATGAGTGGCACAAAGGGAAAGGTGCTGCAGTAAGAGGTGCTGCTTGTATTTTTTACCTCTGCATATATTTTACCTCCGCAAAACTAATGTTCTTTAAGGAATAACATTTCTAATCTTAATGTCATCTGAAGAAATATGGTAAATAGTTGTAATAATTTCATAGGTAATTAGATCTTTATTATCAATTGTCACAATTCTGCCAGTTGAACAGAATTCAAGGTATTTGATTGCTGGTCTAGAAGGATTAGGAACTGGTGGAAGTTATGCTGAAATGGAACATTTTTTTTTATAATTAACTTAAACTTTTCTTCAGTTTTGTTCCACTTGAACAATACAAACAGTAAAAACTTGCTGCAGATTTCAAGTCAGTTCTTAAATTGTTCTTCCAGGCTGCCAACAAGTGATGGCAGTGCGTCCAAAGGAAAACAGCAAACCAGTGAACCTGTGCATATTTTAAAGAGATCTTTTGCCAGAACTGTCTCAGTGGTGAGTATTATCAAGAATCTTCTGTTTCCTACAAGCTCATTCTTACATAGAAAACTGAAAGATGTACCTGTGGAAATATTCTGTTTGCTTTATCAAGCAGAAGTTAGGTACGCTGGTGTATAGAATGTTGAGGTTTTTTTAACTTTTTCTGAAGATTTCAGATGTAAACTTATATCTAGGCTAAGCTTGGTATTGACCTGAGGATGACAGCCTAGAAATGTGTTTGCAAGGTTTCATTTACTTTTCATGTGCAAGCTACTTAGTTTCGGTGGGGGTGGGGTGGGGGTGCTGTGGGATTGAGTTCATATTTACTGTTGTGTTCTATGTACAAGACTTACTCCCTGCCAAGAAATCAAGCAGTCTTTTTAGAGTTTTGAGGGAGCTTTACTATATGCTCTCTTCCATGGCTTTTAAATTGCTGTCATTAATTAGTCATTGGTGAGATTCATCTTCCTCTTGGATGCATTCCAATATAAGTTGAGAATCAGATAGCATTTAATTAAACTTTGATAAGCTGAGGTAAAGAGTATTAATAGGCACAGTGAACTGCAACTATTAATAGAAGATAGTCTGCATTTCTTTGCAGGTGGTTAGTCAAATTTTAAGGAATACTGCATTAAGTTGAAATGCAATATATTATAATGCAGGGTAAGACCAATTCCATCTTTGTGTTTTTGAAGTACAGTCCCTTTCTTACTTGTTACAAGCAATGATTATTTGATTTTTTCAGTTCCATTCTTGTTTATATTTTATACTGCATTACGTGTACTGTCAATATTCTCAACTGATAATTACAGTGAAGTTATTGCCTCCATATGGACACTCACAGTCCAATTTTCTTAACCAGCTTGCTTTCTCTCATTCATATATTCTCCATTTCTTCAGTATTCTGTAATGATCAGGATGATCTTTTGCTGTTCACATTTCTAGGAATGTATTAGCTACATGATTTGCATTTTTAGCAATCATGTTATCAACATATTAATAGCTACTCTTAACATATGTTTACTTAAAAATATTTGCATTAAGCTATGAACTCCTATGGCTTTTAATACTGCTTGCTGTATCCTCTCTCTTCATTATCTTGCTGCTGTTATCCCTCACCATAGATCTGAACTGGGATAAGAGGAGAGTTTTGGCCTTCTGGAGCATTAGGCATTTTATAACTAACTTTGAACAATTAGCTTGATTGTTGCTGCCTGAAGGTATACCTGCAGCTTCAAGGTATTCAATACCAAATACTTGCAGTTTGCCTTCTTAGGTACAACTTTATTAAGCTACCAACCACATCTAATAATCGTAGAAACAAACTGTTGGACAAACAAAACTTTTTAAATCCTCGAATTTCTTGTGGACTATCGTGTGCTTCTGTTGAAGTTTAAAGTACTGTAAATGTGATATAGTTCCCATGATCCTGCAGATCATAACTGTTTAAAAATGAAGCAAAGACAGACCTGATAAGTCTTTACTGTTATGTCAAGAATGTAGTCTGTTAAAAGTAGGTATTAAACTATTCATATGCAGATGAAACAAGTAAAATTTACTGAAAAATCTGTATTACAGGTGAATCCAAACAGTTGTTAGCTCTTAAATAACTGAGACTTCTACACATGTAATGCTATATAACATGTTATAAATTGCTTTTAGCGTGGTATTACAGTGCAGTATTCCTACGTTCTCAATGCTCTTATTTATTCTCAAGCAAATAGGATTTGTGTGCTGTATGTTAGATGTGTACAGACATAAATATGTTTTCATAATAAACATGGGTATAGATGCTATTTGCTTTTCATCTTATTCCGATACTGAAAGTTCACTTTCTGCTTTTAACACAAAATCTGCCTTCTGTATCCTTTATAACCTGAAATAGGAGTGCTTTGAATCTTTATTGAGCATTCTTCACTGGAGCTGGACAACACTGGTGCTGGGGGTTGAAGAACTTCGTGGACTTAAAGGATTCCAGTACACTGCTACTCTTTTGGATTTAGAAAGGCTGCGTTTTGTGGGCACTTGCTGCCTGAGGTTGCTGAGGGTCTACACCTGTGAAATATATCCAATATCAGGTACTTCTCTTAATTCACTTGTTTCATATTTATCAGCAAATAATAATGTACAGGGTATTGAAAACTTGATCTAAGTATTCATGTAGGGAATGCTGTAAGATGAAATTGCTTATACAGATGGGCTTATTGGAGCAATTAAGAGACTTGCTGTCAGAAATGGGATATTTGCAACAATCTGCAAAACCAAGCATCCACCCCATGCTTACACTGTAACTCATGTCTATTTTAAAGTTAATTTGTTGTTTGGCTTTACAGTTGTGTTCTTTTGGACTATTTTGTATCTTTTTTCCTATTTCTGTACATAGTAGCTGCTTTGTTGGTGAGCAAAAATTAAATTTGAAAGGCAGTGTCTGTTTTTCATGCCAGTAGTTTAATGGCGTTCATATTAAAATGCAGCATATATTATGAAAGATCGGAAAACTGGAAGTTTCTGATGTTCAGGTGTCTTTGTAGTAGTTTAAAATCCTTCACTGTTTTAATTTTGAAATTAACTTCTCTGAGTGTGGATTCATCAATGTTGCTGAATTCTAGTTGTTTTATTTGCATGTAAAATGTGCATTTTTATATGAAAATGTTTTATTTATTGTACGTTTAATGATCCTTGTGTAACATTCTAGCTACAGCTAAAGCCGTTGTAGAAGAAACAAGCAAACTAGCAGATTGCATTGGAAAAACTAGGACCCTGCTAAGAAAAATTCTATCTGAAGGAGTTGATCATTGCATGGTGAAGTTGGACAATGATCCACAAGGATATCTCAGTCAGCCCCTGAGTCTTTTGGAAGCTGTTCTTCAGGAATGCCATAATACATTCACAGCTTGCTTTCATTCATTTTATCCAACACCGGCTCTCCAGTGGGCGTGTCTTTGTGACTTGCTGAATTGTTTGGATCAGGTACATTAAAATGGCACAAGTAAATATTACAACTTATCTTGCCCTTTTGCTCAAAGAGAAGCCAAGTGATATTTAAAACCTTTATGCCTTTTTTTGTTTATCCTGGTTTCCAACCTGAATTCTGCTGTGGTTTGTTTTTTTTAATAATTGGGGTTTTTTGGGTTGGTGGGGTTTTGTTTTGGGTTTTTTTGGGGGGGGGTTGGGGGGTTTTTTTGGTGTTTGGTTTGGTTTTTTTTTAAGTGTCCAAGTTCAACAGGAGCCTAGGAACTTCTGTCTCCCTTAGCAGTAAGATTCTGTTTGGGACAGTGAAGAAAATTTGTGATGCTGGTAACTGTCATCACCTGCTTTTTCAGTGTTGAGGCCATGCCTTATATGTGATTACTCTTGCTGCAGGTTGCTTAGGAGCATACTTGTGGCTTTTTTTTATACTCATAACTAATACTTGAGTAATTTCTCATTATTAAATATTACAGCAGTGCTCTGATCCAGAAAAATAATTGAGAAGTTGGCAATATTATTCAATAATGAACAACTTTCTTCTAAGTATCTTGCTTATTATGAATGAGCATCCCACATGTAAACAGTGTAGTTGCTTGCATATATTGCAGTGAGATGTAAGCAATTTGCTTCTTTGCATGAAAATTCATCTAGCATATAAAAATTCAAGGAAGAAACCGTTCTTTAATATATTATTCTAATTAAATTGATTAATTATAACAAGTGCTTTGTCTTCAAAGGGTACCATAATTTCAAAAGTAATTTTAAATTGGTTTATTTTAAAACATGTCAACTGACAACTTGTAATTACTCGAATTTGAAAGATATGAATGGAAGCTTATGACAGAAGATAATGTAAAATTCACAGGAAAACTAACAGTATATGAAATCTTTTTATCTAAATTATAATTACTATAAAACTGGAAAGTTCCTTTCAAAAGTAGTTTCTCCTTCATTTACTTTTAATGCAACAGTGCCATTCTATTAATTTCTTTCTATGTTTTTAGGACATCCAAGAAGCAAACTTCAAAACCTCCAGTAGCCGGCTTCTTGCTGCTGTTATGTCTGCTCTCTGCCATACTTCAGTAAAACTGACCTCTATCTTCCCAATTGCTTATGATGGAGAGGCGTTGCTGCGATCAATGGTCAAACAAGTCAGCACTGAGAATGACTCTGCTCTGGCCCATCGTTTTCCTCTTTTGGTTGCACACATGGAAAAACTTAGTCAGGTTAGGATATATTCTAAAAAGTTGACAACTTGTTTTACTTTGCAACAAAAAAGTTGTGTACATTGAAGTTTTAGTTATGTAAGTTGAAGTTTTAGCTGTGAAAGATGTAGCTGAATTTGCTTGAGTGTTTTCTTTCTAAAAGGCTTGTTTCAGAAACTTATTATTTTATCCCATTTTCATCTTCTGGTCGGAAATATTCCAGTTATTCCTTGTTTGGAGAATGTCTGAGCAAAAGTTATTCTTATTTTGGAATATTAACTTGGCAGAATATAGTTTAGAGTTGTCTTCTGTTGCGTAGTGTTTTCTGCAAGAGTTTTTCAGCTTTTTCATGTGATCACAAGAATGAACGTGTGGATAGATTCAGTGTTTTGAGGAAGAGTCAACACAGTTTTGGTAATAAAAAGTCATGTCTCAAACTGGAATTTTTAAAAGGTGTCAACAAGCGGAGAAGGGAAGCCCAGTTCATGTAGTTCTGTCAAAGGTTATTAAACAGTTTCCTAATCAAGGGCCCTCAAATGCTGTGTTTTTGCAGTTCTATTCTTCCAGAATAGATTTACAGGAATGAAAAGGGTAAAGATGATAATCAAAGATATGGGACTACTTAATAGCGTTCTTTACTTTAGAAGACAAGAGGGGTAAGATCTTACGATATTATAAATGATGCATGAAAGGTAAATAAGGATAATTGTTGAGTCTTCCAATACCAAAGGTTTTGAGCAACCAGAGACCTTACCTAGCAAAAGGTAAGTTCAAAAGATTGCTGTTCTTAATAAAATACATAGTTAAGCTGTGGAACATATTAATGTAGGCCATTATTATGCTAAAAGCTTTCACTGACTTAGAAAGCACCTGCATAAATTAATGATGAAAAAAAGATCACCAAAAACTATTAAATGTGAAGGTAGTTATTTCTGTCTTGGGTACAGCTGCCTCTTAACTGCTAAAGATAGAAAGAGTTTTGTGCAGTTATCTGTACAGGTTTGCTTGACCTGATTGTCTTCCCTATTGGTTCACTACTTGGATATTTTTGGGAGACAAAATGGTGAGAAAGACAAACCTTTGATTTCCATCAGTAGAGCTAATTTTATTTTTCCTTATTGGGAATGACTTTCAGTATGGGTAACTGTTTTGAAAAACAGTGGATGTCACTGCTAGGTAGAAGACAGAGTAGATGCCTAAGCTTAGCTTTGTTTCACAGTCTTCATTCAGTAAAATAACAACTGTTTTTATAAGCACCCCACTGCTGGTTTTATTTTACCTGTTTGCACAGAAGATTCTCTTTACTAATATCAAAGCCAAAAAGCTTCTGTGTTTCTTTGTAGACATGTGAAGAGTTCCATAGGTAGCTATATATCTGTTGTATTCTAACATATGCTTTATAGATAGTATGGCAAGGAGGGCTATAAGAAAAGCTGCCTCCTGACAAGGACGCCTATATATCTTTTCAATACAAGAAACAAAGTCGATGCCACCTCGTTCTGGAAATTAGAATATTAATCAGTTTTTTGACAAGGAATACATACTATGATAGCTTTGAGAATTTTTAAAAAAATTTTTTTACCCTCTAGACATTTCTTGTTTTTAAGAAGTCATGGCTTTTTCAATTACCTAATGCTTATAGTATGTGAAAATCAATGTAATTTTTTTTAAAGTAAGAACAATGTCATTTGTCATTTTTCTCTTCATAATGCAGAGTGAAGAAAATGTTTCAGGGATGACAAGCTTTCGGGAAGTGCTGGAAAAGATGTTGGTCATTGTTGTTTTACCAGTACGGAACAGCCTTAGAAGAGAAAACGAACTTTTCTCTTCACATCTGGTTTCTAATACTTGTGGATTGCTTGCTAGTATTGTGAGTGAGCTTACAGCGTCGGCATTAGGATCTGAGGTAAAGCTTCTATAAAATCATTACTAGAAGTCTTTCAGGACAAGTATGTTATGAATGTGATACAGGCTGTGGCAGAAATTCTATAGACGTGCAGATCTTTCACAGATGCTGGAATTCTCAGTTCTTATTTAGCTTTCAGGTGCTTAACATAAATTTAAAAGCATGTATTCACTGATTTAAGAAAGTATTGTTGATAATTGGCTACTTCATTATGGCTGCAGAATACTGCAAATTGTTTACAAAATGGCAGTTTTCTTTGAGTTCTTCTCTTTTTGCATGCATGTCTCTGCATGTACACACTCAAAATGTATTTCTTTGGTGCTTGCTGGAGGCAGTGCCACATACCTGAGCATCTCTGTGCCTCTCGTGGTATCACGGATGCCTCATGTTCTAATCCCATCTGCTTTTGATTACGGGTCAGAATTTATAATGTGTTTTCTTTATGCATTGTGTCTTCCTCCGTTATATGTAAGATACTCCTTACACGTAACTTCCTTCATATATTCAATATTACATAATATGTGTATTATATTTGTCTATATCATTAGACTTTTTCCAGTTTATTTGCTTTGTATGCGAAATTGAGAGTGGTACTGAGTTCAACTTCTTAAAATCCAGAGAGTCATAATCACACACAATTTCCCTTTAGTGAGACTATAATGTCATTAAATGATAGAAATTTATTTGATTTTGTTCAAGGGATGTCACTGTAGTATCAGCAGACTTTTTTCACAGAAAGAACTGAGCTTTTGCTAACATCTTGATTAAAGATGTTTTTATTATTATGTGAGATCTGTAGCTGTCCTCTCTTAATCTTGACATCTAAGGCAGAAATGCCTAACTCTTCTTGAAGCACAGTTAAGCTATATTTTGTGCTAATTCATCCTACAAAATATATATTTAAATACTTGAAAAAATCAGGAGACAGATTCCTCATTATTCCTAGTTAATTTCCAATTACCAGAAATTATATTTTCTTTTTTCTTTTTATTCATATTGAATAGAAGCCCCAGTAGTGGCATCTTCTATGTTTTATCAGTTGCCTTTTAAAATTTACCCAGTTGAAAATCTGGTAATTTAATTCACTTAACTTTGCTTTATTAAAGTTGTCTAACATTTAGCAGTTAACTTTTTCTGGTGCTTGTATTTAACTTTCTACAGGTTGATGGGCTGAACTCCCTCCATTCTGTCAAATCCACTCCAAACCGATTCACTAAAACAAGTCAGGGAAGAAGCTGGAATACTGGGAACGGATCCCCTGATGCAATATGTTTCTCTGTTGACAAACCTGGTGTAATTGTAGTAGGATTTTCTGTTTATGGTGGAGGAGGAATTCACGAGTATGAGCTGGAGGTATTAGTTGATGATGTAAGTCCTGCATTTGAGAAAATAATTTGAACAAAAGTAACCTCAGAGTTTTTTATAATATGTTTTTCAAAGTAATATTGTAGTATTCTTATAGTCTAGGCTACCAGTAAAACAGTGCACTGGTAGTAGAGTTTTTTGGTTTGCTTGTGGTGGTGATTTTTGTGGTATTGCAAGCTACATACCGTATCCAGTAGGGTCCTGATCTTGGTTATGGTCTTGAAATCTTACTTGACTACAAATAACATTTGAAGTATAGTGGGCTTTTACTTCTGGGAGCTAAACATAAATTAGTACCTGTTATCTCTCTGCAAAATGTGATGGAAAATAAGAAATAAAGGAGACCAAGTTAAAACATTTTGAACCAAAAATTGAAGAAGGGGGTAGCCTACCAGCATGGTCAGGCTTACAGCTACAGATATTTGATGTGTTGTTGAGGTACTCTCTTAGAACCAGCATAAAATTGTATTGTGTGTTCTTATAAGGAAGGAAAACCTCTGCTCTTTTTATACCCAGTTGTTCACTTTAACTGCCTGTACTTATCTCTTCCAAAGGGCAAGCACAGGTTGCTATGCTCAGTGATTTCCTTTTTAGCAGAAAGGCTTTACTGTTGACTCTGAATGGGTTTTTCAGCTTTGTTATAATGCTGCATGTAACAGTTTATGCAAGAAAACATAACTTGTGCAATTGCATGAACGTGTCATGTATTTACACTATAAATGCATTAAAATTACTTTATTTCTTTGAATCAGAGTGACCATACTGGAGATTCAACTCATTCTCATAGATGGACATCTTTAGAGTTGGTTAAAGGAACTTATACCACAGATGATTCTCCCAGTGACATAGCTGAAATCAGACTTGACAAAGTTGTGCCGCTGAAGGTAAATAAGTAGTGCACATCTGTAGGTTTCATATGACCTCCTTAGATAACAAAAATCAGAATTTTCAATGCAAACTGGTTTGGTTTTTTTTTGTGTACACATTTACAAATTAATCTTGATGTGATTGCTTTATAAATTTTCAGTTTCATCCTGTAACTTAATTTCAAATTCCAGCAGCAAAAAGAAATTCAGTCTTAATTTTTATAATAGCATAAGATAGATTGTAATTACTTAGTAATTAGAATAGTCTTGAATGTGCAACTTTTTTGTATGCAATTTGGTAGCTAGTTTTCTTGGGTACCTGGTCACTCTTCAAGTAATTACAAGTAATATTTTACTTAAGTTATGGCCCATAGTTTGGGAACACAGAACAGCTTTGGCTTTTGTTAAATGCTGAATCTTTTTCAGTTAATTTCATTTGTCGAGTGCTTTGAAGGACTTTTCAGACTCTCCAGTATTATAATATATATTTACATTATATATAATATTATATAAGTAATATAATATATAAATACTACTATTAAAAATAATAAGTATATATTAAGTAAAATAATACCTTTCATAATACCATGAAACCTAACTTACATATTCATTTTATACTGCATACTGGTTTTGGCTCTCCTTTTTAAGGAAAATGTGAAATACGCAGTTCGTTTGAGGAATTATGGAAGCCGGACTGCCAATGGAGATGGAGGAATGACTACAGTTCAGTGTCCAGATGGTGTAACATTTACTTTTAGTACATGTAGTCTGAGCAGTAATGGCACAAACCAGACACGAGGACAAATTCCACAGATTCTTTATTACAGGTTTGTGTGTTGTCATGACCATGAATAAAACCATCACAGTGCTATTATACCACATGTATTTTTGAGAAGTAACAGACATAAATACATCTGGAGTGTGTTTGAGGGAAGAGCTTCAACAGCAATATTGTGTTCTTCCAATGTAGTTTCAGACTTAAGTTATTTAGTGAAGACCGTTTTCAGGACACCAGTCGTGCTGGTGCCTCTTCCAGTCTTGTTTTAGATTCTCTTTTTTTTTTTTGACTTGGCAAATAATTTGGTGGTTGACCTCTCTTACGAAGTCCATTGTCTCCCTTTAAAGCTGTGATATTGGAGACAGGTAAGATGGAATACTTCAATCTCTATTTTTTCTATAACCGAAGAGATTTTTGAGAGACTGCTCACCGGAATGTTTCTCTCTCTGATTTCGTTCAGTTCCTTCTCTGTTGCCAGAAAGGATTGCAGCACATTGTGAAGCAAGTTCTGTTTATGTAAGAACTGTCTCCTCTCTTAGTGTAGAATTCAAAGGTATAAAAAGAGAAATTGCAACTGAAACATCTAACTGTCCTGCAGGGAAGCTTTATTTTTTAGCCTTTCAGGATGATAGTAGGAATTCACTTAAGGTAATGCTTTTGCAGGAAGCATTGCTTTCATTTTTGAGGTGCTTACACCGCATGAAGACGTGATTTTCAAAATGTGGCAGCACCTGAATATATAAACTACTACCACTATCTGTACAGAAAAAAAATGTGTCGTGCCTTTTACTCATATCTCGGTTTTTGTGGTAAAAGGCTGATCAGCAGTAGATCCAAGGAGTAAAAGGAGCAAAGAATAGTAATTTGATATTTAATTATGTGCAAGATATACCTACCTAATAAAAGATGAAGAGGATAAAATAAATAATGCTACAACAAATGACATATTTTGGACTAACAATCACAAGAATATGTTCCTCTTAAAGTTCTAAAGGAGCTAAAATATGAAGAAATAAAGTTGCCAGCAAAATTACAGTAACAGTATATTTGAAGATACAGGATAGGTCTAAACTCTTTTAATACATGAGATTGGCTGTACTCAAAGACTCAGAGATCCAGCTTGTCGGTAATAACAGTAATTGCTTATAAAAGAATGGAATTATAATGCTGCATATCCTGATACTTTCATTTAGTCTCCTGGAATCTTGGATATCTGTGTTTAGGGTATTCTTCCAGCATTTGGAGGAATTTTATTATGAAGTATCATAATTATGAAGCATTGTATTATGTAAGAAGGAGGAAAGAAGACAAGGAAAACATTTATTCCCACTCCTAGAATTTCTGCTTTTGTATAAGCAGAAGAGGTAGTAAAGGAGAAATAACAATTTCCTTAATTTCAGAAAAGTAAAGGACATTAAACTTCAGTAAGTGGAAGCTTCAAGGCATTCTAACTTATTATTAAGGTAACATATGGCAAAAAAACCCACACCAAAGTGCTATCATCAGATCAGAACAGTCTCAAGTTTTTTTGTTTCAACTGCGTTAAAGTTCTAAGAAGCTTTTGAAGGACCGTAATAGCACAACTCAGAAATATTACAGAATAAATAAAGTTTTGTTTGGAAAAGTTGCAAACTGCTGCCTGTAATCACAATGTCTTTTGAAGTTTGCTTGGACAACAAAAACCTAAATGTTATCTGATTAATGACTATGGTTATGAACTTAATCAGTTTGAGGAATCCCAGTTTGATATATAATGACTTGAGGTTTTGATTTGCCTACAGTAAAGGAACAAACATTCAGTCCAGTGTTATATAACAGAACTTCTAAGATTCATACTTGATTTTGTTCGAAGGGTGCTCAAATACCAATAGAATTGCTGCTTATGCAAATGCCAAGAAAGCCATACCAAAAGAAGTGTGTTAACACACTTCTGATTAGGGCAGAAATGCTTTGGAAGGATTTGTTGGAACTGTACCCAGCTGGAATTGCACCCACTGTCAGTCACTAATAAATTCAAATTGAAAAGGCTTGAGGCTGACAGCAAAACTACAATTCCAGGACACATTGACAAAAAAAAAAAAATCTTTTTGTAAGAGTGGTTAATTTAAGTCATAGAGAAGAATAGGTATCCTTGTTGTGCACTGAGCTGCTCCAAGTAAAGTTTTTGAGCATTCTGAGGTGCCAGTCCTGGAATCTTAATGTTCTGGAGTGATGTTTTGAAAGATGAAATATTTCTGGACAAACATAAGAAATCCAAAAGAGAACAGGAAACTTTGCTTTACATGTTGACCAAGTGATTTTGGTTGTCTATGCCAAGGCTGAATCACTATCATATTGAGGGTTTGAATTAGTTTATAATTATCATTCAACTGCTTTGAAAGAGCAAATTAAACCAGATCTTTTGTGTACCTTATTGAAATAGTTTTGTGCATAATATTGTTTAGGAGAACCTAATTTGACTTCAGAGTGGATGTAAAAAAAAAACCTGTTTGTTAAGAGTAAGCCTAAGACTGTATTTCAAAACCAAAATTAACTTTTAGAATAAGGAGGGAGAATCTTTTTCCCTGTTATGATACCGCAGAAATAGCCATTGAAAGAGTTTTACTCGTTTCTGTGATGCATTTAGTAGTATTCTCTTTTTATCAAGGTATGTGGTTGGGCTTGGAAGAGCATAGCAATTAATGCATTTCTGTGGTTTGAAAGGCATCTAGTCAAAAGAAACATTTCAGAAACATGTTTTTCATTTTTTCTGCCAAGTAAAAATAAGATTATTGCAAAGGGCGAACACTGAGGCATTGTCTCCAAAATTCTCCGTTGTTTCTTTGATTATTTCCTTTATTGCTTTATCATAAATTATTTTACTTATTCTATGACAAAAATCAGTCACATTATTTTAATATAATGTCATATTTTGTGAACTTATTTTAACTTAATCCACCATCCAGGAGTGAGTATGATGGAGATCTGCAATCACAGCTTTTGAACAAAGCTAATGAAGAAGATAAAAATTGTAGCAGGGCTCTTTCTGTCGTGAGTGCTGTTGTACGAGCAGCCAAAGACCTGTTGCACAGGGCTCTTGCTGTAGATGGTAAGGCTTTTGAAAATTGACTTTCAAAATTTACTTTTCAAAACGTCTTTCTTGATAGCAAGAAATAGTAGTAGAATATTAGTGATACAAAAATTGTGATACTTCTCTTTTGCTTTCCAAAGAATGTTCTTCTAACCTGTCATTACTGTAGCTGTCAAACTGTAGCTTTAAGTCATTGAGTTGCACTTGAGATATCATAAACAGATAGCACATATAAATTTGCTCATCAATTTAGCAAGTATCATATCAAAGCTGGTAAGATTCTTTATTTCCAAAAGATATGCTGTGATGGGTCAGTTCCAGATTTTATTGCATGTTGTGCACAGTGGTGGTAATCAGGAAGACTGGTCAGTATAATGCATTTATAAGCACTTAAACATCCATTTTTGAGACATGTAGACATTAGCTTTAAAACTGAATGGTTTTAAGCTACCATCTTCTGACATTCTAGTCAAAATGTCCAGAATATTGCATAGTGTTATAGAAATTTATTTGGGGGGCTGAGAGGATCTTGTTGTGCTACCTTGTATACCATAGAAAGTATGAACACAGTTTCACAAAATGGCAAAGAATGCAATAAAATTCTGCTCTAAAAGGAGGAAATTTTTTAACAGAGAACTGTATATAATAGCATGTTTATCTCAGGTGAACTTCGCAGGTTTAGAATTTGCCAATGCCTAGAAAATGAAAATAATTTGAAGTAAAAACTGCTGTAGATTCTAGAAGTTTAACTTATAAGAAGCAAGCCAGAAAAATAAGATGTGTTTTGAACCATGGTATATTTATTAATAATCACGGTGTTGTAATTACCTTTGTTTAGCTGAAGACATTCCAGAACTACTCAGCTCTTCCAGTCTGTTTTCAATGCTGCTTCCCCTCATAATAGCCTACATAGGACCAGTAGCAGCAGCTATTCCCAAGGTATGCTTCTCAACAAAAATTACTGAAGTAGTTTAGGAATGTTATACGAGGAAAAGGTTTACTATGAAAAATCTGAACATGTTGATTTCTTATGATTTTATGAATTAATGGTTTATTTGACCACATGACTCATTATGAATTTTCCAAGAGTCAAGAATTTTAAAAACATGTCATGTTTTAAAAATGGCCTCTTTTTTTTTTTCTACTTATATTGAAGACATAATGAAAAAAATACCTTAAGGAAGCAGAGGGAAAGATGACAGACTGTAACAGTAGGAAAAGACAAAAAGTTAGAAGGATCTGGATATACGACTCATTTAGTGATGAATATTGGTGGAATGAAATTTTTTTTAATATCATGTAAATCTTGTTTTTATAGTAAATATCCAAAGCAGTGGTAGCTGTTCATTAAGATTATTTGTCAATTTTAGAGATAGGAAGATGGCAGCCATAAATAAAAATATCGCTACTTTTCAGTGGCAGAGCATTTCCCATGTGCCTGGTTTGGAACACTCTTAAAATGTATTATTAGATTTACAAATGTCATTAATCCTTAGCTGGTAGACACTATTACCTTTTACTGCTTTTTCATGAACTGTAAGCTCTCTTCTCTACTGCTCTTTAAAGGGGGAGGAAAGAGGGCTGGCCATGTAAAATCTAGTGGATTCATTTAATGAAAAATAGTTTCAAATTTTAGTTATTTCATTACTGTGATGAACTGGAATTTAGAACCAAGTGTTTTGCTTTAAAAGTGTTCCTCTCCTTTGCAAATGTCATAAAGATTACAGAGAGCAATGCAGTGCTTAACACTACATGCATTAAAATATGTTGAACATTTGAAAAAAACAATATTAATGTTGTTATAAAAGAAAGTATTTTGTTGGACTTATATATATGGACTTTTTGTTTGTCCATGTAGACATATGGACTATGATTTCAATATGGTATTTGCTTTCTCTCAGCTCATGCTTATTGTTTGTTAATGTTACAGCTTTTTAGTGTTAGAGAAGGTGTTTTAGTGAAGGTATCTCACAGCTGTGTACAGATTTTTGTTTCAGTTTTGGCAAGTCTCTAAGAGGAGTATTTGAGATTAATGTAGTGATGCTTTTTCTGTCAGGATTGTGCACATGCAGAATTGGAAAATGACTGAACGAATTGTGGTAATGTTATTCTGAGAATATCCAAAACCATCATTGTAGAGAATTTTAAGTTTGTGAGTATTGTTTTCACCCAGTCATATGTACTACTTTATTGTGTGTGGTGTTACGTTACAGGTTGCTGTTGAGGTCTTTGGCCTAGTACAACAGTTACTTCCTTCCGTGGCAGTTCTGAATCAGAAATACGCCCCTCCAGCTTTTAACCCAAATCAGTCTACAGACAGCACTACTGGAAACCAGCCGGAGCAAGGGCTTTCAGCTTGTACTACCTCCAATCACTATGCTGTTGTAGAAAGTGAGCATCCCTATAAACCTGCCTGTGTTACGCACTATAAGGTAAGCACCATGTCTAAGCACGCATGCAGTTTCTTAAAAGCTTTTGACACATGGGTTTTGTTTTGTCGACATTTACTATCTGAAAAATTGTTGCCAGAGATGATAATTCATATTGTCTAATATAGGAGACAGTTTCCTGTATTATTACTGTACTGCTTTCTGGAGGAACTTCTGTCCAGTAAGGATAGTGGAAGCTATAGTGGAAACTAGTGTAGTTTTAACCCCCTAATGCAGGTATGTACTGTAAGTCCCTAAATTTGCTCAGTCTTAGATGTTCCTACTGTCATGCACGGTTTCTTTGCTCTAACGGTTCAGACTGTAGAAGTTGGAAGTCTTTATGTATACGTTATCTAATCATATCTCAGACTTTCTTACCTAATGCTAAAACAGTGCTTCATAAAAATACATACATCAATTCTAGTCAAATTAATATGCATTACAGCGTAGGGATTCCTATGCTGGCTGTTGCTGGTCTGGCAATTTAAATTCTTCATTGATTACTTTCACTTGCACCATGATTTGGCATTGCAGAAGTCTCTCGAGTCCTCTAACTGTGTTAAGTCACTCTGAGTAGGATTCATTCCACCTTACATGGGTGGTTATTGCAATAAAACTAGATTTTTCCTCAGCATCTATAGAGAAAGGGTATTTTTTCTAGCTGGGTAAAGGGGTGAGGCATAAATTACATGCCTGAAAGATAAATCCTGTGTTTCAGTCCTTGAAATAGTGAGTTCTGCAGCTGCATTGATTCCACAACTGTAAATGCAGAGGTAGCAAACCTGGAATCAAGTAAGGGCTGGAGGAGGCCACTAATTACTATTCCACTATTCCACTTGCTTGTCCTGTGAGACAGCAAGATATCCACTGCCAAAGATGTAGTCGTTATATGATCTTCCTGAAGCAATGATGCTTATTATTGTTCTAAAATTTTATGGAGCTTACCTGAAGCCTTAGGCTTAGTTGTTACTGCTTTTGAATTTCTGTTCCTGTATGCTATTGTAGTGCAAGCCAGTGTCACAAGTGTGATTCAACTGCTGTGTACTATTCTACAATTGCACAAAACAGGTATTGAATGTGTTTGTTGAAGTTTGCATGTAAAAAGGTATTTGAGAGTCTGTGGTTGTTTTGTTTAATGATCCTGTGCAGAGTTCTTAAAAACAATCACAAATGGTATCATAAGTGTAAATACTTAATCTGAACGTAAGTTGTATGATTATACTTTGGTAAGATGTAAAGCATTTCGGGTATATCTGAATTGCAAAGAACAAATTAGGTTAATATTGGTCTAAAGTATATCAAAACAAGTGTACAGAATTACATAATTGGACCACTTTCATAGCCTAAAGAGTTAAAAGCAAATGGAAATGAAGAATTAAATGTAAAAAGACCCAACAACCCCCAAAGCTTGCATATAATTGGACTATTGCTTTGTTTTAGGTGACTTTTCCTGAATGTGTCAGGTGGATAACAATAGAGTTTGATACTCAGTGTGGCACTGCTCAATCAGAGGATGTTCTTCGTTTACTAATTCCTGTAAGAATTGCACAGAGTCTGGGATTTGGACCAAAGCATGCTTCTGTTCATGAAAACCTGAATTCATGGATAGAACTGAAAAAATTCTCTGGATCTTCAGGATGGCCTACCATGGTATTAGTATTGCCAGGTAATAAATGGATACTGCAATAATTTCTAGTAGTGTGAATTATTAAATTAATGAAGAAGGCTTGATTTTTCTGCAAAATTATCTTAGAAAACAAAGTTGAAAAAGTATCTTCATCCAAGCTGGCAAGAGTTCATTATGAGCCATTGGTTGTACATCAGTTGATTACGTTAGGTTTCTTGTTTGCAGTGTTGATCTGAGTGTTATTCATGTTTTACTTTACATGTTACATATAAAGCCTAGGTTTCATATATGCTCATGTAGAAGAAACATAGAAAAAGGGAGAAATATTAAAAATATTGTTTTATTTATTTTCTGTATCCTTTTACTTCCTATAAGGAAATGAAGCTCTTTTTTCTCTGGAGACTGCATCAGACTATGTGAAAGATGAAAAAGCTTGTTTTTATGGTTTCAAATGTTATGCAATTGGATATGAATTTAGTCCAGGATCTGATGAGGTAAGGAAGAAGTGAAATGGCTACAATTGCTGCACCTATTAATTCTCTCCTATAAGGCCAGATTTTTGGTAAAAATAATTTTATTTCCTCTTCTGATGAAATAACATTAGCAAAACATTTTGAAATTAATTTCATATAAGTTTTAACATTGTTTGTTACAAACATTTTTTGTTTGGAATTCTTTAATCTGAATATTATTGGAATGACTTTTTGTTTAGTTTGTTTTTTAATAACTGTGACAGTCTGCAAATATATAGCATGATTTTATCTAGTATGTCAATGGGATATGAAGTTTCTGAAAATTGTGATCTAGTCTTCCATCATAAATCCCAAGGGTTGGGGCTTTCAGATACATAGTGATTTGTATTTTACTGTCACTGCCAATTATGGGATGACAAACTTGCATTACTTTTCCAGTATTCACTCATACCAGAACTCTCAGACTCCCTGGAAGTGCTATGCTCATTTAGGCTACCTGAGATTTTGCACAGTGGTCACCTCATCTTGCCTTTATGGGTATAAGTCATTTCCACTGCTGTTTCTTTGTTGTGAAGGGAAGAAAAAATTTCTCCATGTCCTTGGGCCAGTGCTTTATTTTGGCTTATTTTAAGAGATTGATGAAAATACTTAATATAGAACCATAAAATCGCTTAGGTTGGAAAAGACCTTTAAGATCATTGAGTCCAACTGTAAACCTAGCACTGTCAATTCCACCACTAAATCATGTCCCTAGGCACCACATCTACACGTCTTCTAAATACCTCCAGGGATGGTGACTCCACCACCTCTCTGGGCGGCCTGTTCAGTGCCTGACAACCCTTTCAGTGAAGAATTTTTTCCTAATATCCAATCTAAATCTCCCCTCACGCAGCTTGAGGCCATTTCCTCTCGTCCTATTGCTTGTAACTTGGGAGAAGAGACCAACACCCAGCTCGGTACAACCTCCTTTCAGGTAGTTGTAGAGAGCAATAAGGTCTCCCCTCAGCCTCCTCTCCTCCAGACTAAACAACCCCAGTTCCCTCAGCTGCTCCTCAGAAGACCTGTTCTCCAGACCCTTCACCCAGCTTCGTTGCCCTTCTCTGGACACACTCCAGCACCTTAATGTCCTTCTTGTACTGAGGGGCCCAAAAGTGAACACATATTCAAGGTGCGGCGTCACCAGTGCCAAGTACAAGGCGACGATTACTTCCCTACTCCTGCTGGCCACACTATTCCTGATACAAGCCAGGATGCTGTTGGCCTTCTTGGCCACCTGGGCACACTGCTGGCTCATGTTCAGCCGGCTGTCACCCAGCACCCCCAGGTCCTTCTCTGCCTGGCAGCTTTCCAGCCACTCTTCCCCAAGCCTGTAGCGTTGCATGGGGTTGTTGGGACCCAAGTGCAGGACCCGGCACTTGGCCTTGTTAAACCTCATACAACTGGCCTTGGCCCATCAATCCTGCCTGTCCAGATCCCTCTGCAGAGCCTTCCTACCCCCAAGCAGATCGACACTCCCACCCAGTTTGGTGTCATCTGCAAACTTACTGAGGGTGCACTTAATCCCCTCGTCCAGATCATTGATAAGGATACTAAACAGAACTGGCTCCAAAACTGAGCTCTGGGGAGCACCACTTGTGACCAGTCGCCAACTGGATTTAATTCCATTCACTACAACTCCTTGGGCCTGGCCATCCAGCCAGTTTTTTTTACCCAGTGAAGAGTCCAAGCCATGGGCAGCCAGTTTCTCCAGGAGAATGCAGTAAGAAACAGTGTCAAAGACTTTACTAAAGTCCAGGTAGACAACATCCACAGCCTGTCCCTCATCCACTAAGCGGGTCACCTTGTCACAGAAGGAGATCAGGTTGGTCAAGCAGGACCTGCCTTTCATGCTGAATGGGCCTGATCACTGGCTGTAGTTCCCTGGATCCTCCTTCTGGCCCTTCCTGAAGATGGGTATCACATCACATTGACTAATCTCCAGTCAACTGGGACCTCCCCTGTTAACCGGGACTTCCACCAGCTTCCTCAGTAACTTGGGTAGATCCCATCTGGCCCCATAGACTCATGTGTCTTTAAGTGCTGTGTAGCAGGTCGCTAACCATTTCCCTTTGGGAAATATATATGCTTTATAATTATTCCAGAAAAACAGTCCTCCGCTTATCTTATGAGTCTTTGGGTCTGTTGCTTCACGTGAACTTCATAAGGTCTGTATCTTGCTTACACTACAGCCCTCACAGAAGATTTATCTCATCTTATTCCTGGATTGTGTTCAAGCTAAATCATGTCTTCAGGTTTTTAAAACGTGAGATTCTTTGGAATTTCATAACATATCAGATAATAAAACACACCATAAGATTATTTGCTATGATGGTCTCATTGGCTTGCAGCAAATCAGTTTTATAAATCTTACAGGTAAACTAACTAGTCTGTGATTGAGTAATAGTAATAAGTTTTGCTTAAGCAGAAAAAAAAGATGCAGATTCATTTCCTTCATTAATTTTTTGGAAAACATTTACAAACAAAGCTGCTGGCAGGTTTTTAACAACCAGTGCTAAAACGTGTTAGCCAATATGTAACTATATCATCTAAAGAAAAGTTAGAAGTAGTTCTTTTCAAGGATACATTTTTATAGCCCAAACACTCTCATTTAAAGTTCTATAAATATAAAAGCAAGTTTTACAGTGTTTAAGCTACCTTGCATCTCAGGACTAAAGACCCTTAAGTAACTTAAATTCAGTAATAGGACACACAATGCAAGTTTCTCGTTCTTTTGGAAACTTTGTGGTGACAGTTTTCTGAAGTGTTACCACTGGTAGAAAAAGCGTATGTTCTGGTGACCGCTGTGTTTTCTCTAGCTTAAAGGAACAAAGTGTCAGTAAGACCTAATTCAAGTTAGTGGGATTAATTTTTGCACATCTGATTCCCTCTGCTTCCAAAGGACAAGCTTCTGGTACCATTACTTAACTATAGTATATTGAATGATACTCATTGTTAGGGAATTCTGTGCAAAAACTGAAAGATGTCATTGAGTGTGAGCAAGTGCATCAAGAAATCGTGTGTACTTGAACTATTAAACTTTGTTTATACCTAGGATTTTTGCAAAAATCATAGATCTATGCTTTGATGAATAAAAAGGAATACTTTTTGTCAGTCATTAAATCTACAAAATATATGCAAAAACTGCCTTCTGCATAAAGGGTGTTCACACAGCAGGGAACTGTCCGGTGGGTTGATCCACATTTCACATCTTTACCTGCTTGCTATTTCAGAACCTGCTGGTTTGAGTCCTAAACATGCAGTTTATCAAGGGTTTAGTTTAAAATGCATTTTAGAGATTTTTTCAGTCTGCTTGGGAGTCTCGGAGAATACAAGGCAAGCCTAGGGTTACTGATTTTGAAGACTCTTTCCAAAAGAAGGCTTTTTTACCTACTTTATATATTGCCAGTTTCTGTAAGTCTGCCTAGAGAATCCATCAGATGGAATTTTCTCATCTCCCCCACTGTTTCTGGTGGTGGGTTTGTTTTTTGCCCATGAGAGGCATCTGTCAGAGGTGTGCTGAACCACCCAGAGATTTGTTAAAAAACTTAAAATTGGTGTTAGTGTGAACACCTTTTTGTGAGAAAAGTTAAAGAGGTTGTGCCTGCATGTAACTGGGTCAAGTTGAAGTGAAAATATCAGATATGTTTGTTTATGGTTTAAAAAGTGACTACAATTTCCCTAGCTGTACTGCTCTCCCCCCATTCCTTGCACCCAGCCTCCTTCCCTCCCTGTGTTTGAAAACAGTGTGCGTCATCTGTTCTTTTGTGGTTTTTGTGTTGTTTAATTTTTTTTTCTTTTTGTAAACAGGGTTTAAAGATACTGAGGGAGAGACTGTCATGTGTTTTCAGTGACAAGTCTGGTGGGGGAGGGAAGGAGAGTCTTCTCATTCCCTAGAACAGCAGCATCAATGGGAATAAGTAACTTTCCTGTGTGAATAGAAGGGAGAAACTGTCAAGGGCTTCTCCCAGGATTTATAATGGAGAAAGGGAAATTATGGAATCTTTTTCCCATCCTTGCCTCTCCAACTAGAGAAAGGGAAGAGGAAAAAAAGTTATGAACAGTACTACCTTTAAACAAGACAGGAATGTGAGCTTACGTGGTATGTTTATACATACAGCTTAGAAGAGGCATTGCTTTGCATTCCAAATATGTATTGGTAGGTTTTTTATATTAGGACATTCCCTTTCTCTTTAATGTTCCAGACAAAAGACAATTATCATATTCAATTGTTCTTACTAGGCTACCGGAAGCATGGTAGCCCATTTATTAATACTCTTACCTAGTTGAAATTGTTCTAAAAATTCGGTCCTCTGGCCCATGTCACAGCAAAACATCACAGTCTAGCTCTTCATGTTTGACAGGAACAATATCAGTGAGAAACATCAAACTGAAACACACGATTAACATCTCTTAGGATACAGCAGTTTCAGGGAAACGCGTTTGTTGTCCTATTTTCTGAGACACTATTTTTGTTCTAAAATTTGTTTCAATTTGAAGGGTATTATTCAGCTGGAGAAAGAACTGGCCAATTTAGGAGGATCATGTGCAGCAGCTTTGATGAAGAAAGATCTAGCACTTCCTATTGGTAAGTCCTACTCAAAGAACATACTTGTTTCATCATTGTTTTGGGTTTTCTGAATGAATACTACCTTTAAGTCTTAATGTTGCTTTCAGATAGAGATGATCATACAAAATTAATTCTTAAAAACTGAATTAATCAAACAAGATAATAAAGTGGTGGTGTTTTCTGCCTATACTGTTGCTTTCATGTGTGTATGGGGAAGAGGGAAACCTGGTCATTTAAATCTGAACCAACTCACCCCATCCACAGGTAGCGTATCAGTGTACGAGCTATGTCCTACAATTTCCTCGTGATACTTCACAAATGTGCGGGTACATTATTTGTATTTCTGTTTCACTGTTTTTTTCCCTGCACTCCACACCTTTCTGAATGAAAAATACCTGCAGCATTGAATTGTAAAATTTAAAACCACTTGTTTGAATTCAAAGTGACCATTGCATCTGTAGACCTAATAGCCTAAAATATTTCTGCTGTAGTTTTTTTTATAATTAAAAAAAAAAAAATATGTACTTTTGCAGCAGATGCAGCAAATAAGTTTACAGTAACCCCAATGCAATTTTAAATGTAAGGAAAAACATGAGTTTCTGAAAACTAATGGATACAGAGATTGAACTAGAACTTTCTAATGATGCAGCCATATTCTGTGTAATAGCGTTTCTCCTAATTAACATTAGTGTATATGAAAAATAGGCTCAGAATCTATAATAGGATATCTTCTTGATCATTTTAATTTAGGAATACAAACAAGAGCTCAAATATTATTGAGACTGGAAGTGTGTATTAATGAGCAGGAGGGCATTGATCAGTGTGTAGTTACAACCACAAAACCTGATTTGAATTTTTTTAATCTGGTGTTTTGCTTGTGTATTGAATGTGCAGATTTCTTTCTTTATGTTGTAAATAGGCACTTCAATTGCACTGGTAGGTCTGTATTTCTCTCTCAAAAGTACAGGCAATTCTGTAGTTTAAATAGTGCCCTCTTCTGTTATCCTTCAAACAGCCACATTAACTTCTTAGTTTTGTTGACTTCCCTAGCACCCATTTATCCTGCTGTTCTCCTATACAAAAAGGAAGCTGAAATTGAAAGGCTTCTAACTTAATCTCCCAGGTTTTCTAATACTTCATACTTCTCTCTAAAGAAGTTCTTTTTGTTTTGTTCTAATTTTGAATGTCGAAAACAAGAAGGGAAAGTAGATGGTACATAGATTGGCTTTATATGCTTTCAGATAGAAGGAATTTGAAATAAAACATGCAGTTAAGTTACCTATGCAGTCTCAGCCACCTATAAAAGTCGTTCTGTACGATCTGGAAGAGGGGAGGGATAGGTGCATTGCCTGTAAAGAGTTTCCTCATTACTGACATAATTACAATTCATTCATGTGATCATTTACTTAATACCAACTCAAGGACTTCAGCCAAGTCTGTTAGTGTTGCTGATAATATTACAAAGCTAATGACAAACAGACATCATACCTGTGTATTGTTTCCCTACAAGAGCACTGGACCCTGTGAATAAACAAAACTGATGAATTATAGGCAGCAGCTGTAGTGTTTGCAGATGTAAACCTCTGTGCAGCCTTTTTAAGATGGATTTCGGTTGTCTGTAATTTTGCTTTGTTTAAGTGTTTTGCTTGGTGTCTCAGAAACTAAGACTGGCAGGAAAAGAGGTAGAATGTGATTTTTTAAAGCAACGTTTAAATGACTTAATATCAGACTACTTTTCCTTTTTCTGCATTCTAGATTGTGTATCTTCTACTTTTTGCTGCAAGTGAAATGGTGTCTTTAAAAAAAAATAACCGTATTACTGCCATTGCTCATCTGCAGAGCAGTATCTTATTCATGGAATGGAGTGTCCTTCAAGAAGACCCTATATAATCATATAAAAGACTGTCTTGTAATGCATACACTCAAGAAGGCCCTTTGTGTTAGACTTTTCATACTTTATTTTGTAATTTCTACAGTTTTACCTTTGTTCCATGTGTGGATGTATACAGGCTAAAGAAAATAATCTAAGAATAAGGCTAACTCCAGAAAAGAATGAGCAGTTTAATTTACAGTGCCTGAACTTTGGCATTTAGAAGTTAGGCATCTATATCTAAGCTAGTAGCTCTAACCTTCTTTCAGAGTTAATGTAGACATCTTTAGAGGATGGTTCCTGTCATCCTAAGATGAAGATGTAAGAAAAATGAAATTAATCACAAAGGAGGAGCCTGTTTCTCCTCCATTTGCTATAAAGATATCTTGTAATACCTAAGTCTGAGCTCATTATCTCGTGCTTCACTGCCCAAAAGTAGGTGAAGTAAATCCTGCTCTGTTTCCCAGATACTCTTTAGTCCTCTGGATCCAACTCAGTGCGCTTAAAACCTGGCAATTTTAATGAAGACAATAAGAAATTTCATGAATGTGACAGAATTTTAAGAAAAGGAAATAGGAAACACATGATTGAAAATTCTCACCAGGTGCGTTTGTGGAAGGTTGTGCAAAGGGCATCACAGGAGTTAAAAAAATACAACCAAACAAACAAAAAAACAAACCCCCACCCTAACTTGTCTGGAAACTTTCTGTCGAGGAAAATAGAAGAATGAACTGACTTCAAATCGGAGTTAATAGTTCTTACTGGCATCCTTGTAGGACCCTTCCATCTTTGGCTTTATTAGCATGATTTATCTTGGTCTCTTGACTTTAAGGAAGTTGTCCTTCACAAGCTTCGCTTTTTAATAATTGTTATAGTGGGTATATTCTGTATACAAGTAGCCAAATACTTGCATAAGTAATCCTCTAGAACCATTAGGAAAAAAAGTGTTTTGAAAGGATTTCAAGAAAGTTTTTAGCGTTTTTTACTCCAAAAGAAGATCAACCAGACCGTGGTTCCTTCATGTATTAGGAAAACTTTATCTTTGAAAGTACACCCAAATATTCTTTGAGTTACCATGTTCAAAAGGCCACACTTCCTCCTTGCCAGTTCTCCAAGACTCAAATTTAAAATACTTCTTCCCAAGAGGGAGATATCATCTGTGACCAAGATCTAACTTAAACAGCAATATGGAATTGATCGGTGTGTTTAACATTATTACTTACTAATTGTTTCAAATTTGGTAAAAGTTATTTCTGAGAGAAGAGGTTTTATATATCTTTATTTCTTTGAATTTTAAAAATACTTTAGGACTTGATTCTTCTAATTTCTCTTTCTTCATATTAGTAGAATTGCCTGACATATTTTTGAGAGAGAGTAGAAATATGGTAACCTTATCCGGTTTACTTTTCTTTTCTGTTAAAAGACTGTGTTTGGTAATTCTGGTCACCCTGGAATCAGACTTTTGAGTTGCATTTATGAGAAAGAAATAATGTATAATAGAATTTATTTGAGTTTTATATTTTAGGAGGAATTATAATTTACAGAATTGTGCAGCGTTTATCAGGTTTTCAAATACTGTTACTAGGGTAAGTTCTTAAAAGGGAGCAGCTCATGCATACTCATAGGTACTGCTTCCCAGAAACCATCTTGACTTCTCAAAATCTTTTTCTGAAAGGATCTAGTCACATCCAAAGATTTGCCATACATACTGTCTTGGAGATAAGAAGACAAGTACCAGGTTTTTGTTTTGTGTAATGTATATTATTTATTTGCTTTTGCACTGAATTGCACAGTACAGCATGTTTACACTATTACTAGAAAATATTAATTTTTCAACTGCTGGTTAAAAAATGTTACACATGATCTTGCAAACTTAGATTTTGTAATATAAAAGGCCTCACTAAACAGAACTGAATTTCACATTCCATCATATGTAGCTAAATGTCAATATTATTGTTCTGAAAAATAAGTTTATTTCTTGTTGTGAAACTAAGTTCTATTTTTACAGCAGGTAATGAATTTGAAGAAGATCTTGAGATTCTTGAAGAGGCTGCTTTGCAGGTACACCATTGCTTTTTTTTTTTTTCCATTTCAACATACTTCAACGTGTAATTGCATTGAAAATTTTCTGACTGCTATGGAAGAAAATCACTTGTAAGGTTTTTATAAGAGGAGGGGATCTGGCTTGCTATAAAACAGCTTAAGAAAGTCTTCCAGAAGTTTAGTATTTACATTAAATCTTTTTTAAAATAAACCTGCTTAGAAAGAAATGCATAAAATATCACAGAGGAAGTTAGATGACCAAATGTATTTCAAATATATAGGTTTCTGGCTTAGATTGCATGATTTAACAAATTTTAGATGTTACCAAAATGAATCCTGCATGTGTCTTTGTAATAGCAGAAATAAAATAACTTTTTCAGTTGAACAGTGTGATGTATCAAGTCCCAAATAGCATGACTGCAATTGTCCTGGATTGATGATGGAGCTAATGCTGGTCAGTAGCTCCCTACTTATAGCCCATAGCTGATGATGCACAGTGAAAAAGTAGTTTTCACATTCTGTCTCTGTCTCCCAATTATCTTCAGAGCAACTTTTGAAATTCAGTTGTCACAGTACTTGCTGGAAAAACGTTATCAGTGCTACAGTATGACACCATTGCATAGGCCTTAGGTGACAGAACAGTAAACAGAAACTGTCTAGGAGGAAACAGATGTTCCTTGAAAGAAATATGTTTTCAGCAATGTGTTCTTGGACCCGCTGTGTTCTAATTCAAAATGTGAGCTAGGAGTGTGCATGCGAGTAATGGATTAATTTTCACTTTTAGTCCTCTCTGTTAAATTTCTTATGCATCTTCTTTCCTTCCTTCCCTTCTTGCAAAGAAGGGATTTCTTTTACTTTATCTCACCCAAGAATATCTTTCTTAAGAGATCTGCTTTTCTGTAAGCTATATCTCTAGCCTTTTATTTTATTTTGGACCATGCTCATTGGTCACATTTTCAGAATTGCTCTTCATTCTTCTCCTGGTCACAATTTAGGAGCTTAGGATATTCTTAACATGGAAATTCATGTTACCTTATTCTTTCTTCTAGAAATTCTCTCAACTCAAGTGCATTTAATCTCACTTGACATAAATGATTATTTTATAGACTGAACTGACTTTTTTTTTAGAACTTTGATCAGAGTAAAGTTTATCGAATCTTCTCTTACTTGAATGGTTTTCAGTGCCCAGAATGTCTGTGCCAGTTGTGTCTACATGTAAAATACTGAAAAGCTGTTTTGTCTCTACCTTTTCATCCCCACCCCAACCCCCACAAAAAAAAGGTGTGCAAATCTCACTCCGGCATTCTCGGGAAGGGCTTGGCACTGTCTCACTCACCAACAATTTTGGAAGCTCTTGAAGGAAATCTTCCACTGCAGGTACAAAGCAATGAGCAGTCATTTCTGGAGGATTTCATTGCTTGTGTGCCAGGATCAAGTGGTGGACGACTTGCAAGGTAAAATGTTTGTGTGCTGTATGAATAAACCCATGACTTTATAGTTGTAATGTTTAAGTTTTGCAACAAAATAACAAATAACTAAACATTTTCCAAATTTGAAAAACCATGCACTGTTGCTTGTCTATACAACTAACTATAGAACTTTAACAGTTGCATCAAATATTAGTTAAGTAAAACTATTTGACCGTATTGTTTCCTTTAATAATATATTAGGTAAAAGCATTTAAGTATTCAGACCTTCTGTGTCCTTTCTTAGCTGGAAGTCATGTTTGTACAGAGTAAGAATTTATCTTTGGGGGCTTCTAAGAGATTTTAATATTAAGTGTTTGTCTTTGCTGTAGGTGGCTTCAGCCAGATTCATATGCTGATCCTCAAAAAACATCACTGATTTTGAATAAGGATGACATTCGATGTGGTTGGCCAACTGTTATTACAGTACAAACAAAAGACCAGTATGGGGATGTTGTTCATGTTCCTAATATGAAGGTAATTTATTGTCATCTTGGCTGTTATACTTCATCATGTGTTCTTTTAGTATTTGTTGTAGACATTCCACAGAATACTCCTGTACAGGGCAGAAAGTGGCATTTGTAAATTCAGCGTAGTCAGACTTTCTTACCTCTAAATCCACAAAATTATCAAATTCTGTAGTATGCCAACACCTTTTCATGCAATTTATAGATTCTCTGTAATGAGTTACACGTGTATAGCTTGTGGAAATAATCAGTTGTACATGATGTTTGATGGTGATGATGTGTAAGGTGACAAGAATCCATTGTTTAACTTGTAAGCCTGGAAAGAGTATTATGAATTTTGAACTGAATAAATGTGATAGAAAAAAGAATCAGAAGCACATTGATGGACCATTGTATAGTCACTTTATTTTAGACTAGAACAGCACTTCCCCCTTCTCTGTTTCTAATATTTGGAAGTTCCTGTAGTCTTTTGTTAAAATACTGTAAAGGAAGTATTCATGACTGTCTTGGGTAGAACTGGAAAACCCTTGCAGGCTTTGGAGTAAAACCTATGGGAAATGTATAAAAGTTAGCTGCTTCATTTGAAGTAGCAAAGCATGCAAACAAAACAAACTGAACACAAAATGTTTTTCACATTGCTTTAATAAATTAGCTTACATATTTGTTTTTAAAGCCCACTGTTACTCTGGAGTAGTACAAATATTTTCAAGACTTGCTTTTGTTCAAGCCCAGAAGTCGGTAAAGCTCCTTGTACAAAGACATAATTCCTGCCATAAGAACTCTCAAATCTATTCTTTGTATAGGATGTAATAATCAAGAGTTATCTTACAGTGAGCTGTAAACACATTAATAAACTGTGAGTCTACAATGGTAACAAAAAAGTCACAAACACAGCTTGACTGCAATTTAAATGTGTGGTTACTGACTTAAATGTGTGACGAAGTAGAAAACTTTAAGTAGTGATTTTACTGAATCAATCAGAAAAAGGCTATGTCAAAATATACACATAAAATTGTTGCTGGATTTCTTGTTTAATTACTATTTTTCTTCATGAATGTATTAAAGTAACAAATCTTAATTCAGTTTAATCATTCTGTTGCACTTTTTCAGTGTGTGATGTGCTGATGTAACTTCCAGTAAATAAAAACAGCATACAAAATCTGCAGCAATTAAATGCATTTTATTGCAGATTTAGGATGACTAGTGAGTAAACTTATTTTCCACATAGTCTGTTCCTCCTCAGAAAACTAAGTACAGCTGACTCTGTTATCTGCACTAATGGAGGTATCTGGTATTTCTGAGGGGAAAAAAAAGTCAGATAAAATATGCATTAAATGTGCTGATATAGTACAGTGGCAGAGTTAGCCAAGATCCAATCTGGCCACTGCTGATGCAGATCTAGCAGGCCCTGATGACTCACTCTGAAACCTGTGCACTCATTTGGAAGGCTCTCTTCCCTACTTCACAGCATTTTCTATTGTGGGAGAACTTAGCTAGGCGTGCCAGACTACATGCTGCTTCCCAGGGAGTGCTCTGGGACTGGCAGAACTGACATTGGCCCTTACTGATCATGTGCAAAGTCAGTTGGGTGTCTCTCTCCTGTATTTCAGAGATGCTGTGCTTGGCTTTGCAAAGTGTTAAGTGTAGACACGTAGTTTTTTGACACAGCTGGATTTATAGTGAGTGCTCTAAGCACTTTATCACTGTACATTATCAGATCTAAAAGAACGTGTGTGTGTGTATTCTCCCTAAATTATCTTCTGTGTTCCATGTCTTACTGCAGGTAGAAGTCAAAGCTATTCCTGTTTCTCAGAAAAAAACATCTTTGCAACAAGAACAGGTTAAAAAGGTGCAACGGATACCAGGGAGTCCTGCAACAGCTGCTTCCCCTAGTAGTGATATGACCTTTGGAGGACTTCCTTCACCAAAGCTTGATTCTTCCTATGAGCCAATGATAGTAAAAGAAGCTCGATATATTGCTATTACAATGATGAAGGTAAATTGCTGTCTTTTTAGCAACATAACTATACCATTCAGCATTCAAAGTGTGTAAAGGTATGCAAAGGTGAAGGAAAAAAGTATATTTGAGTTTGGTCACAATCTAAAAATACATTAATTACAAATTACTTTGATTATATTTAAGTTCAGCAGAAAACTAGGTGTATCAGAAGGGCCAATTGCCTGAACTCTAAAGCAGTCATAAACTGGATTAGCATTTAAAAAGAAAAGATGTCTTTAATTTTTATCACACTGATTAACAAACTAGTCTGAGTCACCCAGGAGAAATGAAAATAGGTATTGAAATGGTGGAGGGGAAGTCAAACCAATGTATCCATACAGAGTTGGAGTGTTGGCAGTGAATCTATATTAAAAACTACAGTTGGTGAACATAGGAAAAAATAGGAGCTCCACATAGTAAAAAGACCGTATGAATGATTTGTATATCAATGCATAAATATTAAACAATGTCTGTTGAAATTAGCCACTATCAAATGGATCAGCTCAGAGACTTTGCCAGCAACAGTTTTTAAAGAGGTGAAAACTGAACAGTCAGTATTGACTGGAGTATATTGTAGAACCTGCGATATATTTACATATATATATATATATGTATAACATACCCAGTTAGGAGATGTGACATGATGTGTATAACTAGTGGTTAGACAACTTAGTAAGACATGATCAGTCAGGAGTTAGAGAAGGATAATACTTAGTGTACTCAATATGGACTTATGTGGGGGGGAATCAGTAAACAAGCATCTTTTAGAGTATACAGGGTTGTTTTCTATAGAGGAGAGTGCTGCCGTAACCATGTATACATAGTGCAACTGGCTACTAAATAGTGTCTTAATGGATCAATGAGATAACTATGAAATAAATATGGTGTACAACAAATGGTTTAAAAACCTGTTAAATCACATGTCTGAAAAGATGTTTAGAACCAGGGAGTGTATATCAAGGAGACAAGAGGAGGCAAGTGTGCTTTGCTTCTTTGGTTTTTTTTTGGGGGGGGGGAGGGGCAGGGCAGGGCAGGTAATGCAAAGATCACTTGGCTTGATGCTGCTTGGTATTTTCACCAGTGACTTGAGTGGGGGTGGGAGATAGATACATTATTTATTCACAGTTGGAACCCTGATGGGATTTCTGATAACCGTTGACCACAGGCACCTACTACTTCTTTTTCAGTAATAGGTATTAAACCTGTTCACACAGACGTTACAGTGGCACACCTTGCAATGCATTAGATACTCTGGAGTAACTGACTGTGGAACAAGTGTAAGGTGTCCAGAAATTAATCTCTAGATTTGATGGACCCTTTGAGTGAGGAATGCTTGACATTAGCTAGTTAACTTGTAATAAATTTTAACTTGATTCACACTAAGATAAAATGAAAATGTGAGTATTCATTTAAAGTCATCTTAGTAGACAGTAACAGTACAAATGTTTGTAAAGATGAAAGTGAAAAAGTAAAAGACACAAACCAAGGTAAAATACCAAAAGTCTCTCCTTCTGCTTGTTGAAACATGCTTGGCTTCTACATTTAACACCTTTTTTGGGAATCTTCCAGAGGTTCCTTTCTGTTTAAGTTTTTTCCATCCAACACGTTAACTAACTTTTTTTGTTTGTTTGTCTGGGATTTCTTTGGGTTTTGTGGCATTTTTTATTCTGAAGAGAGCTGATATTTTGCTGCTTAAATTAAGGACTGTCTGACATTGTGGGAAATGCAGATGTGTTACCTGCTTTTCTTGATTAGCTTATTAACAACTGTACTGATTCAAGAAAGTGTAAAAATTCTCTCCTGCTTCCTTCCCTGCATTACTGAGCACGCTCATTTCAGTATAAAATGCAAATGTCCCCTGACTTTTTCATTTTATGCCAGCTTGCGTGTTGCATCAGTACTTGATAGAAACATCCAAATATGATTAGAAACTGTAGCTTCTCACCTCATGACAATAAATTGACATGTTTGGGAGGCTGATACCCAAAAGCACATCCTGTATAGAGACCCAAAATGGCTGATCTGCATGTATGTTCAAATGTTCTTTGTTTTTGATTTAACATGGGAATCTGATAACTCATCGACCATTGCAGCCCAGAGATATTCTTGCTGAGGTACTTTGTGCAGTTCTGGGACTACCATTATCTACTTCTTATGGGGCTTTTCAGTGCAGTCATTTCACAAGAAACTGTGAAAGTAAATCATTTTGTTTCTAGTGGGAATCAATGGAAATATCACCTCAATATAGAGGGATTTTCTTCTTCACTTAGAGTAGAATGAAAGAGGATCCACAGTTCCATTGGTCAATCCACTGGGCTAGTTTGCAGGTTTTGACCTGGAACACATTTGCTTTCTTATCTTCACATGGTCTTCAATGCACTGTCTGCTGATCTCAAAACTACTGTATCCCATAGATCTTCGGATTTCCTCCAGCCAAGCACCAGTCAGCTATGTCCACA